>BGKB01000017.1:0-368603 GCA_003116975.1 Aurantiochytrium sp. KH105 | reverse complement strand
GCCTCGGGCGCCATGTGGGCGCCATGACCGCCATCTGCGGCCACCAATCCCGGCGGCGGCGCGCGCGCGCGGGCCGGCGGCGGCGGCGGCGCGGGCGCGCGGGGGGCGCGCGGCGGAAGGCGCGGCGGGCGGCGGCACGTACCTGGGCGCGCTGCGCGGCGTGGTGGCGTCGCGGCAGTAGTAGTTCTGCGGCTGTTCCCCTTCTTCGCGACGGTCGTTATTCATCACGCCCCCTCCGCCGCCCGATCCGCGCGGGGCCTGGCCCTGCTTGCGCCGGGCGAGCCCGCCCCGCGTGAGGACGCGCTGCGGGGGGAAGCGGCTGCACGGGTAATATGGGCGGATTGCGCAGTGGGGGCGCAATATGGGGACATCGGCGTCGTCATGATCGGCGCCGCCGTCACCATCACCCCGGATGAATGAACGCGTGACGCGGCTTGTGATGCGGATCGTGGTGGAGGGAGGTTGGGTTGCCATTTTTGGGGGGGGAGAAGGAGGGGACGGAAGGTTGGCGTGCAATGGGGCGGGGGAAAGAGGTCGTCGTCGCTGTCGTCGTAGTGTTCTTCTCGTGAGCAGGATGCGCGCAGGACCAAAATGTGGACGGAGTCATCGGGATGTCACCGTGACAAGATTGAAGAAGATGGAGAAAGTGGAAGGAGGTATAAGCAAGCAAGTAAGGACAAACTGAGTGTTGAGTGGATTCTACATGATTGATTTATTCATTGGTTGACTTGTGAAGGCGCGTGTAATTTTAGGTCCTTGGTGACGGCCTCGACGACGGCGACGATGAGGATGAGAGTGGGGGAAGGTGCTCACCTAGAGTGCGCGGTTCCAATTTTTCCCCTGATTGATAGAAAAGAGATCGAGGGAAGAGAGAGTAAGCCACCCTGTCGACTCATACGGAAAATCTGACGAAGACAAAACAAAAGAGAACAAAAAACAAAGAAATCAGGGCGAACCGTGACAAATACTGCGGAACAAAAGAACGAACGAACGAACGAACGAACGAACGAACAAACGAACGAACGAGAGGAAACTGTATCTGCTCCGCGAAATGTGAAACGAGGAATTTGTAACTTGATGCGGCCATCCACTGGGCTTGCAAAAGCTGAAAATGGAAACCATGAAACGAGCACGCAGCAATGATCTTCGTCCATCAATAGTTGATCTTCGTCCATCAATGGTTGATCTTCGTCCATCAATGGTTGATCTTCGTCCATCAATAGTTGATCTTCGTCCATTAATGATCGACTCGCTTGCAATTGTTAAAATTAGCCCCATTCCCAACTCCCGTGCAACACGGATCCTTTCCTGCAGACGCATCACTACAAAAGCGAGCAAGGAACAACGTATTCGATTCGAGTCATCGATTCGAGGGCGAAGACGAAAACGGCCCCAGCTCTTTGGAAAACTTTGCCAACAGCGACGCAGGAAGGTTCTCACGCGCGGTCGAGTCCATCTTTTCCACACGCCGAACCTTCTTTCGAGCACTAACAAGGAAGCTCTCTTGCTTCTCACGCATGACACGAAGCTCCTCAGCCAACGAGGCTCGCTCCGCTTCGAGACGCATAATCTCACGCGCGGCCCTCTCAGAGCCGTACATTCGCAGCATCTCTTGAAAAACAGCTTCTTTCCTTTGCTGCTGCTGCTGCTGCTGCTGCTGTTGCTGCTGCTGCTGCTGTTGTTGCTGCTGCTGCTGCTGTTGCTGCTGCTGCTCCGCCGTTGCCGAACGATCCTCGGGAATGCTATCCTTGAGGTCTTTCTCCGGATCCCTTGGTGCAAACTTTACATCAGGCACAACAAGCGCTGCAGGGCAGATGCGACCAGCCCCTCCCGAAGCCGACAACATGACAAAGTCGTCTGGATTCGTGGTCTCGCAACGATCGATCGCCGTCTTCAGTGCGCGAAAGTTGCGAGGCCCGAGATTCAGACACTTGCGTTGAAAATGCGTGTAGCAGAGCCGCTGCGCGCTCTTGGCAAGTTTGTCCACCTGGCTAGCGTCCATACCGAGATGCGACAGCCACCGTTCGCGGCGATTCAAGCCATCAAAGACAATGTTATGCGCCGGAAGCGTGATCCTGTACCCAAAAAGAACGGGGTCGTCTTCCTCTCGCTCAATCTCACGGCACCGCCCATGACCGCAGTTCGTATCCTGCACAAGCTCGCACAAGCAAGTGAGGCTCCGGTGGATCGGACGCTTGGTGCCGCGACGCGCGGCCGGAGACTCTGAACGCTTGGCCTGCAGAGCCGCAGGAAATGGCGACGCGGGTTTCGCAGGCGCCTGTTGCGGCGCCGCGGGCTGTGAATTAGGCGCCATGGCGAGGCCCGCATCGGGCAGCAGCTTGGATAAGAATGTCGCGGTCGGCATCGGCGCCACGCGAGGGATCATCTGCAAGCCCGCTGGGCCCGCGGTAAAAATCGACGGCGTCCCGGGTAGGCCAGTCCTCTGCGCCGCTGCGGGCTGCGCCGTCGCCTCGTTGGACGCCAGCGCCGCGAGCTCCAGGAGTGAGACCTGCGCCGCGGACCGCGCCGTCATGGCGTCCATCGTCTCGCGCGTCTTCCGGCGCGCGAGGCTCTCGCCGCGAGACCCGACCAGGCGCTGTCCGCGGACCGGGCCTCCGCGCCGCCTTTCCGCCGGCCCGCGCCCGCGCCCGCGCCCGCGCCCTCGCGCGAGCGGAGTTTCTCGGGTCGCCTCGGCCGCGACGATGGCGCGCCTCCGCGCCGATCCGATGCCGCCTGCACACGGCCTCGCGCTCCGCAGCCGCCGCGCGCGCGGGCGAAGAAGTCGTGCGCTCCGGCGCCCGCGCCGGCGGCCGGCTGCGCGCGCGCGAGCGAGCGAGCGGGCGAGCGAGCGAGGCCGGGCCGCGCCGAGCGAGGCTTGGCACGCGGGCCTCCTTTGTATTGTGTTTTGCGTCAAAACAACTCGTGGCGGGAAGCGCCACTCGGCCGAGACCGCCGCCACGAATAAGCAGGTGCAGCTTTAGAGGATGTGGCGGCTGCGCTTGGCGACAAGAAAGCGAGCGAGCGAGCGAGAGCAGCGACGCAGGAAGGAAGGAAGCAAGGAAGCAAGGAAGGAAGGCAGCCGTGACGAGGAGCTGGCTTGCCTTTCGATGAAATAGAGAATTGAACGAGTAAGTTCAATCGAGCGAGTTTGCGAGTGATTCTGACTTTGATGACGATGGAGGTGATGATGATGGAGGTGATGATGGCGCCGACAATGACAACGACCGAGGAAGGGGTCGGCGCACACTTGCACGAAAAAGCAATAAGATTATACTGCGCTGCGCTCGCACGAGCGAATATTGGCTGGCTGGCTGACTGAAAAGATCAAAACGAGCAAGAGGAACAGCCTTACGCTGATACAACTATGGTCAAGCAATGTAGAACCCAAGGCCAATACTTAAAAAAAAAGAATGAGGAACACTTCATCGCGACGCAGCAGCCTTCGATCTTGCAACGTCGAGATGCGACTGCTTCATACGAGTCGCATATGGGTTGATTCCATCAAGCTTGTCCTGTGCGCGACGATACCGGACATGCTCGTCTTGAACATTAGCGCGCTTGGCCTGGAAAACGGCAAAGTTCTTGGCCTTGGTTTTCTCGCGCGCAGACTCCAATGAAGCCGCGGCGTCGGCCTTGGCCTGTCGCTGCAACGCGGCCTGCCGTCGGGAGAAATCCTTGCGGACATTGAGATCGCGAGCTTTAATGTCCTCGCTCGCCTTGGATTCGAGCTGGGCCCTCCGCTGGGTCTCGCGCGCTTTCCTCTCGGCGCCCTTGAGAAATTCCTCGTACGCCTTGGCTTCAACCTGATCCTTGGCAGCGCCCAGAAACATGTTCCGCTTCTGAAGACGCTCCTCTTCCTCCTGCAAAGTACGAATTTCCGCCTCGCGCGCAGCGCGGACATTTGCGAGGTGGTCGACGAGCTTGAGTTTTGCCTCATCCCGTAATTCCTGTTCCAAGCGCTGCCGCTCGGCATCACGCTCGCGCTGCTCTCGTCGCGCCTTTCGATTGGCCGCGCACGCGGCTTCCCGAGCGCGTCGGATCTCGTCCAGCCGTTTGCGCATTGCCTTCTCCTTTTCAACCTTGCTTGTGATAATTTTGCGCCGCATTTGGTCTTTTTCCTTGGCGTACTTGGCCTCATTCATCGCTAGTCGCTCGCGCAGTTCAACGAGTGACATTTCCTCCAAGAGACCGTGGCCACCGCTCTTTGTCGGGTCGAAATGCTTCACGCGAACCACAGGGACTCGTTCCAGGGCGCGAATTCTCCGAATCAGGTCGTTGCGACGCTCCTGCTCCTTCTCGTCCTCAATGCGCTTCTGCTCTTCGAGCCGCTTTTGCTCCTCTCGCGTCTCGCGCATTTGCTCGCGCTTTTGAGCAGCAATCTTTTCGCGCTCAATCCTTGGAATGTCGCGACGACTCACCACCTCGGTGACACGGGCACGATTTTCCTCTACGTGCTCCTCTTTTCGTTGTTCGGCGTGGGCCTGAATCACCTTGCTCTCTTCATTCATTTTGGCCGCAACGCGCCGATTCTCTTCGATCTTGCGCTCGTGAGCAAGCCGGGCTTGCTCTTGCGAAAGCGTGCTTGCCATCCGTCTCTCCTCGACAGCTCGAAGACGCTTGCGCTCGTCTTCCTCCCGCTGCTGCGCTTGCCATGCATAAAACTCGGTCGAATCTCTCAGATCTTCCTCATACGCGCGCAACAGATCGGCCTCCTGCTCGCGCTTCTTCTTGTACAATGCGTCTTCTCGAAGAATGGCTGCGGCGTTCAGCTTTACGCTTCCTTCCTGAGCATCAAACTCGGGAACGGGCTTGGCGCGAAACTTCTTGTTCATGATCTTGCTTAGCTCGCGCTCCTGAGCCTCCACGGCCTTGGTCAGCGTGTCTTTGGTCTCACAGAGTCGAAACGATTCGTTCTTTTCGTATTTACGCCGCGTCTCCTCTGCGGCGCGCTCTCGTGAAGCTTCTCGTTCTGCTTCAATGTCTGCTAGCGTGCGATCATTTAGCGATGCTGGCACAGGGTTAGCCGTCACGCATTGCTTAATTTTTATAGGCTCGGGGACACGCACAGGCCGCGCAGCGGTAATGTTGAACGGCCGTGGAATTGTAGGCGGCTTCTTCCACACATCAGGTACCCCGCTCGCTCCCGTAGCTGCATTCTTCTCCGCTTCGGCTTGTCGCTGCGCCATGCCAAAAGCAGCTTCGCTCAGCTCCTCACACAGCTCGTCAGCTTGGGACTTTGCGCGTTCGACGCCTGCAATCACGGTATCTTCGATGAAACGCAAATCATAGAATTCAATCCATTTGTCTTTGACCCATTTCTCCAACGTAGCCTTGTCGAAAATGTACGAGAGGAAGACGTGCATTTTCTCGGCAGCCTGCGAGCGCACTAAGCGAGCAAAGGCGGGAAAACCGAGCTCATCGAGTCGCAAGAGGGCCAGGTACGAGAGTACCATGTACTTGGTGTAGTCGCCTCGCGAGGTGGTTGCGCCATTGTTAAAGTAAAAGCTTGTGATGAGCGTTTTAAGAATAGCTTTGTAGCGCACGCAGCCGTACAGGACCTGCTTCACAAACTCTTTGTCACTTGGTACGAGATCGTTTCGCTTGTCGAGTGTGTTTTGCGCGTGCGAGTCAAGCGTGTTTACAACAGGGTCAAAGCCTTTGAGCGTCTCCTCGCACAGACTCACGAGCGCCCCCGCACTCAGACCCTCGAGGCTCTTTTTGCTTGCTGTCAGCGCCGTCGGCGACCTGCTTTTGCTGGATGCGAACATGCTCGCTCGTGTTTGCTCTCCCTCGAGCTCTCTCCCGCCGGAGGCAGAATCGGACACCATCGCCTCGAAGCGCGCCTCTCGATCGAGCGCGTTTCCTCGCGGCGCGCGCAACAGCGCGGTCTTCGCGCGTCGTCTTCTTTCAAAGAGACACCGCTCTCAACATTTTCGAGGCCGCCAAGCCTACCCAGCCTTGGAGTCACATATCCGTTAGTACACACCTTTCCGTCAGTGCTGGGCGCTGATGTCAACGAAGGATATATAGATCCATGGCAAAGCTGAGAAGAGTTTGCGATTCTTTACAGTTATTAAAACTCGACAACGGAGAGGAGGTCAAGGGGTGGAAAGGTGGCCTCGATTCACGTTAGGTGTGTGTTTTTCTGCTTTGGAAGCTACCACGGGCCGCTTAGTCATTTATTGGCCAAGACTTTACCAACGTCCGCAAACTCGGAGCCAGAGAGCGCGGCGACTGTCTTCAGCTGGAGCAGGGGCAGCAGAAACGTGGACAAAGCAGTAGCTCAGCGGGTGGGGCTTGTCACCCAAAGATGCCTCGAGCAGATGCCCTGCACGTAGCATCGCTGGGGAGGCTTGGTTTTGCGCCTGCCAGCCCCGATCGTAGCAGAGGCAACTATGTTAACAGCAAACGCGCGCTGCACGCAGGCAAAGCGAGCGCTGCTGCAGGCAAACGGACTCAACAGTGCCTGGACGATTTACGCGAAAAAATTAGAGGTCAGTTGCAAAGTGAGGTCACGGATATCGTCGACAACGACGCAAAAGGAGACGCGCGTGCCGGCGTGCTCTCGGCGACGACGTCGCGAGTCTTTGATAGGCTGCGCTCAGCAATATCTTCGGTATCAGGCCAGCGTCACGCCAAAGAGAACTGCGCACTGCATCGCATTGCAAGCAGGTTCGAGTATTATGCCGTGAAACCGCGCGCAAATGGTGGCGCGTCGGCCTCAGGTGCGCCACTCCGGAGACCATATCTTGACCGCGCTGGAATTCGGCGAATGCTCGCTCACGTCCAAGGAAAGCAATCGGCAAAGCTCGTGAGCGCGGTCATGGATTCGCTCGATACACACCACAACGGCAGAATTTACTTTGACGAATTTGTGAGCTTTGCTTCGTATGACAGAAGCGAACTCGCAGAGATTGCCATGCGACTGCGTCGCAAGCTCAAGAATGGCGCTAAATCAAGCCTCTATCATTGCTTTGGCCTTGTCGCCGATCCAAAGTCACAGCTCGTGTCCTCTTCGTTGGTGTTGACGCTTATTGATGAAAAGCTTGACTTTCAGCTAACGCCTGGAGAGGCCAACTGGGTCGCGGCTCGTATTGGCCCAGGGCTAGCGAATTTCAAGCGTTTTCTCAAGTCAAATGTGCAGGATCTGATGAGGAGTTGGACCCTAGAGGACCATTGGGTTTCCGATATTGCTCTCTCGGTGTCGACGAAGCAAGCTCTGGAGCATGAGTCGCGCGGACTCACACCCGTGCAAGTCTCGGCAAATCTTGACTGCACTGCAACCACTGTCAAATCTCTTCCCAAATTTTGGGCACGACTTGCGCAGGTAGGGGACCTAAGCGCCAGGAACGAAGGTGAAAGCGATGGCACGAGTGAAGAATCAGAGACTGATTCTGGATCTGAAGACGACGATGGCGCGGGAAGTGCGTCAGAAGAAGAACATCACAACGACGATGATGACGGCGAAGAAGAAGAAGAAGAGAAAAGTGATGTTTCTGACGACTCCGACGCCGATTCTGACTTTGCGCACAGCAGAAAGGGTCGATCGCCATCAGCCAAGCGAAAAAGCTCGCGTCGACGGCAAAAACACAGGGCGAGAAGACGCGCAAACCGAGCCGTCGAGAGAAGAGAGGCACCAGTAACGCAGCTTGAGATTGCACAAAGCAAAACGGATGCTGGACTTGTGGCGGATGGGTTCGTTTGCGTCGAAACACCGCTCAATGGTCATCGTATGTTTGACCGCAAGCCATCGTTTCTGTGGATCAAGAAAGAAACGCTTCGCTACGATGCAAATGCGGCCCCGGACGCTGTTCTCGAGCTCGCCATTACCGTGGGGCGAGCAACAAAGCTTACATCGCCAATCTGGGCTCCGCCCAGTCGTGGATTCAAGCGCCTTGCTTTCAACTTTGGCCCTGCAGGTAGACAGTTTGCGAATGGCAAGCATGGCGAAGAACCCTATGCTGGAGGCACGCGTGCTCTTGACTGTTTCCTTTGGTATCGCAAAGCAGACGCAACCTATGCACGAGAATACCTTGCAGATCTGCGCACAAGTAGACTCGTGACCCGGGGTCCAGATGATAAGAGTCTGCAAGCTAGGTTGCGCGAGCGCGTCCGTGCTCAGGTTGCAGAGTTGCGCAAGTCGCAGGGTGCTCGCTTTGACCCTGCAGATATACTAGACGCGGTGGCACCGCACTCGGACCGACTCAAAAAGCGTCAGTTTGTCCAGGGAATGAGTAAATTGGGAATCCAGCTCTCAATCTCTGATTTGGCGGCCATTTTCGACAAGCTCGATACGTTTGGCGCCAATTATGTGTTGCGCGAAGACGTGATTGACTTTTTCGAACTTTCGGACAAAGAGCTCGAGTCGATCCTTATGCAGCTGAGGGCTTTTCTGCGTCGCTCCAAGCGCAAGGGTGAGAGTCCCATGCAGATTTTTCGAGAACTTGATGCTAATGGCAACGGAAAGCTCTCCGCTCGCGAGCTGCACAAGCTCTTGCGGCGAATGGGCATTCTGGCCTCACTTGCGGAGGCCCAGCGGCTCATCGACCGCATGGACACGAATGAGAATGGCGCCGTGGACATGGACGAATTTCTCGACTTTGTTCAACGAGGCAGCATCCTTGACGGTATCAGCGCGAGAGCAGCTAGGATCTCTTCCAATGTTCGCGATGCAGCTCGCACGTTACACGCAATATCGCGGAAACAAGCGCATCTCGGTACCGATTCCGGACGACTTTCGAGCAAGCTGGATACCCGACACGCATGGCAGCGGCTCTTGGGACCCAGCGACGAGTACGGCACAATTCTCACGGCGGGTCGTGTCCGACGCATCTTACAGAAGCGAGGTCTTCGACTGCGGATGGAAGAGGTTCAGACCTTGCTGCGGGTTTTGGAACCTGCCTTCGAGAGAGTTGGAGGACTGACTTTTCCGAGCTTTGATAGCTTTGTGAGGCTCGCAGAACCGGTCGAAAATATTGAAGGCTTGTGGAACGACGACAGCGAAGACGCCAATGGTGATGTAGCGAGAGACGCGGACGCAGGCTCGGGGACCTCGGCGGATCTACGCTTTCGCTCTGCGCTGGCAAACCTCCATGCTGACCTGAGCATGATGGCCGTGTCTGAGGATGTCGATGATGCAGGTCTGTTCCAACTCCTGTTTCCAAGTGCTGGCGGCGGCAAAGTCTTACGCCAGCAATTTCTCCAAGGTTTGGATCACGTTGGCGCGTTGGCACGATTCCGTGCCGCCAGTGATCGCGATCGCCTTGCCACCGTCTTCGATTGTGATCGTGATGGAATGGTATCTGTGCGTGATCTCAGTCAATTTCTCCACGACAGCGAATGTGGTTTGGGACAGCTCATGCATCGCTCAAAAAATGAAGAGGACGAAGAGGATGATGATACTAGTAGCGGGGCTTCATCGTCTTCGACTGAAAATTATCGAGGTGATTGGCTTGCAACTGAGCCAAGTCCGAGACGAGAGCGCCAAGTGCGAGGACGACGCGCTGGACAGTTATCCGGCGCGTCAACCCCCCAAAGATATAAAAGCCCAGATGGGCGCGGCAGCGAGAAAGAGGATACCTGGTCCCACTCGGGGAGTGAAGGGGAAGAAGAAGAAGAAGCACGAAGTGACGAAGACGATCTCGCAGGTGTCGAGCTAGTAAGCAATCTTATTGCAAGCGACGTGCGCAAAAGCTGGCTTTTGCATCTCGACTCGATGCACGTCGATATAGCTCCTTCAGGTGCTGGAAGTCACAGAAATCATGGCGTCGCACGCGCCGAGAAAGCAATCAATGTGCAGCTATTGCAAGCTGCAGCGGAGTCAGCTGCTCGCGAACACGGTGGGCCGCTGAGACTTCGCAAGCGTTTCTCCAAGCTCGACACGGCAGGTCATGGCACGATTTCCAAAAAAGCTTTTGCTACCGTTCTTCGACGTGTAAAGTTTGAGATTCCGCGCTCAGAGCGCGATGCTCTTCAAAGTCTTTTACTCACCAAGACTGGACAGCGCTCGCGGAGGGTAGACTACGAGCTCTTTTGCGACATTGTAGAGCGATCGAGTGAGATTCATGGCCATGGCGTGGACCGCGTGCATCAGCGCCTTGGTGCGCTCTTTCAGCACGTCGACGCGCGCTCCATCATGGAAACGTTTGACCGCAAGGGTGAGGGGTCGATCAGCACGTCCGATTTCCAGCGCGCCCTCGATCTTTGCGGTGTGAGAATTTCCAAGTTTGACTGGATTGTGTTGCGGCCTCAGTTCGAACAAGATGGTCGCATCAATTATATCGCGCTTTGCGAAATGATCGAGACAGCGGACCTTGCCCGCCCACTCGCTAAACGTCGGAACCGCAAGCCGGACGAAGTTCGACTCTTTCGTGCTCTTGCAGAGCATCGCGGTGCACTTGCAGATGCGACAGCATCGACGGACTTGCGTCGGGTCTTTGAAGTATATGACGAGCCTGGTCTTGGGGTCATCCCCGTTTCAGAGGCTGTCTCGGCGTTGCGAGACCTAGTGCAGCAATGTCAACTTCAAGGCTTAGTCCCGCTCGAGCTTTTGCGGAGTGTCGCAACAAGATATGTAGCAAAAGAGGACCAGTTCGACTATCTCGCGTTCTGTAGCGCATTCGATCATTCCGCTGTGCACGTGGCCGACCACGATGTCTTTTTGCGCGGACTAGGCGAGCAGATTCGCGCGGGCTTTGAGACGACTGGGCTCTCATTTCACCAAGCCATGGCTCGTTATGATCCAGAAGGCACTGGGAAGCTCTCGCGGTATGCGTTTCGTCGTAGTATTCGTCACGATCTTGGCGTGCGCGTTGCAGAGCATGAGCTGGCATGTTTGATGGATTTGGCCGAAACTCACGCCGACGGTCTCGTCGATTATCTCGAACTTGAAAAGAAGATGCGTCTGCAGGAACACGCAGTCGTAGGAGCGTCCTTAGTCCGTCAGCGCGAAGTCATCGATGCATTGCGCCAAGCAATCGACAAGAGGCGTCGAAAGGACCCGTTTTTTGACTTGCGCAAGTGTTTTCGATGTCACACGGGCGGACGCAGTGCGGCACGTACGCATGAGTTGACTTCGCTTCTGGGTAATCTTGGCGTCTTTGTCTCTGCCGAGGATGTTTCAGCACTCTGTTCGCACCGAAACGTGCTTACGCTAGACGCATTTGCGCGTTTTGTGGACACTGACGAGACAGAGTGGGACATTATTGCGAGTCGCTGTCAGCGGCGCATGGACGAGCTCTCGCGGGAGGGCGTAGTCTTCTCACGCGAATGTTCATTGCACCGGGCCCCCGAAAACGCAAGTCCCTCGGGTATTTCGCGTGCACGATTCGTCGACGTTTGCCATCGCCTGGGCATGCCCCTGAGCGCTTCGCAGCTGGACCTCGTTCTCCTTCGATTCAAGGAACCTGGAGCGAGCCCGCTAGTCGCCTTTCGTTCTTTTGTTGACTTTGTGCAAGCTCGTGCCCGCCAAGTCGCCTTGGAAGGCCTTGGCGAGGACTTTTTCTGAGCCACCTCATCTTCGTGTTCATGAACACCTTTTCACCTCTACGTGCGTCTGCCTTGTTCCTGTTTGTGTGCTTGTTTGCTTGCTTGCTTGCTCGCTCGCTTGGTTGTTTGCTTGCTCGCTCAATCGAATCGATTGGGGCTCTTCACCGCGCTCGCTCGCTACCCGAACCGAGGTGGGCGCAACGTGAAGTGCACACCGTGGGTGCACACCGTTTTTGTCTCGCCTTGCGAACGGGGACGGGTGGGACGGGTCAGCTCGCGACAACTCGAGGCGGACGGACGGTTTTTGCGCGCTCGAGCATGACGCAGGGCTTGCAAGGGCGCCCCGGGGCCTCGGCATAAAGGCTGGCCGTCGCCGGGGTAGGCAGGCAGGCAGGCGGCCAGGCAGGCAGGCAGGCAGCAAGCGCCAGAGGAGAGACGGCGCAGGCAAAGCGCACCGGCCACCGCCAGATTGCGCTCGCCCGAAGGCTCGCGTGGGAGCGCGCCGCTGCCACGCGACGTCCGGCGAAGCGGGGCGAAGGCGCAGGAGACGGGCTGCGCTGAGACGGGACGATCGAAGCCCGCGCACGATTTGAGCGCAGCGCGCTTGCGAAAGCTGTGACTCTACGATGCAGTCGTCGTGCTACCATCATGAGACCGGTGAGGCGGCGCGCCTCGCTGGGCCCCGTGTTCCACCGAAGCTTCCCCCAAAGGTCTCGCGAAGACTAACAGAGCGTCCAGGCGCAAGCACGGGCGAGAGCGCTGCAGTCAAGGCAAAGAAAGCACCTCCCCTGCCGGCACAGCGACCGAGATCAACTTCTGTTGTTCCATGCACATCAAGAGAAAAACCGCAATCGCAGTCGCAACAGCCGCCCCATCATCAAGTCCAGCAATCTGCCTCCTTGCTCTCACTCTCGCCACCTCCTCCAGCACCCGTCTATCCCAAGGGGACTCAAAAGCTTAATTCGCCTGGTCTCATCCCGCACGAATTGCCTGCGCGACCGAGTGATCCGGGGACGCCTCGACTCGGTTCGTCGCGGAGACGTCGCGGCATGATGCCTCCTCCACCACTTGTGTCGTCTCCTAACCCCCAAACGAGCACAGCTGCTCTGACGCCGAGGAGTTCACTGCCAGGAAATACCTCGAGACTCTCAAGCCCCCAAGATAACGAAAACCACGCCCCAGCTTCAAAGGCTGTGGAGAACATGCCGGTCCTTCAGCTCCCGGCTCGCCCTTTGACGCGCCCTGATCGGGGGCCTCTGAGCATGACCGGGAAACTCAATATTTCCCACGACGCAGATCTTGTCATTGAGACCAACTCCAAGGCCAGCTTCAGACCAGGTGCTTCATCTCTCCCTCCAACGCCTCGTGCAGGGATCATGACACCAATCGTTCGGTCACCTCAGGCGCGAGAACTTGGCGGAAGTTTCTCGACGTCGTCGGCCTCGTCAACGTTCTCGCTCGAAAGCCACCCTCCGGCGAGTGGCCGCGGAAAGGTAAACGAGATAAGCATGCCAAGTACTAGTAGCGGGCCAGGCCGGGCACAAGTGGAAAAAAAGACGCTGGTGCGTGCACGCGTTTCGTATGACTCAAGTCTGCCGGAGCATTTGTCTTTTGAAGCTGGCCAGATCATTGAGCTTTTGCAGCAAGAGGAGGATATTCATGATGACGACGGGCACGCACTGTGGAAGGGGCGCGCCATTATTGGCGGTCGCGAGCATGTTGGTATTTTCCCCTCCGTACATGTTGCACTCATGAAATCGAGACTCAATAGCTTGGGCAATGCGGATTTTGCTGCTGCAGGCTTGCCCTCCAAGAAAGAGCTGCGAATGTTGAATAAAGACTGCATCTCGCCAGAGAACCTCGAGCGCGAGACGCGATGCGACAAGCTCTTCCGCGCCATCGAAGAAGTCATCGAGACAGAGCTGCGCCATGTCTCGGATCTAAGCATCGTTCTCGAGGTCTTCATTATGCCTTTTCAAGACACCTTTGGTCCTCTTTTAGCGCGCCAAGTGTTTTCGGACTGGGCTCCGCTGCTGCGCGTGCACGAGCAAGTGCTGGTGAACTTGATGGCCACACTGCCTTCCTTAGAGCAGCTTGCCAAAGGCTTTGAGAGCGTAGGCAATGACCCTAATGTACAGCTGGCCTTGCGAGATGACACAAATCAGGGTCCTGCAAAGCAGCCGCAAGGTGCTCGTGTTGGTCTTGCGCCAAGCAATCTAGCTGCCTTTGCGGAGGGAGTGAATCAAGCTGCTCGACTTGGTGTGGCGCGAAAACCTCTTGGGGCAGACTCTGGCACCCCGTCTGCATCGATCAAGTCGACAGCGCAGCAACGCGGCAAAGACTTTTTGTCGGCAAAAGACATGAACGCCATGAAACAGCGTCTTGCATTTTTATCAAAGCTGCGTCGTGAACACCTTGCAGATTTTCTCTACCTCGATGACGCGCAAGTCACGCGCTGGACTCTGATTCTGCATGAGATGACGATCAGCGTGTGCCGCGTCATGACCGAGATGAGTGACTGGCTCAAATTGTGCATTCCCTGCGTTGTCAATCAACCGGTGGCGATGAAGACGCTTTTACGTAGCAAGGGTGGCAACGGGGCCACGGTCTCGCCCAAGATGTTCATCCAGCTGCAGGCACACCAGGAGCGCGAACGCCTAAAGCACTTGGACCTCGCCTCATTTCTCATCAAGCCGATGCAACGCATAACAAAGTACCCGCTGCTTATGCGCGAAATTCGCAAGTACTGTGAGGCCGACTCAAAAGCACAGTCTGATGCTTCGGACGCAACAGAGACAATGACGCGCATCGCCACCAACGTAAATGACATAATGAAGCAGCACCAGAACCTCGACTGCTCCAAGAGACTGATCGAGATTTGTACGCAACTTCGTCCGCGGGAGACAGTCGAACGGCTCGGTCTTGGCGCGGACTCGCGGGGTCGGCGCCTGTACCGCTTTGGGCGGGTGACCTTTCAGACGCTAACAACAAGCATGAACTCGTCGCAGCTGACACACGAGGATGATTCCCATTTGCCGGCTGCCCAGCTGTCCAAGACGGAAGAAATCCGTCACGGCTCGTGCTACGCGATGCTCTTCACCTCGGCGTTGCTGCTCAGTCTTAAGGCACTCAACAAGTGGAAGACCAAGACCAAGTTTCATATTGTCAAGGTTGTTGAGCTGGGTCACATTGTCTCGGTAGAAAGCATGGATGGCTGCTTGGCGATCCGTACGGCGTGCTCGTTGTTGCTCATCACGCCGCTGGAGGGCGACGTACTCGAGTGGCTGGTTGATATGCAAGAGTGCCGACGCGTTGCTGCGGCGGATCGAGAGCGTCAAGATGTCGTCAACGCGCAGCGCAAGAAACGGCAGGGGTCAAGCGGTCGCGCGATGACACGTCGAACGCGCTCGGAAGATTTGTCGAAACTTGTACGAGGCCCTTTGCAAAGCTTGCGAGGTGCGCCGAGCCGCGAGTTGACCAAGGCAGAGCGGGACAATATTATTTGCGAACTCAAGACCCATGCCAAATTTTCGACCGCGTCATGAGAAAAACGTCGCGCGCTCTTGCAAGAATAGTCCACCACCACTGGGGCCTGCGCACGTGAATGCACGCATGGAGCGCCTTGGGGATTGTGGCAACAATTTAAAGTCAGATCAAAATCACACAAATGTAGCTTGCACTATTTTTTTTTCCTTCTTCTCTCCAGAATACAAATGATTGCCTTGCGTGACAATTGAAGTCAAACGATTGGCGTTGCAGATAAATGCGCAAAGAGAGAGAGAGAGAGCGATAAGAAAATAAACGGGGGAGCTGTGCAGCTGACGGCAGGTCTTTGCAGGTTTATCTTATAATCCTGCGTCGAAGTCCATCGCCTTGAGTGCCCGGACCTGCTCTTGGCTAAAGTACGCCATGACCTTGATGGCGTACAGGGTGACAAGAACGTGGATTGTTTCGTTTTCCCAACTAACCTTGACAAAGGTGTCCCCGCCATCCTCGACGTGATTGCAGTCCCAGAGCATCTTGTTATGCGCTGTGAAGCCAGCGCCGACCTTTTGGCCGATCACGAGGGTCACGGCGTATTTGCAATTGCAGTTGTCCTGGCACTGCTTGAGGATGCTTTCGCTGATGGACTTGGACCACTTGTCCATGTTTTTGCGCTCTACGTCAACGCACTTTTGCCCGTCAAAGGTGTCCTTGATGGCTTTGCGAATGGCCTTGACCGCGAGCTCCGCGTCAAAGTCATGCTCGAGCCCATCATCCATCATTGTGCGGTTCTCGCGCGCCTTGCGCGGGCTATGCGCGACCTCTTGCGCGCCCTCTCTCGCGTCTCTCCCTCCCTCGAGCGTGAGTGCACGAGGCTCTGTTTGCTTTTCTCTTGGCTTGTCTCACTTGCTCGCCCAAATCATTTATGGTCTATCAAGAGACCCAACGGTCGGCTGGGGACTCCTCCGAGCCACTGCGAGCACTGGTGCTGGTGATTCCGACTGGGCGAGAGCGCACTTGCGGAAGAGGCAAGCAACAATCAACCAAGTCAAGTAGTGCAACTCATGACAACGAGAAGATGAGACTGATGGCAGGGTTGATTGTTTTGATCGATTACTTTGATGACCTCGTACGTGACGCCGTGATTACCACAACCATAATGTAAGAGCCTCAGATCTTTTTTGGGAAAGTTTGTAAAGTATACATCACGACTGTGTGTTTGCAGAAAATGTCAGGTTGTAGTTTATGATAGAAAAAAGAAAGGTCAGTCCCAGATTTAGAGTTGCGCGAGCTCCTCGGAGCCAAGCATCTCAATTTGGGAAGGAATGCTGCCGCCAGGGAGTGCGGAAATGACGGCGTTGGATTGCGCGTAGGGAATGTACTCGCCCTGGATCGATGCGAGAACAAAGTAGACGCCCGGCTCGGAAGGCGCGTCAAGATCAGTCGAGATGCGGATAATGTCTCCGCCGTCAACCTTGGCACAGTTGGAAACCTTGGTGACATTGGTGGGCTTGGCATGAAAGTCAAGCACGTGCGAGTGCACGGCAATGCAAAGGTTGCGCACAGGGAACTGCAGAGGGTTGCGGAACGAGGCGGTGACCGTGAAAGGCTTGGGACCAGCACCTTCCTTGGCGCCGGCAACGACCGACGTCGGCGCGTTCACGTAAATGGCCGGGGAAGTGAGGTCGAGCACCGCCTTGTCAAAGTAGGTCTCACCCGAAGAAGCCGAAGCAACAGCGACGAGCTTGATGAAGACGTCGCCCAGGTCATGCTGCAGGTAGGCGCTCGAGTCAATGAGGAACGGGAGCGTGATCATGCGACCCTTGATGAGTACCTTTTGCGAGGACTTGTAAATGTTCTTGATGCTGGAGCCGTGGTACGTCTCGAGCGTGGCGGTGAGGCTAAGGTCCACCACATCATCGTCCTTGAGGCCGGTCGTGTCGAGATCGAGATCGCAGGAAATCGGGGATCCGACAGTAACACCATAGGTGGCAGGGACAATCTTAAGGTTGTCGGCGCTGCTCTCGGCAGTGAGAGGCGCGACCTGAGATCCGCGAAGTGTACCAGGCGTGACTGCAGGGGCCGCGCCACTCGCCAACACAATGCGCGGCGAAAGGTCCGGGGTCTTTGGGTCCGTCATGTAAGGAATGCGTGCATCGGTGTTGGGGTCGATGAAGTCACCCGTGATATCGTGGGAGCCAAAGGTGCCGTTGGGAAGCGAGACGCTCGTAAGCATAAGCTTCAGTCCCGTATGGTCGTACTTGAGCTGCTTGTCGACGACGCATCCCTTGAGCTTGTCCTTCTTGGTGTGGTTCTGTTGGCAGTGCACGAGAAAGGTGCGCGTGGTGGAGTGCACGGTGGAAATGACGTCGCTGACCTGGTACGGCACGGTCTCATTCAGATCGTGGATGGCGCGGACAGGTGCCGGGCCAATGCGACCGGGGGGAGTGCCGTCCATGGACTGCCAGCCATTGAATTCGGGGTAGTCGCCACGCGTGAGCCAGACGTCGTTCCAGCTATGGTAGTTCCAGGCAACACCATCGAGGTAGATGGTCTTGGTGGATCCGTCTTCGATGGCGTAGTATTCATCGATGACATGGTGGTAGCGGTGGTGCACATCGTGGCGGTTCGAGGCGTCCATCCAGGAGCCGAATGCGGTGAGCTGGCGGCTACCGATACCAATGCCGCGCATGAGCGTGTTGAGAAGGGCAGCAAATACCCAGCACTGGCCGTACTTGGTGGGCTTGCCAGTCTCCTTCCAGCGCATGAGAATATCAACGGAAGAGGTCCAGAGTTCAGGCGCGTCCTTTTCCGTAAAAGGGAAATCACCCCAGTTACCCTCCATAAGTGCATCGTCGTCGCCCCAGATGAAGGAGCCATCCGGGCGGCGCTGCATGCCCTGGTGACGAGAGAGAGTTTGCATGGCCTCGATGGGATCACGGGCCATGGCGCGGTTCTTCTCGAGGAGGTGGAAGGCCGCGTCAAGGACGACCTGCTTCGACTGACCGTAGTGCCAGATTTGGGCATCGAAAGCCTTTGCAGATCC
Source organism: Aurantiochytrium sp. KH105 (assembly GCA_003116975.1). NCBI lineage: Eukaryota > Bigyra > Thraustochytrida > Thraustochytriidae > Aurantiochytrium > Aurantiochytrium sp. KH105. Next base: position 350,587 of record BGKB01000017.1, on the reverse strand, counting down.
CTGAAAGACGTTGCCGTACTCGTGCACGACGTACTCTTGGCGCATCGTTTCGTTGGGAAGGAAGATGATTTTGTCCTCGGGGGCCCAAGGGTTGAAAAGTACATAGACTGGGTGGGGGACACGATAGGTGGACGTGCAGTCGACACCCTGGTCGCGCAAGATGAGGTCAATGTGCTGGTACTTGCCGATGGGCGAGTCAAAGGGGATGTCCACTTCCACGAGGTACTTGCGGGCGCTCACCTCGGCCTTGACCCTAGCGGAAAAGTCCGGGTTTTCGTAGGCCTCTTCGCGGTCATTGCGAAATTCGACCTCGGTGCTTGCGACATTGATCTCTGTGTCGGTTTCCACGAGCACCTCGAACGCCTGCGCGCGGCGGACGGCGAAGCCGCCATTCTCCTTGAGGTCAAAGTACTGCGTATGGTGCTGCGCCAGCGACTCGTTAAAGACCTCGACGCGGGTCACCTTCGCGCACGCGTCGGCCTGCGCCAGGCCGGCGCTCGTCGCCAGCACCGCCACGAGCCACGCCGCCGCGGCGACCGCGCTCTTTTTCGCCGCCATCCTCCTGCTGCTCACTGCCACGAACGCGCGTCCGCCTCGCGTTCGCGCTGCCTCCTGTCGCAGCCCGCGGGGGCCTGCCCTGTGCTCTCGCCTCGCGACCGCGACTCCCTCGCGCGCCGCCTCGCGTCTCTCTCGCGCGCCGCCCAGCGTCGCGTCGCGTCGCGTCTCTCTCGCGCCGAGCGTGCCTCGCGATCGGGTTTTGCTTTTGGCGGCTCCGGATTTGAATTTGAATTTGAATGTGAATTTGAATTCGAATTTGATTAGATTTGATTTGGACTGCACGAAGAAGAAGAAGAAGAAGAAGAAGATCGATTTTGTGTTGCTTCGGCGGCCAGTGGCTCCGCAAGAGATTCTAGGAGGGGGTGCGCTGCGAGTCTCGTCGCGCTTTCCGGCCGCCTGCCCTGCTCCGCGCCCTGCTTCCGTGCCTCCGCCCGGCGCACCGTGCCCCCTCCGGCCTGACCGCTCATTTCCGGTCCCTGTGCGCCTGGGACTCACTGCACTGCAGCCTGCCACTCGGCTCGCTCCGCGCTGCAGCTGCGCCGGCCACTGCCGGAGCGAGGCGGATAGGACGTCGGCCGGCCGCGCGGCAGGCGCTCGGGCCTCGAAGGCCGGCGCCGCTGCCGCTCTAGGCCAGCCAGCCGTGCCAGCAGCTGCGGCAGCCACTACCAGCAGCAGCACGGGTGGGCACGTGCCGCGCCTCACTTCTTGATCGACACCATAAACCGCGACGAGGGCCGCCCGCCTAAACTGTAAACCCAGTGCAGCTGCCAGCTGCTGCTGGCGGACGCGAGCCCGCTTCCGTGGCCAAGACCTGCCGTCGCAGCTCTTGACCGCGCCGCGACGTCGGCTGCGGCTGGATCGGGCGCCTCCGGCGTGCGTGCAGCGAGGTTGCCGGGGACCGCGGAAGCCAGCATCGGCGACCGCGGCAGCGACAGCGACAGCGGCCTCGACCGCGACAGCGACCCGGAGACGAAGCGGTGGCTGCAGTAGCATCTGGCAGTGGCTGGCTCGCGTGGCGTGGCTGGCTCGCCGCGGCGGGAGGCCATGATGGCAGCCGACCTTTGTCGCGCGCGGTTGAGTGGGTGGCTCTGCGCGCAGGGCTCGGCGATCGATCGCATCAAGCGTGCGCGAGCTTGCTAGGCTTGCTCGGCGTTCACATCTTCAAGTCTCGTCGTCGCTGATGGCGAGGGAAATCATCGCCTGCAACAGCACAGTGCAGGTCGGTCATCGCGATGGCGATGTTGGCATTGACGCCGCCGCTCTGGCCGTGCCTGCCAGGCCGCTGCAGTTCCGGTGGCGGCGCAGGCTCTTTTATGTGGTAGGCGGCCAGGCAGGAAAATGTTGACTGGCCGGGGAGGCGGAAGAGACGGTTCCAAACGAATGGCTCGGGTTGGCTCTTGGCTCTTGCGCGAGGCGCCAGGGATCGAGCGACGCCGGGGCCGGATGCGGCAGGAGTGGCGACCGCTTCCCGACCGGCGCCGGAAGCGTAACAGTGTCAAGAGTCGCATCGATCCGAGAGCCACAGTCACAGGCCACGCCAATGGGTGGTGGGGCAGCCCCGCTGCGTTTGCGAGCTGCGCTGCCACTGCCAAGAGCGTCAGAAAGGAGGGTGTGGTAACCTCTTACGGACGACCCGCGGCCGCAAGCTACGCTAGCCATCGTGTGCGAGGCTGAGAGATTGGTTTTGTTGGTGGCAGCTGCAGCAGCTTGAAACGCCTCGCGATAGAGGCAAGTTCGTAGATGCATCAACATGATAAAATTGTGTAATACACGCTTCCATATTGGATGCTAGGTTGTGGCTTCCCGGGCGATTGCCAGCAAGAGTAGAACGAGCAGCCATAGTGACGGCAACAGGAGCATGAAATGCTTCCGTGGCTGTGGCGTGGCTGACAATGACTAGATCCTATTCCTTCCGCCTCTCTTCTGGAGTACGCACAGCTGTGTCGACGATGGGAAGCACGGTGCAGGCCGTCAAATGTCTTTGCTTTATGTAGCTTCAGGTAGCAGTACAGAACATTGTGGAAGTCGTAAGCAGTCTCTCGCGTTGTCTCTGAAGATGATGGATGGCGTTGAATCCGATCGACGCATCATAATCCTCCTTCCCATACTTTACTGCTGCTGGCAGCAGTCACATTGCCATAGAAATCAGCGCCAAGCCTACGTGCTCGCATCCGCCAGAGCGTGCCCGACCTTTTCCGTGGCAGACAGAGGCAGTGCAGACAGACACCTTCCTGAGGTCGGTTTGTTCCCTTTCTTCTTTCCCTCCCTCTTTTCCCCTTAGTAGTCTTCGTGGCCGTGACTGCACGAAGTTATACTCTGCTGCTGACGGGGAAAGGTGAATTGTTTCTTCTCTCACTCTTGGGAGGCGGACTGCCCGTCGGCCAGCCCCTCATTGCAGTCGTGCTATATCTTGATGCGGAGCTCGAGATGCGCGCATCTACTTCTGCTGTCTGGCTGGTAGTACAACACAAAACCATTTGGGTTTGGAAGAGACTGGCAGATTGCGAACTTGCGCGTCCGGAGTCCCGCGCGCGAGGATGCTGGAGGCGTGCGAGCTGTCGTCGTTCGCGGGCGGCTTCCTGTCGCCCTCGCTGGAGTGGTGGCTTGCAGACGCGGACGCGCGCGCTGGCAGCGTCGAGGGAGGTGCGTTCTCTCTCGTCTACTACGCTGAGGACGACGCGGACGGGCCTGATGGCGCGCAGCTTGCGCAGCTTGCGCAGCTCTGGAGACCCCGCGGGACCGCCGCGGCGCGAAGAGGAAGAACAGCGCGGGTCGAGAGTCGCGGCGGGCTCGGCGCGAGGCTGCTCGTCTTGCTCGGAGGTGATCGTCGACGAGGTCTGCGAAGGTCGCGCCGGCTGAGTAAAGTGCAGCCGCGGCCTGATGCAATGCAAGGCAGCACTACATGACCCGACCGACCGACCACATCCAGGAGATTAGATGACGCCAGCGATTGCAGCAGCGGGTCGCTCGGAGCCTCGAAAGGGAAAGGGGTGATACTGAACGGGAATGGAAGGGGAATTCCACGAACGAACGAACGAACGAACATATGGAAGACAGTGCTTCGAATGGAATGGAGTTGGAATGCAACAGAACGAACAAAGTACAATCGTAAAAAAGATACTTGCTATTGTTTGATTTTTTTTGCTTTTAGTTATCCCCGAGACGCTGCTCAAGAAAACTGGATGCCAACGCGTGCCTTGGACATCTTGCTACCAATGTAAATGTCACAGTAGTGGATCTTGTTCTTCTCCTCAGCCGTAAGAGCGTGCGCATTGCCGGGATGAGTAAGCGTCAACGAGGCACGGAGGCGGTAACGGCGAGACTTGATCTCAACGTGGTCACGCTTTCCAGTGTGACCACCAGCAATGATGAGACCACGATTTTTCCAGCCACCCACGTCGAACTTGCGAAACTCGCAGTCAGCCATGATACCATGAGTAATGAGAAAAGGGTCTTGCTTCTCCTGAGGAATCTTATCACGAAGCATAACAAAGTTGAGTGTGACACTCGATTTTGTCTTGGGGCCACCAGATTTACGCGTAGTCGTGACCTCGAACTCAGGTTGCCACGAGGTCCGCTTGGTCGGGTCATAGTCAATTTTCACCGTGATGAAATCGTCGCCATAGTCAAGCGTTTGAAAATGGAGACCCGTTTGATGCCAATAGTCCTTGCCGAACTGGTTCACAAGGTAGCTGCTCTTGGCAACATTGTCAAGTGCGTGGTCACTCCAGCCCCGGTGGCCGCCATGCGCGTTGGAACCCTGCTCCTTCTCGTATTCATCGTCAAAAGAGGACTCGGACTTCCAAAAGGAAAACCAGTGGTTCGTGCCGTAGGAGCGATCCTTCCAGACGAGCGCAGTGGGCTCCGTGCGATGGTAGGCGTCGGGGGTGCGCAGCGTGTAGGTTTTGCCGGGGGTGAGGTGGATGAATTGGTCAGGTGTCAGCCAGTCCATGCGGTGAGCTTGGGCAGGAAGCACACCAGCAGGGCCAGCTTCGTCAATGGGCGGAATGTACTTGGATCCACCCTGAACAGAAAGGGTGTCACCGTACTCTTTAACAAATTTCCACGTGCCATCTTCATTCCTGTAGTTGGCACGGAGAGAGTGGCCGAGACCAAGGTTATGAAGAAACTCGTGCCACGCGCAGGGAAGACTGGCGTTCTTGAGGATGGGGAACCCACCGCCCGATCCGTTGCCGCCAAACGGGTTGAGAACCTTGCCGGGCTTCATGAGGACCTGGGCAAGGTAGTTACGCTCCGACGACATCGGCGAGTCGTCCTCGTCGTCCGACGAGGAGTCGAGCGACTCGGGGGCCTCATCGTCGGATTCATGGATGTCTTCTTGTTTGAACATGTTCTTGTCAGCACTTCGCGGGCCCAGGATGGATCCGAGAAAGAGGCCCGCTCTCCTGCTCTTCTTGGCCTTGGTCTTGGCTCGCATGATATTGCGAACCACGTCCTTGAACCGCTTCGAGGCGGGGATGCTCATCTGGTCGCCCTTGAGCTCCAGCCCCGTTTCGATGCGCTCGAAGCCGATGCCCATTTGTGGGGCGACGTCAAAGGTGTTGTTGCTCCAGAGCTTTAACTTGGAGAAAAAGATGTCAGCCCATTCTTTGTCGGACACAATGGGGAACTTGTCCTCGGGGATGCCATACATGGTTTCGTTGGGTACATTTGTGTACTCGGCGTGTAGGAACTGCATTCGCACTTTCCGCGGCGCCGTGCCCTTGTTCATATTGGGGAAGATGCCTTCATCGAACTCTGCTTGTTCAAGCGAGTCGTCCACCTTGAAGGTTAGAACAGTCTTGCCCGCATATGGCTTGAAAATGGGCGTCTCGCCCTCGTCCTGGGCCACGGCCGCCCATGCGAACGCCAGGAGCGCCATGCACAGCACCGCCACCATCGTCGACGTCTTCATCGTAGCTTTCTCTCCCTCTCCCTCTCTCTCCTCGATGCAAGGCAAGGCAAGGCGAGGCGAGGCAAGGCTCGAGGCACGAGCAGAGCGCGAGACTGGCCGTGGTCTGGCGTTCAAACCCGATCACGGAATCCCAAAATGCGATGCGCACGAGCCCGCTTTCGTCCCAGGCAGCCCGGCTGCGCCAGCTGCGGTTCTCGAGCGCGCGTAAGGGCCTTCGTCCGCCGCCTCACCGCCCGCCCGCACGCGCGCGCGCACGCACGCACGCCCGCGCTCTCCGCCGCCCGTGCGGATCGCCACCGCGATCGCCTTCTTACTTTGCCTTGCCGCTTTCGCTTTTGCTCGCGCCGCCTCGAGTCGTGGCCGGTCACAACGACGCCGCTCTTTTAAGCCCACACCCGCGCCCCCCCGTCCCTCTGAAGCCCTCTGCCGCCCTCTGCCGCCTCCGGCTCGCAGTGGCGCCTGAGGCGGCGCTCTTGTTTTCCGAAGCTGCCGCGCCTTTCTGGGGCCAGAGGCGTCCCCCCTTGGCCGCGGATCTCGTGCCACTACTCTCGAGGACTGCTCCCCCTCAGAACATTTTGTTGGAACGTTTCGTTTCAAAGTAATGGAAGCGTTCCGAACAAAGGGGGTATTTAAGGAGCAAAAATCGGACTCTTGCGTGGCGAGGTGCCAGAGGGCGAAAGCAACATGACGCGCAAGGGCGAAGGAGGCGAGGTTGGACGCCCGCCCGGCTCGCTCCTCTCGTCCATCTCCGCGTCGCGCCTGGACCCGCCAGGCTCGCGCCTCTCCTCGCCTGGACTTTCCCCTCCCCCGAGGCATGCCTGCCTGCTCGCCTTCTTTCCGCCTCCCTCCGTCGAGCCTCGCCGCGCCTCGCTTTCCCGCCAGCAGCAGCGGCACGGCGCGCTTGGTCGCTCTCGCGGGCTCTGGAAGAAGCCGCGCGACCATAGTGCGGATAGTGAGTCGGCGCGTGGGAAAAAGAAAGAAAGAAGAAGCTAATGTTATAGTAGTATAAGCAGGAAAAGGGAAAATCACGCAAAGGAAAAAGGAAAATTCAAAAGGGGGAAAAATGGAAAATACAGAGAGAGAAAAATGAATGAAAGAAAAGAAAAGAAAGAAAGAAAGAAATGTTCTTCGTCTGGGAGCCGATTCGACTGGAGGCCAGTGCTCGCGGTTGATCGGTCGGTCTCATCGGCCGGGTCTCTTGGCCGCTGTCCCCGGTTCGCTCAGTCGTGACGGCCGACACCACGTGCCTGCCGCTCCTCCTGCACTCGTTCGAGTTGCGCTCGTGCCGCCGGCGGTTCGGCCTAGGTCTCTTTTCTTCTTTTTATTTCTTTCCTTCGGTGGGTCGTTCGTTTGGTTCTGTGTGGTGGACGGAAATCTTGGGCGGTCGCAAGATTGGCCCTCCTGGAAGGCGTGCCAACGGCGGCGTCTCGACCAGCAGGTCGGCGCTCTCCATGCAGACAAGGCAAAGAAAGCAACGCGATGCAATCATTATGCATGCATGGCAAGGCATCCGCAATGTCGACAAAGGCGAAAGAGAGGCAGGAAAGGAGGGGCAGAGAAAGGGAGAGCACCAACTGCCAATTGGGACAGAGGCAGATCAGGCCGACTTGGTTGATCAGCCCAATCCAACCTAGCTCTGTTCAGCCCTGGGTAGCGTATCAAGTCTGGAGGGCCAGATTGTGCCTCCTCCGAGTCGTGATTCCGGCTGGGGCGCGCTGAGGCCGAAAAGAAAAAGATAACGACTTGGCGAGATTTCACACTCCAGCATTCGGCCATGCTGTGTTGTCGTCGTCGTCGTCGTCAGCAGTGGTGGTACCAATGACACTTACATGTTGGACGAGCAAGAATGGCCCTAGCACGAGCAGGGAGAGTCTCGTGGCTAAGGAAGAAACCGGTTCTCGCAAGTGTGCACCCTAAACGCCATAACGTATGCTGAGCTAGTGCTCATCGTTACTAGAAGCCGAAGCAGCCGCAGGTGCAGCCGCAGAAGCGCCCTGGACATTACGGAAAACATCCCCCTCGACTCGGTAAATTTGTTTGCGTTTTGACTCAAAGTCAGAAGTCGCAGACACTTCATTGCCTCTCTGGCCCTCTTGACCCTTGCACCGTCCTTCCTGCAGCTGGGTGCGCTGCTGCTCCTGCTGCTCCTGCTGAGCGACTTGCACGAGACCGAGTTTTTCGCGCAAGGCGTCGATGTCAACAAATTCTGGTGGCTGCGACTTGTCAGTCACCGTGCCAATGAGGTTCTTGTCTCGAGCGAGATCCTCATCATAGACCAAAAAAGGCGTGTCTGGCTGATCGATCTTCATTCGAGCGTACATCACGCCACGCTCTGCGTAATGGCGAGCAATCTCATCCTCGCGCCACGAAACACGAGATTCCTCTTTCTCGCCGTCTTCCGCATCAGCGTTTGCTTCTTCTTTTACATCGCTTGTAGAAGGTGGTAAAGCATCAAGAATGACGCGCTCACGCAAACCGACCACGGCGCGCGCTAAGAGCATGCTGTGAGGAACCTCGAGCGCGCCTTTTTCGTAGACAGCTAGCACCTCCTCGTCACTCGCGCCTGCCTTTTCCATGGCAAGCGCCTTGCGTACATAACCTCGCTCCCACGTGGGCTTGAGTCGAATCGCCTCATCGGCATCGGCAATGGCGGCCTTAAAGTTATCCTGACGATAGTGTCTGCGAGCATCAAAATGCTGTCCGCGTCAGCGTCGAGCGAACCCTTGAGCTCGTGTCCCTTCTTTTCTCCCACCTCAACTTACGCCAGCGATCGATTCGAATAGAGCTTTTCGTCCTCGGGGTCGGCCACGAGCGCCCGCGAGTAAATTTCTACAGCGCGCGCAAACTCGCTGTTGCCCAGCGCCTCGTTGCCGGCCTCGCGGCTTGCTTCGTCGGAATGCTCCATTTGTCGCTTTGCGCGAGCCCTGTGCGCGAGCCTTATGCGCCGACTGCGCACGTGACTGCACGAGCCTGCTGCCAGACGGTGCTGTCGACTGGCTTCGCTACCTTTGCTGCTTTCGTCAAGCGAGGGCCCGCACGCGTGCGCAAACACGATCCAGGCACTGCAGGCAACGGACTCTGTTTGCTCCTCCGCGGAATGGCGAGCCAAGCAGGTATAGGCGGAGATGAAAAATTCCGCCCAATTGCGTTGCGGCCAAAACATGGTCTGCTTGGCACAGAAGTTCAACTCGCGTGGTGAAAGGTAGCGAGGGGAGGAGACAAGGAAGCCATGATGAAAAGGATCACGATGATGAATGGTGTGTATACCTTGCTCAGCGAAAGGTCTTGTCATTTTTCGTTTGCCTCGAACGAGCATGAGCAATTCTTGACCACGGAGCATTTCTTGAAAGCTTTGGAAGTCAATCTCGTGTTGCAAGCTTGACAAACTTGACGGACCGAAGCCTTTTCGGACGACGATCTCGGGCGAAAGACCAACGAACGAAAAAAGTTCAACAAGCAAGCAAACAAGCAAGCAAAGATTCAGACTGACACAGGACACAGACGAGTCCTCGATTCTTCAATACGATGGTGGTATAGTTTGCTAAAGCCGGCGGCTCCTCTTACGAGCTGAACAGAGAGAGAGCGAGAGAGCTGCACTGTGGCGGGTTGTGAGCGAGCACGTCTACTTGCGGTTGAGGGCGAGGTGAGCAGAAATGAGCGCGTTGGAGGACAGCGCAGCGTTGAGCGAAAGCTCTCCAGCAAGCACACTGGCCGCGACGATCTCGGCGAGGCTGCGGGCGTTACCGCCCGGGTTCTCGCGGTCAGCGCCGGCGACGCCGAGGACCTCAAGGTTCTGGCGCTGAGCAGGGAGCGTAGTGCCACCGCCGACAGTGCCAACCTCGATGCTGGGCATGGTCACAGAGACGTGGAGGTTCTTGCCCTCGTCGATGGGCTCAAAGAGCACCATGCAGTTGCTAGACTCGACGTTTTGCGCCGGATCCTGGCCAGTGGCAAGGTAGATTGCCGTGACGACGTTGGCGGCGTGCGCGTTGTTGCCGCCGATCGAGCCCGCCAGCGAGGAGCCCACGAGGTTCTTTGTGATGCTGAGTTGCGCAAGATCAGCAATGTTGGTCTTGAGGACCTTTTCGACAATCTCGGCAGAGAGGACGACCTCGCAGACGACAGACTTGCCGCGGCCCTGGGTCCAGTTGAGCGCGCTGGGCTTCTTGTCGGTACACATGTTGCTCGAGAGCGAGATGAGCTTGGCCGGAGAGGTCTGCACGAGCTCCTCGACGATGCGGTTGGTGCCCTTACCAACCATGTTCATGCCCATGGCGTCGCCGGTCTGGGCCTCGAAGCGCAGGTAGCAGTAGCGTCCGGCGACCGTGGGGGTGACGCTGGTGAGCTTGCCAAAGTTGGTGGTGGTGGCAAAGATGTCTTTGAGCTTTTGCAGCGTCTCGGGCTCCTTGATCCAGGCGGCAAAGTCGGCGGCCTCCATGGTGCTGTTGAAGCCAAGAACGGGCGAACGCGTCATGCCCTCGCGCACGACGCGGGCCTTGGCGCCTCCGGCCTCGCGGATGGCGCGCGCGCCACGGTTCGTCGAGGCCAAGAGGGCGCCCTCCGTGGTGGCCATGGGCACGTAGTGCGACTTGCCATTGACCTCGAGCGGGCCCACGACACCGACAGGGATGGGCAAAAAGCCCACGACGTTCTCGCAGTTGGCGCCCTGCACCTGTTCGTAAAAGGCGGCGGCATCGAACTCGGGGCCCGTGACGGGGAGTCCCGGCGCGTCGCCGAGGAGCTTCTTCTTGCGGGTCTGTGCGGCCAGCAGGGCGTCGCCCAGCACGGCCTCGAGCTTGTGGTGCGGGATGTTGTCGATGTCCACGTCGGACGCGGCGCCCGAGCTCGACGACGACGACGCCAGCGACCTCCTGCCGCTCGCGGCCCACGCCTGTCTGCGCGCGCCGGCCTTGGCCAGCGCCACGCCCGAGCGGACGCCCTGCCTCATCTTCTCGCCGCTGCCGCCCTTCTCCTCCTGCTGCTGCTGCTGCTGCTGCTGCTGCTGCGACGCGCGCGTGCTCTGTCGCCTGTCTCCAAAAAGCAAAAAGGGTTTGCTTTGCTTCGCCTTGCCGCGCCTTGATTTGGACGCTGGTGATGCGCAATCCAACTCGGGCCGACCTCGCGACGCTCTCTCGCTCACTCGCTCCGCCGGCGGCCGGGAGGCTGCGCGCGGGCTCGAGCGCGGGCTCGGGCGCGGCCTCGCGATCGCGCGCGGGCTCGAGGGCGGGGCGGCGGCGCGGCGGCCTGCCCTTGGTCTCGATCTCGATCTTGGTCTTGATCTTGGTCTCGGCGCGGCGGCGGCTGCTGCTACGTGCGCGCTCGCGAGCTACGCGTGCGCTCCTGGCGAGAAGACGCGATCGGGAACGCGGGGAACCTCGTGTTGGCGTCAGGCAGACGGGGTGTCGAGGAGCTGCTGGGGCTTTCTTTCTGTGGGCGAGGCGGTCGCGCCGAGACGCCTTGGCGACGCCGGGAAGGGCGACGGGGTCCGGCGGGGGCGGAGGTGAGTGGGTTCGTGAAGCGCGCAGAGATCGAGGCGAGATGTGGTCGATGTTGGTGGGGAGGAAGCCAAAGTGGAGGTGGAGATGGAGATGGAGATGGAGATGGGATGAAAGGGATGATGGCTTGCTGTGGAAAAAAAGCGTAGGGGCTGGAATGAACTTTTTTGTGGTATGAACTGTTCGAGGCAGGGAATGAAACCGTCTTTGAGGCGCTGTATGAGAGACAGAGAGTCCTTGCAATAGGACGTACGGCATGTCGACGATTTGTTTCTCAAGCAATCATCCTGCGACTCTTATGAAACGCAGCACTACAAGCACGAACGAACAAAAATCAATTCGCAGCGCATCGAGTGCCGAATCGAGATCAATGGAAAACAAAAAAAAACAAATCAAAAGGCGTAAAAAAAATGTAACAAAGAGATTGTGAACTCGTCTTCTCCTCTGGCCACCTATCTCCCTCTCTTATTTCTTCCCTCGCAAAAAGGGAGAAAAATGCATGGCGGAAGCGAGCTGTTGAATCAACGTCAAACTCACGCGCTCGATCGGTGGCTCGGTGGCTCGATCAGACGGTCGATCTATCGCACTATCGAAGCACTTGAGCAGGAAAGGAGCTCAGGATTGAACCGCACCAGAAGAAACAAAGCCACGAAAGGTCTTGCCCTCGCGGTACGTCTTGGCAAGTCGATCGTAAATGGTAAAGAAGTGACCAAAGTTGTAGTTGAAGGCCGCATGGTGCACGTGATGGTCCTCTGGGATGTTGACGAGAAAGTATTTGAGAATGTAGTCAAAAGGGTTGACATACTCGGAGTGAATCATCATAAAGTGCGTGCTGTACACCACGCCAAAGGCAATATAATCCCAGTTGCTCACTGGCAGAAGCTGCGCCGTGGTGAAAAGGGGAAAGAGAATGAGCGTGACCGTGTCAGCGGTCGAGCCGTCAAACGCATTGAAAAGATGCGGGTTGACAAAGCGGTGATGCGGCTTGTGCGACACCTTGTAAAACTCCGGCATGACGTGCTCCAAAATATGAAAAGTGTAGGTGAAAAGATCCACCACGATGAGCTGCAACGCGACGTTTGACCAGGTCACGGGCGCATCATAGTCGTAATAAGATTCAGGCATGAGACGGAACATCCACGTGAGTACGAGATAAGGTCCCATGAGGAAGAACGCGCCCGGGTTGCTGAGATGGTGCTTGACGTCCTGGGCAAAGGTGCGCTCGTACACGGTCGGCTTCACCTGGATGCGCGGGTTGAACATGGACGGGTCCTTGATGATGGCACGCCTCACATAGTGGTACGTGAGCAGGCAAACCTGCGCAATGGCCACGCCAGCCAGGCCGCAGTACAGGCCGTGCGGGTCCGGCCAGGTCGCGTGCCGGAAGCGGATCAACTTCTCAGCAACGTGGTACAAGCAGTACGCGATGGACGCGAGCGAGATGCCCACCGAGATGTGTCGCACCCGCTCGTTGGGTCCTTTCTTGTCCATGCCGGCCAGGCCGCCCACGAAGAGCAGCGCGCAGCAGCCGGCCAGGACGGCCACCGCGGGCGCCATATCATTCTTGGCCGCCGCCTCCAGCAGGGCCGAGCCCTGGCTCGTCAGGTTGCCGCTCACGTTGTTCATCTTACTTCAAGCTCCGCCGCGAGCTCCGCTGCTCCTGCTCCGCGGCCTCGGCTGTTCTGCGCCGCGCCGCGCGGCCCCGAGCTCGCGGTCGCGGCCTCCGACCTGCCTCGGCCGACGGACGTACGGGGTGATCTGAGCTCCTCGCTCCGACGCGCCGCGCCCCCGCTCCGCAGGCGCTCCCGCGCGTGCTCGCGTGCGGCGTCCGCTCTGCTCCGCTCTGCTCTGCTCTGCTCTGCTCTGCTCTGCGGCCAGCTCGCGAGCTCGCGTGCCGTGCGGCTTCGAGGTTTGTCTGACGCGTGCGGTGCGCGTTAGTTATTTATCTCCTCCTCGGCCTCTCTCTCCTCGGCCGGCCGCGAGGCTCCTCCTCCTTCCGAGGCTTGCCTTATGCAGTCCCGCCGCGATATATAGTCCATTATCATGATGCCTTGCTTCCCTGCCTTCTTGATGCCTTGCGCAGCGGCACTGCAGTCAGCTCGGCACTAAGCGTCGCCGCGTCTCCCTTTTGGTGATCATCGCCGCGCCCCTCGTCGCCCTTTATCGCCGCGCTCCTCGCCGCTCTTGCCGTGTTCTATACGCGCGCGCGTGTGTGTGTAGCGGCGTGTGCGGGAGACACGGAGGCGGCGCGGGTTTTCACTTCTTGTGTGTAGCTCGCGCTCCTCGAGGACGAGCTTTTCCTCGCCGGCATCATGGTCCGGGGCGGCGTGGCGGCCTCTTGCGCAAACCTCGATGATGGCGCATCGCGCGGTGACGCGCAAGAGGATATCCTCGCCTGCCGAGCACACGCCGAGGACATCCTGTACTTATGGACGAGGATATCCTCCGCAACGCATTCTTGCGAGCAGCTGGCCCCGCCGCGCGCAGAGGGGACGCAGGCGGTGTGGGTGAGGGGGCGGCCGCGTTGGCGCGATCAAGATCAGGGCAGCCTCCGTGGCGGCATCACCGCGCGCATGCGTGCCAGCGCCCGCGTCGTGCGAGAGCTCGTGGACCATAAGCGCCTGGCGGGCCGGCGAGCGACGGATTGCGACGCGAGCGGCGAAGCTTCCTCCCCGCTGGCCGGAAGAGGCCCGCCCCGTTCGCCCAAAGGCGCAAAGCAGGCGCGAATCAAGCGTAAAGAAGGCCGGGCTCTTTGCGGCGTAGTACTATACTAGTATACATAACCTTGACACACAGAGTCCCAGCGACTGCCTGCTTGCTCGCTTGCTTGCTTGCTTGCGCAGACAGGCAGGCAGGCATACACCGATCGCGGCGCGGCGGAGACAGAGCCCATTGCGCCCTGCGCCGAGCTGTGCGGAGCGGAGCGGTGCGCAGCGGGTCCTCGCGCGGGTCCGGAGGAGAAGATCTGGAGAGGATGACGAGCATGGTGGCCAACTTCGTGGACAGGCTCGTCGCGGAGGTGCGACGCGGCAACATGGCCGTCGCAGGGACCCTCTTCGTGGTGCTCTGGGTGGCGGTGAACGTGGTGCAGCACCGCCGCGCCATGGCGAAAAACCGCGCGGAACGCGCCGAGATGAAGCAAAAAAATGCCGAGGCGCGCAAGAGGCTCGCGGACAAGCTCAAGCTGCCCGTCCGCCCCGGCAAAGACGGCTGGGAGTTCCGCACCGGCCCGCCCAGCATCGGCAAGCTGGAGGTCTTGGGCTCGGGCATTGGCCGCGCCACTTGGCTCCCTGGCGAGGAAGACTCGTGCAAATCCTTCCCCTTTGACCGCGAAACCAATGCCAACTCCCAGGACAAGGTCTTTCGCGATCTCATGCTCAACCGCGACAATGCCGGCGGCTCCCAGGGTGTCACAACCGCTGTCGAAAAGGGCCAGTCCGTGTCCGAGGCGGAGCTTGCCGCCACCACGGCTGCCCGAGGCTCTGTGTTTTACTCGCGTCTCCAGACTGACGAGGGCTGGTGGGCTGGCGACTATGGTGGACCCATGTTCTTGCTGCCCGGACTCGTTTTCGCGTGCTATGCTACGGGTGTCGATCTCGGCAGCGCTCGCCGCAGCGCCATCCTGCGCTACATTATGAACCATCAGCAAGCCCTCGACGGCGGCTGGGGCATGCATATTGAAGGCCATAGCACCGTCTTTGGCAGTGTTCTCAACTACTCTGCCGCGCGCATGTGCGGACTCGAGCATGACGACCCGCGTGCGGCCCGCGGCCGCGAATTCATCAAGGCGCACGGTGGCGCCGTCGCGGCGCCGCAGTGGGCCAAATTCTGGCTCGCCTCCATCGGAGCCTACGAATGGACCGGCGTCAACCCCACACCCCCCGAGCTCTGGCTGCTGCCGTACTGGTTTCCCTTCCACCCGGGTCGCATGTGGTGCCACTGCCGCATGGTCTACCTGCCCATGAGTGCTCTCTTTGGCTCGCGCTGGGTCTACGAGGATGCCGAAACCGATCCGCTCATTGCCAGTCTGCGCAAAGAGCTCTACTCGAGTGACTACAAGTCTATTAACTGGGGAAGCTTTGCCGTGCGCGAGTGCATTTCACCCACCGACCTTTACAACCCGCAAAGCTGGCTCATGACTGCAGCCAACCATGTTCTGCACAACACGCTGGAGAATCCCATTTTGCGCGCTGTCTTTCACTACCCTCTCGACGCTTTGCGCCGCGCCGGCAACAAGTTTGCTTTTGACTACATCCACGCCGAAGATGTCCACACGAACTGGATCGACATTGGACCCGTGAACAAAGCTTTCCACGTGATTGCCAACTATGCCGCCTTTGGCGCCGACTCGGACAAATTCCTCAACCACGTTGCCCGCATCGATGACTTTTTGTGGCTCGCCGAAGATGGTCTCAAGATGCAGGGCTACAATGGCTCCATGTTCTGGGACACCTGCTTTGCCACGCACGCTCTCGCCAACGCTGTCGTGGCCTCCAAGCTCAAGTCTGACCAGACTGTCATCACCGACGCTGATCGCGAGCACATGTACCGCAGCCTCGTCAAGGCCTCCAAGTTTGTCGACGATATGCAGGTCCGTGAGGATGTCTGGGAGAGACACACCTACTTTCGCGCCGAGTCCCTTGGTGGCTGGCCCTTTAGCTCGCGCGACCACGGATGGCCCATTTCCGATTGCACGGCCGAAGGTCTTCGCGCCTCCATTCTTCTCAGCACCTTTCCGGACTTTAAGGATGACAAGAACCTCCACCACATTCCCCAAGAGCGTCTCGAGCAGGCCGTCAAGATCATGATCGAACTGCAAAATACATCGACCAACAATGGCTGGGCCTCGTATGAGCTCAACCGTGGATACGACTGGTACGAGCTGCTCAACCCGGCACAGGTCTTTGGCAACATCATGATTGACTATTCGTATGTGGAATGCAGCTCTGCCTCGGTGCAGGCCCTCTGCGAGTTTTATAAGCACTTTCCGCAGTCCAAGTACGCCGATGCTGCGCTCACCTCGGCGGCCAAGGGTGTCGACTTCATTATTGATATTCAGCGCCCCGACGGTTCCTGGTACGGTTCCTGGGCGGTGTGCTTTACGTACGGCGCCTGGTTTGGCATCGAGGGTCTCGTTGCTGGCCTCGACACCTGCGGAGACCGCATCTCCAAGAAGACGCGCGAAGCTGCCAAAAATGCACTCGTCAAGGGCTGTGACTTTCTGTTGTCCATGCAGGACCCGCAAGATGGCGGCTGGGGCGAATCCATCCGTGCTTGCGCCGCGCACGAGTGGGTTGCGAACGAGGAAGGTAGCCAAGTTGTCAATACGGCTTGGTCGCTTCTTGCCTTTCTCCGTGCCATCGAGTATCTAACTGAGAACGACGCAGCGAACTCGAGGCCCTTTTTGCAAAAGCTCAAAACGTCGGCGCACCGTGCCAGTGTCTTTTTGCGTGAGCGCCAGCTCGCTGATGGCGACTGGGCTCAAGAGGGTATTTCCGGCGTGTTCAACCACTCCTGCTCCATTACGTACACGGCCTACCGGAATGTCTTTCCTATCTGGGCTCTTGCTCGCTACGCCATTGTCAATTTTGCAGAGGAAACGAAAAAGTAAATCAATTTTCCCCATCATGTGTTGCACTCGAGAGATTCGAAAAAAGAATAAAACGGGAGAAATTCATGTATGTATACATATTTTGCGCATCGCTTCACAAGAGAGAGAGAGAGAGAGAGAGAGAGAGAGAGAGAGAAGAGAGACAGACATTGAGCAAAAAGCATCGAACGAACAAAAGCAATCTCAGGAGTGCATGGCGAGACGGAGTCTTGACTTGGTCCGAATATATCTGCGCCTCAGAGCCCAACCTGGCGCATCACATCGCGAAGCGGGGAGAGACCATCCACAGACCTTGCCGCTGCCGCGGCCGCCACATTGCCGGCCCGATCGGGAGTCGCGCTAGCAGAAGCGCCTGATATGGATTTTGGCGTACCCCCACCACGCAACTGGCCTGGGCGCGGTGACGGGGATAGCGAATGTATGCTAAAGGTACGGGGTCGCTCCCCATGCTGATCCCGAGGAGTGTAGAGGATCTCGGAGCTATCGTCAAGGAGGGACAAGTCAGATCCATACATGGATCCCTCGTCCGTCTCGCGAATACCGCAACGACTTGGGGCACGCGCCATTGAGCTCGCATCAGGCCAGTACTTTCCGTACTGAATGCCAGACGTGGACCTTGTGAGAGAGTCCATCCCGAGACTGCCTACGCTGCCGTGACTGCTCATGCTGTTGCTACGCCCAGAGTCCAGCATCGAGCTTCGCTTCATTTTTCGAGGCGAAAAATACTCGGAAGACATGAGCATCGGCAATGGCGATGCTTCGCCTGTTCTCTTGCCGGCCACCATCCCGCTGTTTGGATGCGGCGATCGAGAGATGGCACGCGCCCCGTGGGACCAGGCTGCGCCAGGGCTGTGTATCGGACGTAGACTTGCATGCTGAGGAATATTTAGGGTCAATTGCTGTTGCTCATGTTGTTGCTGCTGCTGCTGTTGCTGCTGCTGCTGCTGCTCATAGGCAAGCATTTGCGCCATTGGATTTGATGGTCGCTCCGGAGTCACACTGCGAAGGCTTGAAAAGTGACTGGACAAGTGGTGAGCATTCGGTACGTGCACATCGGAGAATGCCTGCAAAAGTTCTTCATCCTCTTCGTCAATGGGCCGACCATATCCTGTATGACCGCCATCAAAGGTCATCTCACAATCTTCGTCCATGTCTTGATCATCGTCACCATCGCCGTCGTTTTCCACGCCTTCCATTGCGTCGGCGGCAGAAAGAGCATCTTCGCGACCATGAGACGCATGCACGACAGGATGCATGGGTCGAAAACCTCTCGCGCCTGAGGCCATGGGAGGCGGCGAGGCCAAGGTCGAAAACGAAGAGGACGAAGAGCTCGTCGAGGACACCGACTGCTTCAGAGAGAGCGCTGCCGACGCATTTGATGACGAAAACGACGACGATGAAAACGACGACGACGCTGACGAGGACGCTGACAACGACGCTGACGAGGACCCGGACCCGGACCCAGACCCGGACCCTCCTCGCCCCGACGAAGCGAAGAACCCCGAGGTGGTCGGGGCCCTCTCGTCGCCGTCCGGCCGAGAGGCCCGCGGCCGCACGAAGCTCGGCGGCGGGACGGCGGCGGCGCGCGGCGACCGCAGCGCGGTGAAGGCTGCCGCTCTCGCGGGCTCTGCGTCGCGGCGCAGCGCCCACCGGCAGGCCGCGTCGCGCAGCCCGCCCCGGGCCTCCGCGTCCGCGCCCATGGCGGCAGCGGCGGCATCCGGCGCCTCGGCCCCGGCCCCGGCCTCCGCGCCGCCGTGAACAAAGGCCGCGCCGCCGCCGGGGCCCGCGCCGCCGGGGGCGCGCATGCCTGCCAGGCACGCGCGCGCCGCGCGCTGCCCGTCGCCGCCACGCGATCCGGGTTTGCTTTGTTTTGCTTTGCCTTACTTTGCTTTGCTTTGCTCTTTTTGGCTTGCGCGTGCCTTGCCGACGCTGCGCATGCGCGCGCAAGGGGGTTATAGGGCCCGCTCGCAAGTGGGGTATGGCCCGTGCAAGTCGGGAATGGGGCGAGACTCTGCTGTGAAGAGGATGACGCGAAAGGGCTTGCTTGCTGTGCGGCAGCATCCGGCAGGGCGGCGGCGAGAAGATGAAGCTGGAGACAGAGTGGGAGGGAGGAGGAGGAGACCCATCTTGCAGGGTTGACTGATGTTCAGGTAGAAAGTTTTTGATGCGCTTGGTGAGCGAGCTCCTTGCAAAAGGCCTCGCACGCGCGATGCGGGAAAAGTGTGGGTTCGTGCTCTTTGATGAGATGTTTGGTGGGCACAGCAAAGAGCAGCGTCAGTGTATATGTCTTGAGATTGGCGACCCTCGGACGCGTCAAATCACTCTTTTGCATAAATGGAATGGTATTTTACTTTTATAAAGGCGTCTCCAGCTCCGTGGTCGCGGCGCCCATTTGTACCGTCTGGGGAAGGAAGAGGCCCTGGAATTTTTCGCGAACAAAGTTTCTTTTTTGCCATGTGATCGCTTGCATCGCCTGCATCAATCCTTGCGATGATGGCTCAGAGAGGCGCTTGGAAGGGAAGTGACAAGGTCTCACGGACTCATTTTGGAAAAAGCGCGAATGTCAAACATGCATTATGATCACTTGACTTTTGGAGGACTTGCCTTGCTGCTTCCGAATTTTTGCTCATGAACGACAGCGCACAGAGCAGCACCATCGATAGTCCATCCAATCCTCTCCGCTCTTCTTGAGATTGAAACCAGAAAACCACGAAGAAGGAGTGAGAATCGTCTGGTGTCCCTCTCTTTGTGAAGGAAACAAAGATTAACTCTTCTGTGTCCTCCACCACCTCCTTCCACACTCTTCTCGCAATCGCTTGACGATAGCCCCAGTGGCGCGGCGCTGTCTCGAGATGCCCGCGCGGCTTCTCTTCCCAAACCCTGTGCGTCCTGCCCTCGGCTGGGCCCTCTTCTGGTCCACCACGCTGACCGACGTCCAGATCCCGGCTCCCGTGGCGTCGCCGTCGGTGCCGTCCGCCGCAGCGACCTGGACGCCTCCGAGTTGGGACTCATCACGAGGCTGCCGATGGATGATATTGCTGCTGCTGATGATGATATGGTCGGTTTCACGCATACGTACGTACGTATACGTACGTACGCCACCCTCCATGTCCGCCAAGTTTATGCGCCAGCCGTGCCAAAGTTGGCCTCGGCCAACACCCTAACGGAGCGCGAGGGCGGAGCGCGCGCGCGATGAGCGGACGCGCGGAGGCGGCGCGGGCGCGCGCGGCGTCTCCGAAGCGTCTTGCGACGGGCGGCGCCGACGAGGCCGCGGTGCCCAAGAAGATGTGCGTGGAGGCGGACGCGCTGGCGGACCTGGCGGGCGCGTACGCCGACATGGAGGTTGACACGCCGACCTGCGCCGGCGGCGACGACGGCACAACGGCGAGCACGAGCGGCAGCGCGAGTTTCTGCAGCGGCGCGAGCGTGGGGAGCGCGGCGAGCAGCGGGAACCTGTTGTTTTTTGGCGGGAGCGCAGCGACACAATCGTCGTCATCGTCGGCGGCGGCGACATTTGCGGCGTGCAAGCGCAAGCGACCCAGCATGCCGTGCGGAGAGGGTACCCAAGGCCAGGGTCAGCAGGATACTGTGCTGCTGGGATCAGGAAAACAACGTAGCACCGGTCCGGAAGGAAGCGGTAAAAAGCTTTACCTTTGTGAAGAAGACGGCTGCAGCGCCTTTGTTGCGTCTCGCGGTCGGTGCGACGGTTGCTCGTGGCGAAGGGAGACGATTCCCAGAGTGTGGCTCTGAAAAATATGAATGCGGTATTTATGGATGCTCTCACTGTCAGAGGCATGCGAAATTCTTCAGCTCTGGAACAGTGCTAAATGGTTTTTAGTTTTCACGCCTCGCGGCACCACGAAAGAGGCCAATGGCGGGCGTGCATCCTGCATTGTACAATGTCATACTAATTGGTTTCTTTCTTTTCGATGTTTCTCATGCCATCGCCAGACCTCGCGAACGAATGGCAGTCATTCCAGAAAGAACAAAAGCTGTTTCTATCTCTTTGCAAAAGTTGGTAGTGGTTCTTGACAGGATCAATCATTTCATAAAGAACATAAAGCTGTTTCTGTTTCTGCGCAAAGGTTAGTTGTGGTTAATTATTCTTGACAAAGTCTGTCTCAAGATTTCTTTTTGATGTCGTGAGCCTGATTGCTTGCAGGGTCCATTGCGCGTCGTGTTGCCTCGCGCATTACGAAAATTTGTCCTAGCAAGGTGACATGGAAAACGCTCGAGACGCTCAGACTTATGAGCATTGCGGCGTCCTTGGCGAGTTGAAGGGTGGTGAAAATGCGTGCTACAACCCCAAGCACGTTGAGCGTCTGCGAGATAAGGGAGAGCGCGCCCGTGTGTCCATTGCGGTGATTTTCTATAATCTGCGGAAGAAGGCCGCTCAGTCCTACTACTGTAGCTGTCAAAGGCAACATCCAAAGCTGATCTTCCTCGAGCGCACTCATCGCAGCAGCCATGGCGGTCAGCCCGCCGGTGGCCGCGACCATCTCGCTTACGGCCGCACGACTATAGTACCACACAAGACACACAAGAATAACATTTTGCACAAGTACAGAGAGATTTTCCGCCCACGCACTCACGGGCGTGCCGCGGAGAACATTGTAGATTGTGTAGGCTGCCAGACTGACGCACTGCGCGTACAGCGACGTAAGGGAGAGACCTTTAGATGAGCGGTACTTGAGGACATTGACAATGATGGGCACCTTAACTGTAAAGGAGCCAATAATAATGAGAATACCAATGAGCTCACTCAGACGCGTCGCCAACGACACCTCCTCGCCCACGTCAACGCCCACGCCTGTCAGTGCCTCCTTGGCAGCCTCATCTTCGGCGAACATGGGCCTCTGTGCGTGCGTGCGACGCCGAGCGATGCTGGTGCGCGTCCAGCAAAACTCTTTTAGGCAAGACCGGGGCTCGCTTTCGGCCCGCTCGGCACCCGCCGCAAGTCTCCGCGTCAGACTGCCGCGCCTAGGTTTACCTCCTCTCGCGTCGCTCCGCGCGCTCGCGGCGAAGGGACCAAGGACTGTACCTAGAGTAGCTTGTAGTAACACTTGCACCTTGAACCTAGAAGGAGCAAAAGCACGTGCACGTCGTCATCACCGGTGTCTAAAGCCTGTTCTCTATTCGCGCGCGTGCATGGGACCTGTGCGATAAACTAATGTAGCAGGCGAGACAGCGCGACGTCCTTTGCCGTTGAAGGTAATCTGTGCCGTCGAAGGCGACCGGACTGGCGCGGAGAAAGGACCTCGACTTTTTTAAGAACAAAGGTAGAACAAGGTCTTGACTTTGTCACATACACCTCCTTCTCCTCATCCTCTTTCTTCAAATTTTCCTCTCTTTGTTTCATCGTAACAGACGTCAACGTATCAAGCGTGACGACTCCATCTCAAGTCAAGAATGTGATTGGAAGAGCAAGAAAAGAAAGAAAATAGGCATGATTACTCGAGCTCCTTGACAATGGCACGCTCGCGCTCTGGAACAGGCCTGGCCATGTTTGGGTTGTGCTTGATAATGCGCTCGTTCTTCACCCGACGAGCGTTCCGCATGACGCGCTCGCGCTCGCCCATCTTCTTCAGATTCTTGGGGGTAATCTGGTGCCGGTGAATACGATTGAGCTCCTTGACGTGCTTGTAGCGCTCGATAAGCTTGGCGTTGTAGTCGCGCTGCTGGCGCTCACGAGGCAAGGCGCGACCAAGTGGCTTGCTGGCGTCTGCCTTCCAGATCCGCACGTTCGAGTCACCACTGCCGGATATTACAAAACGACCATCGCGCGAAAACTCGGCAGCAAAAACTCGCTGCATGCGCTTGGCGTGATACATTTGGTACGATCGACCTGCATTCGTCTTGAAGAGACGCACCGTGCGGTCGTAGCTGGCGCTGACAAATTCTTTACCCGTCGGCGAGTAGCTGACGTCCTGAACGGCCATGACGTGGTCGCTATGTACCATCATGGCGCGTTTGAGTTTGCGCATGTCAAAAGTATACAATTTTCCATCCTCGTTGGCGCAAGTAAAGTTCAGAGGCTCCATGGGATTCCAGGCCATTGCGTTGGACTTCATGGAAAGTACGACCTTACGCAAGGGCGTGGATTGTCGCACGTCGTAAAGACAAATGCTTCGGTCCGAACCGGTCGTGCCCAGCAGATTGCGTTCGGCGGGATTGAAGCGGATCGACCGAATCGAATCTGCGCCCCAAGAAAAGGTTTGCACGGGCTCTAAGCGAGATCCATCCCAAATATCAACCTGTTCGCCACAAGTAGCAAAACGCGCATCTCCCCAGTGGCAGTCGATGCCCTGGAGCGCGTGAGAGCTCACATATGTCGCTACGGGCTCCGCCCTGGACGTGGTACCCGTAATTTCGTCGTCGCGTAGCAAAACGCCCGGGCGAGGTCGCTTTCCGTGGCGTGTCTTGGCCTGGGTTTTGCGGGCCTTTTTGCTGCCAGCGATACCGCCCTCATCATCATCATCATCGTCGTCGTCGTCGTCGTCGTCATCATCATCATCATCATCCTCCATGTCATTCCCGCCCTTCCGGGCAGCGGAACCGCGAGGCAAGTTTGTCTCAAGATCATCGTCGTCGTCGGCAGCATAGCTGCCGTCCGCGGCAAGACGAAAACGGCGAATCGTCTTGTCGTCGCCGCAGGTATAAAAATCATCACCATCGTGCGCTACGCTCACACCACGCACAAAGCCCTTGTGCGCCGGTGTGGACCACATGCATCGGCTGTACGTCAGGTCCCAGACCCGGACCTCGCCGTCGGCAGCGCCGGTGACAAACGCCCGCATGCTTCGGGGGCTCGACGCCATGCACCAGATGCTGTCCATGTGGCCCTCAAGCTGCGCCAGCAGCGGTTTGGCAAACATGCGCTGCAGCTTGACCGCCTTGAGCGCCCGCGTGTACTCGCGCGCGCGCTCGAACGGGTGCAGGTCCGGGTCGGCGTTGCGCTGCATCTTGAGCACGTCATCGCGCCGATCGCGCGTGTGCTCCAGCTCCGACCGGCTAAGCGCCTTGAACTTCATCGTGTCTGCCTCCGTACCGCCCGCGCCGCGTCGCGCGCCCCGTCTCCGCTTGCTCGCTTGCTCGCTTGCTCGCTGGCTGGCTGGCCTGTGCGTGCGTGCTTGCTTGCTCTGCCTGCCTGCCATTCGTGCCTCCACTCGCCGCGGGACGCCCTCCCTGAGTCCCGGCCGTGGACGGGGCTCTTTGCGCGCGGTCGCGTCGCCTCGTTTGGCCCCCCGCCCCATTTTTCGTTTTCTAAGTTGAACTTGAAGTGGCACTTGCAAAGCGGTTCGCCGCCAGCTTCTCGTCCTCTTTGTTTCTCTTTTGCTTAGCATGAAGGACTTGCGCAAAGAGGAGAACGTACGCCATCGCATCGCCAAGGGGATACTTTTGTGATGCGTCTTGGAAAGCGGGCGGCATGGCGAGATGCCCCGCGGTGATCTCCACCACCTGCACGCGCCGCTCCACCTTCTGGGCTGACGTTTGTTAGTGCGCATGCATGCTTCGAGGTGCGATGAGCTTAAGGAAAAAACGCCCCTTGCCTTGTCCGAATCGCTGTTTTCTAAAAAGTACAAGTGCAGGAGCTGTTCTCTGTCTTTGGGTGAGGAGCAGATTGGTTGCGCCTCGATGATGACCTGGTCGATTATTAGTATCCAGACGTGCAGGGTTTCT
Organism: Aurantiochytrium sp. KH105; assembly: GCA_003116975.1. NCBI lineage: Eukaryota > Bigyra > Thraustochytrida > Thraustochytriidae > Aurantiochytrium > Aurantiochytrium sp. KH105. Next base: position 326,328 of record BGKB01000017.1, on the reverse strand, counting down.
ACATAATGGTGCACTAGATGTGCGCTCTTCCGATCGGTGTGCTCGAAAATGTGTTGATCCTCTTCGTGGTACTTTAGCTGGCGCAAATCTTGCATTCTGGCGTTCACATCTCGTGTGTCTTCCGTGTCAACGTCGCAAACCACGCAAGCAAAGTGGCAGTAGCCAATGTCAATGCCGGAAACTCTCAAGACGTTTCTCTTGAATGGACGACGTGGAGGCGCAAGTATTTGGTTTTGGATTTGGCTTGGTTTGTTGAAAAAGAAAAAATCTAGTTCAAAAGTAAGTGCTTCTCACGGTCGTGAAGAATCCCGACAATCGCACTATCTACAAGTGGTTTGACAGCGACATGGGTTACGTCGCCGCGTGAGAACAAACGAGCGACGTTTGTTGAAGCGCGAGTGCCGCTCTGGCTTCCGATGAAGTCGGAGCCAAAGCCGTGCCGGCCCATCCCAGGTCTTCAGTGGCGAGAGCGTCTCGAGCGACTAGATCTGCAGGCGGCGTTCCCTGGATCTTTCAACCCAGATTCATCTAACCCTGAGACTACTTTGGCGATGACACACAAGAGACACTCGATATCTTCAAGTTCACGCTACTCCGCGAAAAGTTTGGGAACCCGAATCTCATGTCCCGGCTTTTTCCCCATCAAGCAAAATAGCAGTTGCAGTCGCGATGGTAATCCCGTGATTTTTCAGCGCGTGAGGCAGATTTTTATCATGAAAGAACGACAACTCCAGATCCCGGCCCCTTCAGCTGTGCTGCTGCTCCTGCTGGTTGGCGAAAGAGCAAGGATGAGCACGAATGAGCTGTCATTGCTTGCTTGGCTGCGCCGGCGTCGTGCAAGCACGCTCGCCTCTCTCCCAACCCCCACAGACCCCTCGAAAAGAGAAGGAAAACCACGAGTCGGCAATGATTTGCTCTCCGAGTTCTTGAAAAAGCCCAATGTATACCTTGTGGACAGACAGACAGACGGACAGACCGACTTCCTGGCACTCGCCTCATCTCGCAACTGCAACGCGCGAAAAAAGTCCTCCCTCCCACTAGCGTAGGAGTAATAGCATATCGAGCCGTTGCTCGCTCATAGAAGAAGGTCAGATCTCTCCCGGCACATGGCATCGCAGCAGTCACGCACAACTTCTCACAACCTCGTTGCCGTGTCGCCTCTGACACTCGCCTTTCCAACCCCAGTGACCGCTGCAAGCTGTGACGAGCCAGCTTGTCGCTTGTCAATCTCTAGGTCGGTCTCCTGATCGCTGTCGTCCCATGCGGCGCGATGCGATCCGACGCGATGCGGTGCGGCGCGGACTACCGTGGCAGAGGCGCTCTCTGCCTTATGCGACCGATCAGACAGAGAGCCGGTGGACGAAACCGCCGCCGGCGTCTCTTTGTGCAAAGGCACGGCCGGCGCGAAACCGCTGCCGTTACACGCCGGCCCAACCGCCAAGGCACGGTGGAAAAGTGGCGCCCCATCTTTGTTTCTTTCTTCAATCAGTTTCTTTCTTTCAAGTTCCACCACTGACAAGTCAAGTATTCTCCGAGTTCAAGTTCAAGTTACGTTTTCTCCAAGTTCAAGTTCAAGAAGCGTAATCTCCAAGTTCAAGTTCATTTCTGGCTTTCTCTCGCTTTCTCTGCTCCGTTCACGCGCGCGCTGCGGCAGTGCCCGTAGTCCCCGCGGCCTCGGAGCGAACGAACCCCGCGCGAGCTCGGCCCCGGCGCGCGGCAGCGGCGGCAGCGGCAGCAGCGCAGGCCGGCTGTCCGCCCAGCCGGAAGCGCAGGCGCGTGTCAGCGGCGCGCTCGTCTCGGCCGCGGACGCCTTGATTTGATCGATTGACTGCCTGCCTTCCCCAGGGTCGCCGTGCCGCTCCCAGCCAGGCAGGCCCGAGGCGGCAGCAGCAGCGGCGCTGCGCTGCAGGCGCAGGCAGCAGAGAGGCAGGCAGGGAGGCGCAGAGCGGCGTCGCGAGTCGGCGCCGCGGTAGCTCTTCAGGCCCGTCGGTCCCTTCCTCCGCTCCATCCCGCGGTTACGTTTCAAACGCATCGCAGCTGCGGCTGGCATCTCCCACTCGCTCTCTCTCTCTCGCGCCCGGCAGCGCGGCAGCTCCAAGTCCGCTCGCCGACCCGCGCCGCCAGACAAACCCGCCGCCGCGCGACACGCGAGGCCGCGCCGCGCGCGAGGGCCGGAGGCGCCATCGAGCGAGCGGGCGCGTGAAGACAGCGCGCCTCGCCCGCCCGCTCCCGCTCCAGCTCCCGGGCCCGGGCCCGGTCCCGGTCCTGCTCAAGCTCGAGCTCGTGCCCCAGCCCGGCGACGGCGGCGACAACGACGGCCACGGCGACGGCCACGGCGACCACAGCGCGCCCGAGGAGGGCGCCGCGTACGAGCCGGTCCGCGGCCTCGCGTCACGCGCCAGCTCGGCGCGGCTCGGCTCGGCTCGCCGCCGCTCCGGGCCGGCTCCCTCCCCTCCCTGGGCTGTCTTCAACGCGCAGGAGCGCCAGAACGAGAACGGCGATAGCGACGCGGGCCCGGGCCCGGAGCCGAGCGCGGGCGCGAGGAGGACCAGGATGGCGGGGATGGCGAGCCGCAGGCCGAGCGCGGCGCTGCTGGCGGCCGCCGCGATGGCGCTGGCGAGCCTGCTGACGCCGGCACGCGCCGTGTGGGACTGGGAGCAGACGCGGGCGCGCCTGGACGAGGTGGGCCTGCCGTACGAGCTCGTGGACGTGGACGTCGAGGCGGCCGCTCTGGCGGAGGAGGACGGCGGCCGCGCGCTCCGCATCGAGTTCGAGGCCTTTGAGCGCACGTGGCGCTTCGACCTCGAGCAGGACACCGCGCTCTTCCCCGGCGGCGTGCTCGAGCACAAGCACGTGAACGCCGCGGGCAAGACGATCGAGACGCGCCAGGAACGCATGGACTGCTTCTACAGGACAAAGCAAAGCGACGGACACGTGGTTCTCGCCAACAACTGCGGAGACAAGATCTCCGCGACCATCGAGACAGACCAGGGCAGACTCGCGCTCGTCCCCGTGATGCCGGCGCGCGGCGCTCGCCCTGCGCGCAGCCTCGTGTATTGGATCGACTCCAGGCTGGACAAGCCGTTTTCGTGCGAGCACATGCACGCACCAGAGGACGCTCTGGCCAAGGAAATCGATCTCGAAGCAGCCCTCGGCATCGACCTCCAACGAGACCTTGCTGGCGACCTTCTCATCAGCGACGCCACACCGGCAGAAAACACCGCGACGCGGTTGCGCCCTCGTGGCTTGGCGTCCAAGACTGAAAAATTCATCAAGTTGGTCATTGTCAATGACAATGCACGCTTCAACGAATACGGAGATCAGACTCACATGAACAGCGCGCAGATCCTTCAGTCTACCGTTGAGCTCTACAACAAGCTCAACGATATTACAAGCTCCTTCACCTTGACAATTCAAGTCGTGGGCATGATCACCTTTGCGCACAAGGACTTTTGGACGCCCGAGATGACCTCGGACGGAGAGGTGAACGAGGAGGTCCTCCTGCAGGACTTTTCCACCTGGCGCGCCCAGCTCATCGGCGACAATGACATCGTCGACCACGGCGTGGCGCAGCTTCTCTCGGGTCTCACGTTCCGCGACCAGACCGTCGGTCTCGCCCACGTCGACGTCCTCTGCAGTAAGTCATCAGGCACGGGTGTCGTCCAGGCCACGGACGCCCAGCTCTCCACCGTCGCTGCTATTCTCGCGCACGAACTGGCGCACAATCTTGGCGTCAAGCACACCAACACCTACCTCGGAGAAGACACCTTGGTTGAAGAGCCTTGCACGGCAGGGTCGTGGATCATGGACCCCAGTGGCGTCAACGAACGCACGTGGTCTTCGTGCTCGGCCGGCTGGATTGAAATGGCCTTCAGCGAGACCTCTTACCCGCTCGGCTGCTCAGGGGGTGACTGTCTCTACCGCCCGAGCTATGGGCGCCGCTACAGCACCTGTGCAGACGATGCCGCGACCTCGATCTGGACCCTGGAGCCCGCCTGTGGCAACGGGGTGCGCGAAACCGGAGAGGACTGTGACTGTGGTCAAGACGATTGCGGGGAGCTCGATCCCTGCTGCGATGGCGCCACGTGCTCGCTGCTTCAAGATGCAACTTGCAGTGCCGATGACATTTGCTGCGACGCCAGCACCTGCCAGCCCCGTGCTGCCGAAGAAGCATACGAGTGCCGCGCCTCGGTAGACGACGACTGCGACAGTGCCGAGGTCTGCGATGGCATCTCGGCCTCTTGCCCCTATAACTCCTACGAGGAAAACGGTAGCACCTGCGGAGACCGTGGCGCTTGCTTTATTGGCGAGTGCAAATCTCACGTCGAACAGTGCGGCTCTTTTGGATACGTGCCTTGCCCCGCGCACAACCACAACGACGGCGACGACTCGTGCGGGTCCTTGTACTGCCGGACGGACTCGAGCTCGGACTCGTGCTTCAAGGTGAGCGGGTCGTCGGATAGCGGGACTCTTGTTGAGGACGGCACCACCTGTGGCGGCAATCTCGAAGACGGCCAGGACCCCAGCGAGCGTGGCGTCTGTAGCGGCTCCACGTGCGTCACCGCTGGCGAACTTCAAGCTCCAAGCAGCATCACCTGCTTCAACGGCTTACTCGACGATGGCGAGACCGATGTCGACTGCGGTGGGACGTGTTCTCCCTGCTTGCCTGGCGAGGTCTGCCTCACGGACGATGACTGTTTTTCTACCAGTGGCCAGCCCGCCTATTGCAAAAAGGAAAACACGCCAGCACCAACTTCTTCCCCAGTCGCCCTTGTCGATCCTCCTATTGGATACACTTGCCGCAGTTACGACGACGACCCAGAGACGTGCGCCGAATATTCCGCCTGCGTCTACCTCGAAGATTTCTCGCAGTGCAAGCCGACGGGCGCTTTGCCTCCTAATACGGGCAAGTGCGACTCGCAGCAAAAGGAAGAGTCCTGCATCTCGTGGTGGGAGTGCACTTGGGACGAAAGCGCGAGCGCGTGCAATCATGTGCCCACGCCTGCACCAACCGCGCTCGAGCCTGGCGTGTGCACATCTTCGGTTTCCTCGACTTCCTCTGGTGACGACGACGAGGAGTCTGATTCCCCCTTTGACAATTTGCTCAAGCTTTTGCAGGAAAACAAGATCACTGCCATTGCTTCTGCTGGAGGCGCTTTGGTCTTTGGTCTTCTTCTCATGTTCTGCGTATGCCGTCGCCATTGCCGCAAGCCATCGGACGCGGAGCTGCGTCGTCGCGCCTCCGCAGCGGCGCTGAAACGCAACTCCCGTCGTCCTTCGGCTCTCGGAACGGCCACTTCGCTTCACACCGCGTCAGAGGCCATGTCTTCGCCGCGCAGCAATTCTTCCTCGTCTGCATCGCTCTCGACCGCCTCGGGCCGATCGTCAAGATCAGCAACGCTCACCACCAACAATAATAGCACCTCGGCGGCTGCCGTTGTTGCAGTCGATTCTGGCACCTCAGCAGCGACCTCGCCCACAAGTCAGCGCGCAGCGGACAATCTTGCCATGTGCCCCGAGTGCGTGGTGCACTATTCGAATCCCAACAATGTCCGCGGACTTTGCAACTCTTGCGAGGCAAAGCGCAAGAGCCGAATTGCTTTTCTCGTCGAGAATGCCGGAGGACTTCCTGCACCGAGTGCGCCGCCTCACGTCTCTGCGACCAATGGCGGCCCTTCTCGTTCTCATTCAATGCAAGCGCCATCGGCGCCGTCGTGTGTTTCCTCCGCGTACGCGTTGCACTCGACGTCGCAAGGTGCTTCAGGTCGAGGTGCACGCTCGCCGTCAGCACCTGCGCGACCGGTGTCGCCGAGAAGTTTCTCGGCGCGCACCCCGCCCACCTCTAGCCCCAAGAGCCCGCACACACCGCCAACACCGGGACTGGGAAATCCCTTCATCGGAGACACCTCGGAGCAAACGCATGGAAACCCTTTTCTGAGCAACAGTACCAGCGTTCGTCATCCCTCGGTGTCTTCTGTTTGTTCATCAACGAGCGTCTCGAGTGCCGGTGCTCCAATGCAGCGATACCCGTCTCGTTCATCGTCGCCTCCGCCTGTGGTGGTATCAGTGTATGATATGGACGACGTGCCAACAGCTAGTGTTGTCCCGTCGGCTAGTACACTGACCTCGCATGTGGCGAGCCACCCCGCACCATCGGCGACCTCTGCGCCGCCACCTCAGACTGCCGAGGCATTGCCAGTACCACAGCGCGCACGCCAAGCCCCGAACCGCCACGATCTCGACGACTCCGTTCTTTGATGAGCGAGAGCGAATCTTGCGGTGGTGAACATACGATAACGTACTTGGCTCCACAATGTACAACTATACCTATGCGTATGAACGTTTCAATTACTTTGTATTTTGTCGCTTTCTCCAATCAAACATGATAAGCCTCTTGCGATTCTAGATGGAGAAGGAAAGGGATCCGTTTTTCTTGTAACAATGGGAAAGAACAAGGGAAGAAGATAAAGAGACTGGAGAAATGATTGAGATTTTTTTGCAGTGAAATAGGGACATCTGGGAGCGAAGTGATCAACCTTGTGCTCAATGTCGAACCGATGTTGCAGACGGGAGGCTCTCGAGATAATCGAATGATGGCATGCTGGTATGTATCATAAACAGGAATGCCATGTTGATCGGTCACCGTGGCGAAATCGGGCCCCAGGCCGTTTTGCTTTGTTCCTTCCTCTCAATCGCTTCGTTGTCGCAAACTGCTGAGCAAGTCGCGGAAAGGACCGTCTGGCTTGGCCAACAAATCCGCAAAAGTGCCCTGCTCCGCAACAGCACCGTTCTCAAGCACAACAATGTGATCGGCAGCTTCAAGCATGGAGGCGCGATGCGCAATCACAACGACTGCACAGCCACGAGCCGCAAGGCCACGCACGGACCTCTGCACATCCTGCTCGGCACGATGGTCGAGGCTAGACGAATGCTCGTCAAAGATGTAGACGCGCGCACGACGCAGGAAAGCACGCGCCAAAGCAATGCGCTGCGCTTGCCCCACCGATAACTGAACGCTCTTGGGCCCTCCACCCACAATACTCGCAAAACCATCGGGTAGGGCCTCGATGAACTCAAAGGCCTCCGCCATGCGAGCGGCTTCGCGAACCTCGTCCTCGGAAGCTCCAGGCCTTGAAAACGCAATGTTCTCCGCAATGGTGAGGTCCGTGAACAGGGCAGGGCGCTGATCCACAGCGGAAAGCAGCGTACGATAGGCCGTGAGTGGAATCTCACGAATGTCCCGACCGTCAAGAGTGATTTGGCCTTGCCAGTCCTGCTCCACGCGCATGATGAGCTTGCTCAGCGTCGACTTGCCGACGCCCGAGCGGCCTGCAATGCACACCACCTTGCCTGGCTCGAGCGTCAGATCAAGTCCTTGAAGAATCTCCTTGTCCGGATTTGCTGCATACGCGAAATGGACGTTCTCAAAGCGAAGCACGGGATCGACGATCTGCTGCGCGATAGCATCACCCTCGGGTCGTGGCGTCGGAGTGGAACCAGACGCTGGCATATCCGCGAGAAGTGCTTTCAGACGTTGCGAGGCGCCAAGGGATCGTGAAAAGTCGCTATACGCGCTACCCAATTGGCCAAAACCGAGGCCCATGAGTCCGCTGTACATGGCAAAAGATGCCAGCTGACCGCCCGTCATGCTCCCAGCGGCAACCAGGCGTCCGCCATAGCACACAACGGCCAATAGTGAGGCATTGAGAGAGAATCCGAGACCGCCCATGAAAAGCCCCTCAGCCAGGGCTGCTCGACCCGCACGGCCGCAGAGGCCGTCGAGGGCGCTTGCAAAGCGTTCCACTTCGCGCGTTTCACCGTTGAACATGCGCACCGTCGCCAGCTGCTGCACACGTTCGCCCGCTCGAGCAACGGCATTTCGAGTATCCTCCTTGACGCTCTTGGCGATGCGTCGCGAGAAACGGGAAAACGCAAAAGCACCGGAACCGATCATCGGCAGCAGGCTCAACGAGACCATGGTCAGTTGCGGGGAAATGTAGCAAAGCATGGCAGCGCCGCCGAACGCCGAGTTACATCCGCGATACAAGGATGCAATGTTCTTGCAAATGGACTTGGACAAGTCCTCGGCATCCTGCGCCAAGCACGAAATGACCGCATTGGCATCCTGTTCAACAGGACCATATTGCAGGGTTGCGCGGTACAAGTCGACGCGTAGGCGACGCGCAATCTTCGTCTCTGCCGAGCTCAGGAAGAAGACGCGGGCAATCGAGCCGACGGCTCCCGCAGCAAAGACACCGAGTGCCGCCCAAGCCGCTTGGGCAACACTTGGGCGTCCCGAGGCTGTAGGGCTTTCAAGAAGCTCGCTGCCGCCGACGCTGCCGCTTGCACCGGGGCCACGGGCTACCACCAGGTCGACCATCCAGCCCATGATCTTGGGCAAGGCTAGATTCGTTCCACTTGAAACCACGAGCGCCACAAGAGCGCACGCCATATCGCCTGCCGCATTTTCGCGTGCGAGTTTGGCGACCTCGCGCATGCTCCAGCGCGCCGGAGCAGCATCTTCCGACTTATCTGCGCCGTTGTGATCCTCCGCAGGACCCAGCGATCCGTCGCTGTCGACCTTTCCATTCGTCTCCTGCGCGAGCAGTCTCCGGACGTCGTCTCGACCTTTGGCGTTTGACTCTTCGTTTTGCGCATCCTGGTGCGAAACCAGCAGAGGCTCATCGCTCGTCATGTTGATCTCGTCGCTGCGCGCAGCGCTCGCCTGCAGGCTGCAGGCTCTTCCCCTCTTTTGCCTTGCCCAAGGAGAAAGGAAGGGGGCTCTCGGACGCGGAGACTTCTCTCCTCGGCGCTTTCCGGCGTCACTAGCGACTCTCGCGGCCTCGAGACCAGAAAACACCAGTGCGTGTTATCCGCAACAGATGGGTTCGTCGCCTCCGCGCACGCGATCTGCGCCGGGGCCGCCGCGGCAGCCGCTGGCAACCCTCGTGTCCTGGTCCTCGGGCTTCGGGGTTTGCAGCTTGCTTCTCCAGCAGAGGGGTCCCCGCGCACATTGCACACCCGTGTCCCCGCTCGCTTCTTGAAAGGTGTGTGCACGCAACACCTCGGGACCGTTTGGCCCAGACCGCGCCGCTTGCTAACAACACTCAAAGTCGCACAACGCAGCGAGGTGCTCGACAGACCGCGGTCGAGCGAACATTTTTTCTGCTCACTCGTTTGCTCGCTTGATTGCTGGCTTGCTGGGGCACTTTGCTTGCAAACGCTTACATTTTACGAGCGCGAGAGAGTGGTGCCGCTGCTCCAGGCGAGACGGCCAAGGATGAACATTTACGTCGAAGAGGTCCCGGCGTCCGCCGAGGACGACAACAAATACGATGTCCAGGACGCTCAGATGCTGCGCGAGTACGATACAATCGAAGAAGCCCAGGCGGCAGAGGCCCTTCTTACACAGACTCGAGCCGAAAACTGTGAAAAACCTGCGCGAGACAACTGTGACGTTAATGCCTCTCGCAAGGTCTCGCTTCAAGGCGGCGGCGAGCTGCAAGATCTCAAATTCGAGACGTGTAGCCTCGGAGACCCAAGCCAATGGATGGCGCAAGAGCGCTTGCGCATCATGGCTACGTCCATCCAAACTGGATCTACTTCAACACGCACGCCAGGACCAGCGGCACGAGGTGGCGCACAACTCGTTCGTCTTGGTGACGACGTCGTGCTCTTTGGTGGGGCATCACGCGATGGAACCCATTATGGTGATCTTTGGAAGCTAGCGGTCTCTGGGAACTGCGCGAAAGACGCATCTGCTGTCTCCAAAAAGCGCCCGAACGCCTGGACCGACCTCAGCAAGGCGATCAAGGGCTCTGCACCAGCTCCACGCTGCGGCCACGCGGCAACAGCACAAGGAGACGCAAGGATGGTTATTTTCGGCGGCCTGGACGCTTCCTGCGGCCACGTCTTCAATGATGTCCATATTCTTACCAAAACAATTTGCTCCAAGACCGGCAAAGATGAGTGGACCTGGCATGCACCCACGCTTGTTGGTGTTCCGCCCGCGCCACGCACGGAAACTTGTGCAGTCGCGCTGGGGAACAAGATCATTTATTTCGGCGGATCAAGCCCTCATAGTGGTGTATTCCGGGATATGCACGTCTTGCACCTCGATGAAAGTTCGCATATGGGCCGATGGTCTACCGTACGGTGTGAAGGGAGATGTCCGCTCGCCCGCGAACTTGCTGCGTGCGTGCTATTGCAGCCCACAGCGCCTCATAGTACCAACAATGACGCAGACGCAGACGTGAACCTGCAAGATGCTCGCGCATTGCAGCACTATGGAGAGTACCTCATGACAGATGCTGTTCTCGCGCAAGCAACGCGTCCGGAGAACAAACAACTTCCCTCTGCAGAAGCACAGTCGCGTGCCAACGATCTTCGCAACGAGGGAAATCGTAAATACGTTTCTGGCGAATTGGATGCTGCCCATGAGCTATACGCCAAAGGCATTGAAGCCGACGGAAGCGACGCTCGCTTGTTTGGCAATCGCTCTGCGGTGCGTCTTGCATTAGACGACCCTCAAGGCGCACTTCAAGACGCATTGGCCGCAGTTCGCCTCGATTCACAATGGGGAAAGGCGTATTATCGTGAAGCGATGGCGCTCATCGCGCTCGAGCGGTATCAAGAGGCAGTAGCTCCCTTGCAAAGTGCTGTAGAGCTTGCGAGCTCCGCAAAGGAGCGTGATGGCATGTTGCGTGCAAGTCATGAGCTACAGCGAGATCATCTTGCACAAGGACCTGATGCAGAAAATCTGACCCCAGTCTTCCCTCACAACCAAGACCTCGTGCTCTGCGTGCATGGTGGCAAAGGCGCAGATGGTGTGCTGCGAGATTTGCAATTTTTCGATTTGCATTCGGCTCGATGGTTCTCCCCGTCGCAAGAGACCCCCTTTCCTCGATGCGGACATACCATGTGGAAAGCAAAAGACCGTCTCTTCGTCTTTGGTGGCTGGGATGGAGGCGTTCATGTCTCCGGCGAGGTCCAGTCGGTCGATCCTCTGACGGGCATGTGGAGCGAGTGTGCGATGGCAACAGAATCGCAGGTGGCTGCGAGGTTCAGTCACGCTTCTTGCTCGGTAGCAAGTGAAGCGCTCGTCTTTGGCGGTGTAAGCTTCCAAAGCGATCTCGCGGACGTCCTTGAATTTCGTGTTGGCGACGACAGCACTCGAGAGGAACGAAGCGCGTAATAAAATTGAGATGAGGAACTCCGTCCTCGTGAGATTTCTATTTCCAGAACACTTTTGCTTTTTTGTCGTGTCTCTACAGCAAGCCTCAAGAAACGGACGCGCTTAGATTCATATTCATTCATGTCCAAAAGGAGTTATTGCTTTTCCAGCTACGGCTGTTTTTTCCTACTTCTCCTGCTGCTGCTGCTGCGCTGCACGACGAGCCTGGCGTGCGCGGTCAATCTCTGCGAGCGCATGTTTGTTTTCCTCACCCTGCCAAGCGCGCGAGAAGACTTCACGTTCGTGGTTGAGACTCACGTCAATATCTGAATGATCGTGCGCAAAGCCGATGATGCTCTTTGCCCCTTGGACTGCACCAGGGTACTTGGCGTCATAAAATGGCTTCATGAATCTCTCGGCGGCCAATTCGGCCGTCTCGTCAGGACCAGAGACACAGTCTGCGATGCCGAGCTCGGCGAGTCCGTCGGCGTCGAGCTTGGGCGCCCCACACAACACCTTGAGAGCCTTTGTTCTCCCAACCAGACTGACGAGCCGGGTACCTCCGCCCCAGCCGGGAACGAGCCCAAGAGTGGTCTGCACCATGCGAAAGTTGGCCTTGCTCTGAAAGACGCGAAAGTCCGTGGAAAGGACGATTTCCGTTCCTCCGCCCATGGCGCCGCCATTGACGACAGCAACAGATATTTGCGGCAGTGCGCGCAAATCGTGCAGCGTGCGTTGCATGAGCCACGACATGTCGAGACCGTCCTGTCGCGTAAACTTTTTCATGAGAATCCCCAGGTCGGCGCCCGAGCAGAAAAAGTCCTCGGTGCCTTGCACAAAGAGCGTCGTCGTCGACTTGTACTCGTCGCCTTCCCGCAGCTCCTTGACAGCATCGTGCAGCTCCGCCATCATCTTACCGGACAAGGCGTTCTTCTTGCCCGGGTTCACCAGCGACAGCCACGCCTGCCGCCCACTCGCGTCCTTTTCCAGACGCACGCGACCCTCCTCGCTCCCGTAAGGCCGGAGGGCGTCTGCGATACGAGCCATGTCTTCGCGCTCCGCGGTCGCCGACGCCGCTCTCGAGCCGAGGCGAGCCCATGGCGACCCGTGTCCGCGCAGCGGGGCCGCACAAAGCCGGGCCTTGCCCACCGTTGCGGCGCAGCGCGAGACTAGCATGCTCCCGGCCGAGGTTGCGACGATGGATCAATCAATCTTCAAGTTGATTTGCCATCGTCGTTGTTGTCGCCGAGAGGATCGGACGATGGTGCACAACTTTGGACACCAAGAAGGACATCATTCGAAGCAACGACGGACGACGATAAAGAGAATGCGTTGCCGAACTGGCAGTGGCGAGCGATGGGAGCTAACCCGGAGTAATGTACTTTCCCAGCATCGAGTCGAGGGGGCAAGGAGTTGCAGTCATCGAGAACGACGAATGGCAGAAAGACCATGGTATAACAAACATCTTTACACTATTGTCAAGCCCACAATTCTTCTTCTTGATCTGTGTCCTTGTACGAGCGACGGCGAGACTCATCGGCGTCTGCTTGCTTTCTAGGTCTACGGCTCACACGTTTCTTTGGGTCGGGAATCGTTGTCACAAATCGTGCACGTTTGCCGTTTGGAAGAACGACCTCCTCCTCTTCCTCTTCCTCCTCATCGTTACCGTTTTCTTGACCATTGGCACCTTGGTCATAACGAGGTGCAGAAGACAAAAATTGGTCCCACATGGAACCGCCTTCATCTCCAAGGTGCAAACCTGGATCTGACTCGCTTTCATCATCTTCAGCCTCGTGATCGTCTTCGTTGTTCGCAGCGCTTGAAGCCTGTTCCGCAGCGAGCTGTGCTTGTCGTTCTTCGGCTAACTCGAAGCGCTTGCTTGAAAGCCGCTGACACACGATACGCATTTCCTTGGCCTTTTCGGAGCGACCGTACATGCGGCGTACGCTGTTCCGCTCGCGGCACATTTTGCAAGCGAACTTGCGCGATTTTGGGTCCTGGATCACCTGAAAAGCTTCGCACGTGCCGCATTGCACCTGCGCGAGAGTATACAAGACTCAAAGAATGGTCAGAATTCATTCAAATGCTTGGCGAGGTATTCAAGGGGACCAACCGACCGACCGACCGACCGACCACATCATCGTCTTCTGTCACAACTCTCCATTCAGGCTTGTGACGGCAAGTCATTTGAATAATACCTATCTCCAAGAACTTTGGCTCCAGGTCCTGCTGATACAATGCATCTGCATTCTTTTTTTGTGAGATCGAGAGCACAGTAGTTCCCCGGAACGCGTGCTCCTCGTCGTCACCGTTCTCGTCGTTGAACGCAATACAATCCGAGTCTTCGGCGGCCCGACAATCTCTCCTTACGCAAGACGTACGACAATGAAGAAAGGCATGACTCGGCCCGAGCCTGCCCTCGCCCTTCCCTCCGCACGTGCTGCCAGCCGGCGCAGGTCCGCGAGAGTCTGGCGCTCTTGCGAGCTCGTCTCCCTCGTTTGGCGTATGGTGGGAAGGTGAACAAGAAGGTGAATCGTGGCCAAAGGCGAGCGCCCGCCAGAGCCCGAAGGCGAGCGCGGTGAGGCGGACTTTGCATGCAGCGCGCGGCGGCCCGAGGCGGCAGGATGGCGGTCACCTTTGTGACGGGCAATGCCAAAAAGTTGGAGGAGGTGCAAGCCATCGTAGGCTCGGCCATGGCGCTGCGCAACGAAAAAGTCGACTTGCCCGAACTGCAAGGCGAGCCGGAAGCGGTGGCCGCGGAAAAGTGCAGACTGGCGCAGGCCAGGATCGACGGCCCCGTCCTCGTGGAAGATACGAGCTTGTGCTTTAACGCGCTCAATGGCCTGCCGGGCGTCTACATCAAGTGGTTTCTCGAAAAGACTGGCCACGAGGGACTCAACAATCTGCTCGCGGCCTACGAGGACAAGACCGCCTATGCACAGTGCATTTTTGCCTACAGCTCTGGTCCCGGAGCCGAACCGCTGACATTCGTTGGCCAGACGCATGGCCGCATTGTGCCTGCGCGCGGACCCAAGGACTTTGGCTGGGATCCTGTGTTCCAGCCGGACGGCTTCGAACAGACCTACGCCGAGCTCGACAAAGAGATTAAGAACGGCATCTCTCATCGTTTCAAGGCTCTTCAAAAGTTTCAGGCATACGTTACCTCGCAGCAGCAGCAGCAGCAACAGTAGTGCAGAAGCAGCAGCAACAGTATCTCAGCAGCATGAACAGATTTCGCGTCAAAAGTGAAAAGAAGGCTCGACTCACACAAGCTTTGCCCTGTGCTTTTATCTTTCGGACAAATAGGGCTCAGCAGCACAGCACATAAATGTAAAGGTGATGTCTTGTTTCCGCATTGATCTCATTTAGGCTACTTTGTTGTTTCTGTTTACAGTGATGATGACTTGATGTGAAAGATGACGCGCAAAATGCGAAATCGCGCTTGAATCTCCCTCAGACGCCGCTTGCGCATCAACTTTTGCTTAATAGTTGTCCAAACGCGGTCACTGCGCGCGGGCTTTTTCCCATTCGTGTCTACGAGAATAATGCGATCATCTGACGGCGTCCAAGGCGAAGTGTCGAGATCAGAACCAATAAAACGCATAAGCGCTGCGGTCTCAGGGATGCGTTGCACCAGACTCCGGTACACTTCAGAAAGTACCTGGGGCCCAATATGGGGCATGTATCGCCCCGAAAGCCTATCAAAGTCTTCGCCGACGAGAGCAAGGCCTGTCGCAAAACGGTCCATGTCCGCACGCGTCAGCCAGTCGGCCGCCTCCTTCTCCTTGCGCGCCAATTTGATGGCCATGACAGGATTGTCGCAAGGCGTCGGGTCGGCGCGAAAAGCAGCATCTACTGCAGCGGCGCCGGTGTTTTCTTGTTCGCTGTTGCAACGTGGAGCTTGCGATTGCATGCGCTGTCTTTTCTGATGATTATGGACGCGATGATCAACCTGAAAACTCTTCTTGCCCACCAGATATGTGCGCACAATCTCTTCCCATGCGTTTCGGCCGAATCGTTCGATGCCTCTCGCAAGCAGCTCATCTTCGCTCGGCGTGAATAGCAGCCGTCCATTTCGCGCACGACTGTGGGTTGCAATGATTTTTCCTTTGTCAAAGACGTCAAAGAGTTTGCCGCCCTCGAGTTTGCTCCAAAGTTTCGGCGCGTCTATTTCGGCTTGTCGGAGTTCTCGCAGAATTGCGGCCTCGGAGCTCACCTCTGGGGCGCGCAGGCCCACCGGGGATGCAAGCTTCGCCGCGCTTGCATTGAGACGCTGCTCGCCGAGTCGGGCCACAAGCGCTCGCTGAACACGCAACAGGTCGTGGAGCCGCGCAGACAATGCTGGCGTAAAAGGTCCTTTTGCTGCTGACGTCAATGGCGTGCTTTGTGTCTCTTGTGAGCGCCGCAAGCTCGTCGTTGGCGTGTTATCCTCCTTTTCTTGATCTAACGGATGCTCGCCACCATTAGAAGTCATGGAAGGAAGCGATACACCACTCATGAACGAATGCAATGAGTCATTCATTTCGAACAACGAAGAGTCAACAGCCTGCCTTTGCGGTCGGCCGATTGACACCTCCGCACTCTCAAAGCTTTGATTCAACGTCGGGGGTAAAGGAGGTCGAAAGGATGACCGTGGTCGCGAAGAACTTGCATCGTCGATGGATAGGTCGGCAATCGTCCGCGAAAGTCCCCTCTTCCCAGCCGCACTCTTGGGGCTTAACGAATCAAGAAACGAGGAGGAAAGCGAGGACGAGCCGACACTTATATCCAGCAATGATGAATTGGGTAAACTGGTTTCTCGAGCATGTCGCGGGTCCGTCGTCTCGGCGTCTTTTGCATGTAACTGCGGCGCTGACCTAGTGACAGAGGACGCAAGGGTACGGTCGAGCTGTGAATCCTCAGCGGCTCGACGTTCGAGCGCAGTACCCCTTGATGACAGCGACGACGAAGACGACGACGAAGACGAAGACGAAGACGCCACCTGAGATTGAGCAGCGACCGGTGGCCCATGGGTTTCCGCTGCGCCAGTGTTTCCTGTACCCGTTGGCTGCGTTTGTGTGGTTTCTCGGGCTAGTGTTTCACGCAAGAATTGCATGTAAAGCGCGCGACTTTCGTCGACAACCCCGGTGTTAGCGTTGTCCTGCTCGAGGGCGTCGTCGCCAAGAATGCGGCTCGCCTCCAATTTGGCTAACATAATGTCATCGGCGCCTACATCCTCGAATTGCTTGTCCGCGAGTGACAGGTGCGCTCGCGTGCGGGACGCAATGGTGGACCCTGGAACCCTCTTTCTCTTTCGTGAAGACGACCGCTGTGGTGTTTGCAGCACGGTCGGGACATATTCATCATCATCATCGTCGTCGTCGTCATCACCAATATCGCCATTTTCAAGCTCCATTGCGCTTTTATCGACAATGGCGTTTGTATTATTAATAGAATTGTCGTGGACCAGATGCATCGTCTCGATCTCTCTTATTTGGTCCGAAGAGGAGACATCACCCAGGTTGTTTGTTATTGCGCCTTCAAGGTTTTGGCTCAATTCGATATCATCGGAGGTCGGCAAAGCCGCTGAAGGCACCTTTCCGAAAGAGTTCGGCACCGCCACAGTGGTGCCCGAGGCCCGAGGAGTAGGCGCAGGCTCTTGCGCGGTAGCACGAAGTGTTTCTCTCACGAATCGATTGTAAAGCGTTTGGTCATCGTCGTTCTCATTTTCATCTTCGATGAGACCCTCGAGCAATTGTTCAAGCATTCCATCGTTGACGCCGAGGTCATCCAAGTTCTTGTCGAGCAGGGAGAAGTTCGCTCGCGTACGACGGTAGATGAGATCTGCGTCATCGGCGGTGGATGGTGTATGTGCTTGCGACGCGTTTGGTGAAATCGTAGAACGTGTGCGAAGGAGTTTGTTTTGTTTTCGACCGGCAGCCTTCTTTTTGCTCTTGGTCTTGCGCCTATTGCTTCGACGTGTAGGGGCTTTTGCTCTGCTGCCATCGTTGCCATCCTCATCCTCCTCGCCATCGTCATCGTTGTCGGCATCGTCATCGTCGTCGTCGTCATCGTCATCGTCGTCGTCCTCGTCGTCATCATCGTCGTCGTCGTCGTCGTCGTCGTCCTCGTCGCCATCGTCCACGTACTCTTCATCGTCAAAGTCGTCCAGAAGAGAGTTACTCTGGATCGACGCGAGAAGTCTCTCGTCCGTGGCCGCCTCGATCTCCACGGGCGCTCGCAGAGCATCGATCTCCTCTTCGTCGAGTTCGCCGTGCAGCACGGGCGGCGCGGGCGCCCGCATCTCGCGCCGCTCGCGCCGCTCGCGCCGCTGCCGCTGCCGCTGGCGGCTCTGCGTCCGCGCCATCTCCGCTCGCCGCCCGCTCCGGCCGCCGCCATCCACCGCGGCCTGGCTCGCGCCGCGGCCGCGCGGAGAGCGAGCGTGCTGCCGCGCGCGAGTCGGGTTTGCTCGCGCGCTCTCGTCGCGGTCCCGCGGCGCCGGGCCGGCGGACCTAACCACCGCGAAGAGGGGAGGAAAGAAAAGAAGGGAGAAGGAGGCGAGCGAGGGCCAGGGTGGTAGAAGTTGACCCGGCGCGCCTCTCTTCTGCAGCTGCTTCCACAGGGCAGGACGGAGACCCTGCCGCGCATGCCTCGCGGCCGTGCGGAGCGAAGCGAAGGAGGAGGAGAAGGTGGGGCATCAAGCGTGCTCGAAAGCTTGCTCAAGAAGAAGATTGCGTTGCGCGCGCGAGTTTGGTCGAAAAAGAGTCGTCCTGGGCTTGGATTCGGCAGGGCAGGCTGTTAGAGAGGCAGCAATGGCTGCAGCAGCAGCAGCAGCAGCAGCAGCAACAACAACAACAACGGGAGGAGGTTGGGTGGGTGTACCGGTAGCGGCAATGGCAGGTACCCAAGTCCTACGACGCAAGGCCGAGCGAGCATCGACAAGCTGACTCAGAACAAACGTTGGTAAAAAAGACAATAATTGTGACAACGATGGCCATGGTAGACCTTCTTACTACCATGGCTGGCCAGCTCTGCTCGTGCTGGTCAGCTCTGCTAAAAACTCTGCTCTACTAACTGTATGCTCTGCTTAACTCTGCTCCGTTATTAGCTGTAAGCTCTGCTTAACTCTGCTCTGCTTGGCCCAAACAACGAGAATGTGGACGTGGACGTGGACGTGGACGCGGACACGAATGCGGACGCGGACGCGGACGCGGGCGATGTCCAGCACGAAATGGGATGCCGAGGGCTCATCCGCGCAGATCCTTTGCAGGGTCGGGCTGACCCGACCAAGCAACCGACCGACCGACCGCCCTCCCTCTGGTTTTTTCCGCCCGCCTCGCCCATAAAAACTCCAGCAAAGGTATAGCTCGAGTTTAACGAACGAATAAAAGGTCGGGCTGGCAAGTGGAACACTCGGACTTATGATGCATCCCTTTGCATTCACTTACACGTTCGTCATCCGTTCATGCATACCCCGAATTTGGCCCTCCCTTGCCACACAGCTCAATCCAAAATGAACATCCAGCCTAAAGCGAAGCGCAGACTGTCGATTCGAGGAGGGGGAGAAAGAGGAGGCAGCGAGCAGCAAGGACTCGCCCGCCACAGCCAGTGTCGGCGTCGCTTGCTTGCCGGCGCTGTGGTCGTCTGGAGCGGCCAAAAGCGCCGAGGCCGCTTGTGGCGGCCGGGAGTCGGGACCGGGCGTTGTCCCAAGTTTGGCAACTTGGGACTCTTCTTTTCTGCCCACCACAGACTCTGACTGGGCCCATCGCTGCGATCGATCGAGCTAGGAAGGTCGAAGAAGCGCGACTGCGCCCCGGCAGTCGATTGCGGAACGAAGAAATGGAAGGCGGCGCAGGCAGCAGCAGCGGCGGCAGCGGCAGCAGCAGGTGCATTGCGGGCGTATTGGATCGCTGTGCTTGCTCGAGTCAGGTCGCTTCGAGTTGGCACCACGTGAAAAGGTGGCGCAATAAAAACACTGAGAAAATGCGCCTCGCCTTGAGATGGTCCGCCTTTGGGCCAGCACTGCGAGAAAAAGCAGCAAGCGACTGGCCGCCAAAGACAGATGGATACAACACGGAGGCTAAGAGCGACAGTGGACTCTGTCTCGTGCCGAATCGCGTGCGCTGACGAAGACGTGATGAACTTGCAGCAAAAAGGGATCACGCCAAGGCCTGTCTGTGACTGGCGGCAAAAGGAGGCACCGCGCAGGTTCAGTTTGGATAAGGTGCGAAAATGGCTGCGCAAGCATGCAAGGTAGGCCCTAAAATGGCCATGGCGGCTCTGGCCCTGCTCCTGGTGTCGAGCCAAGCGCCTCAATCGGAAGCCTTGCACATTGTGCAGGTCCTGCCGCTGACAGGGTCAGCGAGCCACATTGGGTCATACTACAAGCACGGATACGCAATGTACTTTGACGAGGTTGGTCACGAGGTAAACTGGGATGGAGAGACATTGTCTCTGGACAGCACCCGGCTGGTCCTCGTTGACAGCGAATCGGATGCAGAGAAAGGAGCTGCAAATCTGGATGGAAACTTGACGGAGATCCTCAAGTGGGATGACGACGTCTTTGTGCTCGGCGGATACAGCTCCACCCGTATCGCAACCCAAATCGAAGTTGCCAATAAGCACAACGTACCCTATGTGAACGGCGGCGGCGCAACTGCGGCCATGTACGAAACGAGCTCGGAAAATCCACAATACGGAAAGAATGACGGCAAATGGGCGTTTGGCCTGCTATCTCCAGTCGAGTTCCTCACGGACACTGTCCTTGAATTCATGAAGACCTCGATGGACAATGGTGTCCTCGCCAAGCCGTGTGATATTGCTCTCGTGTGGGAAAACGGGACGCACGGTGATGCTTTTCGCGAAGAGGTATCGCGGTACACCCTTTTGTATCCAGACTACTTTCACTTATACTACGCGACCAATTTTCCATACCCGATCGACACCACGGACGAGGACGTCTTTCAGCACCTTGAAACGGATATGGAGATTGCCCGCAACACGACTCGGGATTCTTCGCGCTGCCACGCCCTCATGGCAGACGCCCACTCGACCGAGTTCCGCATGCTGCTCGACACCTTTTCCAAAACGAACGTCAAGTTTGATTTTGCAACATTCGGGGCGAGAGGCGTGGACATCGAGGACATCCATGAGCTCGCACACCCAGCTTTCGTGCAAGATCTCGTTGCGGCTTTGTGGTGGAGCGTGTCCCAAAAGCCTGAAATCTCGCGCAACTGGGCCCAGCGATGGAGACTCTTCGAAGCGTACGCCTGGGCAGACGAGGCTTTCGAGGAGGACGCCAGCTCGATAAGCGGCGGCGCAGCTTCGACCACCATGTTCACGCTGCCCGAAAACCAGCTCGCAGTCGAATGGTACGCAGCACTCGCGTACGAGTCGGCACGCGTTCTCGTGCAAAGTCTGGAGAATGCGAACTCGGCGTCAACAAAGTCTGTTCGAAGCTACATGCAGAAAACCTCCTTTACAAACAGCATCATTCCCGGTGGTACCATCAAGTTTAATGCAAATGGCCAAGCCGAGTATGAGATGACTCTCGTACAGGCTGACATCACAATTCTTGATGAGGATGAGACAAACGTTGAGCTGAGCGTGCGAAACCTCTACCCGCCCGCTGAAAAAACGGGCGAGCTCACATCTTCGCTCATTTTTGGCGCAGAACTAAGCAACTGCACCATGGTTGACTTTGTGCAAGCGGTAGCAACCTCTTGCGAAGACGACTCTCGTGAGGTCATCTATTTTTGGGCAGACCGCGAAGGGAGACAATGCCCTGACCCGAACGAGCCATGCGCTTGCGACAACACGTTTGCCCAAATCGAACTCCCTACAGAAGGTTCTCTGCAATGTCCGTACGTGCCGTACAAGTCTCTGACAGGCCGGATTCTAATTTCGCTTTCGAGCATCGGCGCCATCATTTGCTACATCTTTCTCTTTGTTGTCCTCCGTCACTACTCTAGCGTGGCCATGAAGGCGGGGCAGCGCGAGTTCCTGGTGCTCATGTGCTTTGCGGGCATTTGGTGCAACGTGGCTGCCATGTCGTTCCTCGGACCAAATCAAACCAACAAATGCCGTACTCGTATTGCCAACTTGGCGCTAAGTCTCACGCTCTTGGTCGGATCGCTCACAGTCAAGGTATACCGTATCTGGCGGATTTGGAACAACTCGACAATGCGTCGCATCTCCATCTCGGCCTTCTTCATGTTCAAAATTTTGATGGGCATCATGTTCGGCATGACATTACTGCTGATTGTGTGGTTCGCGGTGGACGCACCGCAAGCCATGGAGGCGTCGCTGACAAATGCAAATGTGCACCTGTACCAGATTACAGGCCTGCATGTGACCTTTAGCGCCAATGTGTGCGTTTACTTTGGAGGGAGCAACGCAGATAGCCACAACGAGTACATTGTTTTTCCCGTCCTTGGGGTCGTCTATGTGGTCTTGATTTTGCTTTACACTACTTTTCTTTCGTACCAGGGTCGCAACAGTGATGCTAAGTACATGGAGAGTCGCAGTATCATGATGGCGAGCTACGTCACGACGATGATCATTTTCCTGACAATGATTCTCGTTGCGGGACTGCCGCTTGAGGTCAAGTCGCAGACCTTTCTCATTTCTTCAACGCTGGTCTTCACCTCGTTGATTCTCATCTTGCTCGTGATCGGCCCCAAGGTATACTTTGTGACGGCCCCCGAGTTCGCGAGCGTGTCTCGTGCGGTGAAGAAAAAGATTGGCAGCGGGTCCCGGCAGACGTCGGCTCCGGGAGCCACGACGGCGCCACGCACAGGTACACAGACGGGCGACATGACCAACTTGACGGGCGATATCACGCAGGATATGCGAACCATGGACGATCTCACCGCGCTTCCACCAGCAACGAAAAAGTCACGCTCGCGCGCCGCTACCCTCCCGGGAGAAGGCCCAATGACGACGGGAGGAGACACGGGTCTTTCCGTCGAGGAGAATGATGGCGACGACGAGGACGAGGACGATGAAGATGACGAAGGGGACAAGAAACGTGATCCCAAGAACGCGAGTGCCTCTGGCGCCCGCGTCGCTGCTGCAAGTGTGGGGAATGAGGCCGAGCTGTCGAAGAGCCTCAGCATGGACCTTGCCTAAGCCCGAGTAAAGTAAGCACTTTTGCTGAATAAGCTCGGAAAAAAAAAAGGACCAAGAGACACGTGCACTCAGCTTACTTCTCCTCATCGTGCCTCAAATCGCACCCCAAAAGAAACGTGAGTATATAATCAGCGTAACTATACTGTTCAATCAATAATCATCCCCGGCAAAGGGGAGAAAAGGGGGAAGAAAACCAACCCCAGGAGACAATGCGGGGAGATTTTTGGAAATAGATGTGGTGCGCCCAGCCACGCAATTCGGTTGGAAACACGAATCTAGGAAATACCAGCTGCATCGAGGCGTTCAATGGGGTCGTACGGAATTGGCTCGTAAGGGTATGTCGTGCGCTCATTCTTTTCGACAAGCATCTGGATTTTACGACGACGGTCATGAGGAACGATATCCAAGACGGCTCGCAGAGCTGAAGGCGATACGAATTCCCACATTCGTCGCTTCGACTTGCGCGATCTTGCTTCTTCCTTGTGCTGCAAAAATCCCTTTTTTGCAAGCTCCGTAAGAATGAGTTCGATTTGCTGCCTTCCGAGCGCGCGTCGAGGATTGCTGCGAGCCTCTACTTCGAAAATTCGGCGCACAACCTTGGAATCAAATTGAATGGCATCCGAATGACCTTGCGCCATTCCAATGCAGGCCGCGACCTTGATAACCGCCTGTTCCTCCTCATCGAGCTGATCAAAGCGATCGAGAAAGAGCTCCAGTACAGATTGGGCCGAGCTCTGCTCCGCGAGTTCGCGCTTCTTTTCAGAGCTAAAGACGACCTCACGATTTTTGTTCAACATCACACAAGCCTTGTCAAAAAGCATGTTTGTTTTCTCCACAATGGCACCTGGGTTGCCCTCGGTCTTGCGGTACACCAAATCGGCGACGTCGTCGTGAATGCTAAAGATTTTGCTCGTGGAGGGGGAATTAGACTTCATCATGAAGACCGAGGCGCGCCGCAAGGGCCCGATGCTGGGTTCCAGGCCGCGCTGTTCAAGGATCTGCGTGATAAGCGCCCGTGTCGCATCGCGCGAAAACGGTTCGAGTTTGATCTTGGTCTGTTTGCCCACAGCCTTGCACATTTCAGCGACACAGGCCTGCCACTCGCCAGAGACTTTGTCCGCATCAGAGTCCGAGCGAAAGGTCATGGCCAGAACCAGGCTGCCGGTCTCGTCCTTGCGCTCGCACATTTCCAGGAGGAGACGCCGTGAGGCCGGGTCGAGCCATACGGCGTCCTCGATGATGACGAGCAGGGTCTTTTCCTCGCCTCGCATGATGCGAAATACATCCAGCAAGAGCTCGTAAACGCGATGCAGGTCCTCCATATCAATATTGTTGTTGCTCTGAAGACTTGAGAAGCTTGCCCAACTCGACGTGCGCCGCAGCGTGCCCCTGGGCTTCGCCTTGGCGTTGTTGGCGGCGGCGGTCGCGTCGCCTTCGGCAGCGTCCGCTTCGTCCTCTACCCCGATCGCTCGTGCAACAAAGGGGAGAAGGAAAGCGAGTCGCTCTCTGGATATATCAAAGTCGGCTTCAATCTCGTCGAGGCGTGCGAAGAGATCGCCAGAGTTTTCCATGTCTCGATTGATTTCGAGGGCCCGCTCAACAAGGCGACGCAAGGCAGCAAAAGGCTCGTCCATGGTCCCGGCGTTGGCATGGGTGAAGAGAAGCGGGTATTGCAACGTTTTCCGCATCCAGTTGGCCATTGTTGTCTTGCCTAGTCCCGGTCCGCCTTCAATGGTCATGAGCGCCAAGGAATCCGAGTTGATTTCGACAAAGTTCTGAATAAGGCCTTCGCACACCGAGCGACCGACCTGCGTTGAGTGAGGCATGTCGGTCAAGGTTCCGCGACGCGTGTTGTGGCGCCTTTTTCTGAGAATATTGCCCACAAATTTTTCCGTGTAGGTCGCCTTTTCTTTGTGCACGACGCAGGTTTCGTAGACGTAATAGCGGTCCGTGCTATCATGGATTTTATCATCAACGATGATGCAACCTTCGGTCTCGCTGCTCCGGCCGACCGCCCCTCCCATGAGGCGGGCAGCCTCGTTGACTGAGCTGCCCATGACCATAAAGTCGTGTCGACGGTTTGATCCGCAAAGACCGGCGAAGCACAGGCCGGCGGCGGCCCCAATTGCGCACTTGGGAATTTGGCGGCGAATTGCTCGAGCTGCGCGCATGAGCCAGAGCTCGCTGTTTTCCAGACGGCGGTAGGCGCCAAAGACGGCAATAAAGACAACGCCCTTGTCGTCATACAAGAGATCACGCACCTCGCCGTTCGAGTTATGAATGAGACGAGACACGTTGAGGAAGATGTCGTTGAAATTGTGGAGACCGACGAGGTCTCCCACCTCGTCCTGCTCGGGGCCAACCTTGACATCTGGAATGGAAACAAACATGGTGGCACACCAGCGGAGCTCGCCTCCTTGGAAGGCGTAGCGATTGATGCGACCTCTGAGGGCCAGCGGAATGAAGGCGCGCACGGCGCGCGGGTTCAGGCTGGGTCCTCGCTGCACGGCGGCAGCGACCGCAGCCGAGACCGCGACGGCACGGTTATGGGCCAGTGTGGCGTTGATTTCCTTGGGAATGTGACGCGCCCGGGTGCCGCGGGGGCGCATGGGGAGGCTTGGCGGGGCGACGGGGGAGGCGCCAAAGAAGATTGGCATAAAAGACTGCGGACGAAGGCTCGAGTAGTCCTCTGGGCTTTGCGCAAAGTGCATGACGTCCTTTGAGTGCACGGATTGAGCAGTAATAGTCCAGCACTCGCCGTTTTCTGCAAAGGCAGCGTCGTTGGCGACGGAGACTTCGCCGCGTGCAGAGATTTCCATGAGCGCAGAGGCGTCATTGACGGCCTGACCGGTGACGAGATTCCACCGGAGACTGCCAGTGCCGTCGCAAAGGAAAATGTTTTGCAAGGTGCCCACGCCAATGCCTCCGTGCAAGGTAATTTTGAGATCTTCGTTTTGCGGGTGCTTGAGCATGTCGAGGGCCGCGCGATTGGCGAGCCGCATGAGCTGTTCCAAGGTTGCGGCTTGCTCCGGGTCGCTCTGAAGGCTCGCGGCGCGGCCTTCTGATTCGGCGAAGCGCTGCGCTTTGGACCGCGCGTACTCGGCGGCTCTGCGATCCTCGGCAGAGGGGACGAGCCAGGTGCACAGAAGGGCATCGCCAGCGTATTTGACGACGTCGCCTCCGTAGCGCTCGACGATCTTCGTCCACGATGTGATGATGTCGACTGCGTTCCGTGAGAAGCGCTCGACGGCGGTGACGGGGCTGAGTTTGTCCCGCAGCGTGATGCCCATGCGCGTGAATCCGCTAATGTCAACAAAGAGGACGACGCCCTGCCGAGCATTGACGCGCGGACCTTCGTCGTTGGCGTACCTTTGTACGTAGAGTCGTGCCGACTTGCAGAGGAAGGCGACTTCGCCCTGTGTGAGCGGCTGCGACATGGTGCTGACAAAGCTTTTCACGTTCGCATCGTCTGTCGAGTCATCGTCGCCTTGGCTTTCGAAGGTGTGTTCGAGTTTGGCGAGCTGTTTGGGGTCCATTCCTCGGGACTTTTCCGATGCTTGCGATCCGATGCTTCTGCGTTTCCGCGCTGCGGCGCCGGTCTTGCGTAGCTTGGAAAGCATCGTGCTTTCCTTTGCTTCTTTTGTCGGTGTGTTTCCGCCGTGTGCAGGTGATTCTTCACCTTACCCTATCTGCACTTTACCGACAGAGAGTCTGTCTGACAGACTGACAGACGGACAGACTGACGGTCAGGAGCTCCAGCGTCTGCGCTGGCCTTCCTCGCCGCGCCGCGCCGCGCTGCGCGCACGACACCTCGCTTCACCTCGCCTCGCCAAGCGAAGTCTCCACCTCCAAAGGAAGCCTCGCTCCAAATGTAGTTGTTGGTGTTTTACCCCAAAAACTGCTCGCGGCACGCGCTGGCGCTCCGGCCCCTCTCCCTGTGTCGTTCGCTCTCCGCGCGGGCCCTTTCTCTGCGCGGGCTCGCCTCGCCTGGCCTGGCCTGGCCTGGCCTGGGCTCGCCTGGGCTCGCCTGGGCTCGCCTGGGCTCTCCGCGCCTGGGCTCGCCTCGCCTGGGCTCGCCTCGCGCGCGCGTCCCTGCCGGCGTGCCGCTCGATTCTGTTTCTGCAGCGCGAGCTCGAGCAGCTCCCGCGCTGCGGGCGCGCGGGGGGGCACGCCGCGCGTCTTTCTGCAGCACGTGCACGGGCCTCTGCGCAGACTCGCGCCCCGCCGCCGTTCCCGGCTCCCTTCCGGCATACTGAAAGTGCGGGCGGAGCCGAGAGGGGGGCACAAACGAAAGTTCCGCCGCGGGCCCTGCGCCGGCGGGCGCAGAGACTTGCGCACCACCCCCAGAGAGGGGGGCGCGAAAAAGTTTTTTCTTTTTCTTTTCCGGCTTTGCTCTGCTTCCTTGCTTTCTTGCTTTCTTGCTTTCTTTCTTGCTTTCTTTCTTGCTTGCTTTCTGGTCCCATGAGCTCGATGGGGATGCGCAGAGTGCCGGCCTGATTGCGCGGAGGCTGGCCAGCGAGAGCGGGTTGCGGGTCGCGGCCGCGTGCGTGCGGGATATGCAGCAGGGGTTCCTCTGCGCGGACGAGCGATCGATCTTGCGAGACGGTTGGGCGAATCAACGAAGGAGTTGAACGGAGGTTAGGCACCATCGAGCGACGGCGATGTCAACGACGTCAACGACGTAGGTCGATCAAGCCGAGTCCCTGGCAAAGATAAATAAAAATCAAGGCCTGGCCAGCGGCCACGGTGGACGGCAAGGGAGGGGTCCCTGCCGAAACGACCAGCCTAATAATCGCGATCACGCCTCTGTGGAGGCCGTGATCGGTGTATCGCTTGCATTTGCTTCTTCTTGCATGAGGTTGCTTGCAGGTCCTTGCAGGTGCTTGCGGTGCATGCTTCTGCAGCTGCTCGCTCGTGGTTTGGATGGTCGAACGAAAGTGTGGGCGTTCTCTACGTGCCATTCATTTCGTTCACCGAGTTCCAAGCAACATCGTCGCGAGCGAGGCCTAGCTAGGCTCTGCGACTCTCTTTTCAAGACAGGGACGATCGTCGGCCAGTCACAGCCAGCTGCAGCATGCCGTCGTCGGCAGAAACATGGCAAAGCACTGGCATGGATCGACGGCACGCAAGTATGCAAGCAATGGCAAGCAAGCAACTGCAAGCAACGGCGAGCAAGCACGCCGCTGCCGACAGTGCTCATCGGTGTTTATGGTAAAGAAACCTAAAAAGGGAAAGAATGGAAAAAAAGAAAGAAAGAAAGGAAGGAAGGAAGAAGGGAAAAAACAAGGAGGGCGGAAATGGCCCACGGGCCGCGGGCCGAGCGGGCGCGCGCGCGCCGCCGCCTCCGCCGCCACCCTACTTCCCATTCCTCCGCGCCGTCTCCGGCCGTCCCGCGCCCTCCCCCGCTCGCCCTCTCCACGCGCCGCCACCCTACTCCGCGCGCGCGCGCCGCGCTGCCGCGCCGCCCTGCGCCGCCCTGCGCTGCGTGAGTCGCCGCCAGGCGCACACCCCGTGGCGCACACCCGTCCCCGGGGACGCATGTGTACCGCGGGGTGGAGGCAACGCGCGCCGCGGGCGCCGCAGAGGCGGAGCGCCCTCTTGCGCCGCCCTGGCGCCGGACCCGGGGCGAGAGGGAGAGAGAGAGAGAGAGACGAGGGCGCTGCAGCGACGACGCGGCGGCAGAGCCGAGTGGACGGCGCGCGGCGGGCGGGCTTGCGCGCGGCGGGAGAGAGGCCGGCTGCGCGGCGGGGAGACAGGGAGGGGAGGAGGGGGAGGCGCGCGCGCGCGTGCGGAGGCGCCCGCGCCTGCCTGCCTGCTGCTGCTGCGGCCGCGGGAAGTAGGCGCAGCCATCGCGGCGCTTTGCAGGCAGGCCAAGGGCGCAATTCATTTTCTGACGCTCACCCGTCGAAGCCAAGCGAGCGCGGACGAGCGCGTGGACGCACGGACGATCGATCCATCCAACGATCCAAGGAAGGGACGAACGGAGAGCTAGAGCTAGAGGTAGAGCTAGAGGTAGAGCCAGAGCCAGAGCCGGAGCCAGAGCTAAAGCCAGAGCGTAGAGGTTTCTGGACGGACGCCCAAGGTGCGGGAGGAAGGATTGCAGAGCACGAGGAAACCATGGCGTCCGACGATGGGTACATTCCCCACCGCGGCCTGAGCGCATTGCTCAACTACAAGTACAAGGGGGGCGAGTACTCGTGGCTAGATAACAAGCTTAACCCGTTTTGGGCCAAGTGCGCCGAGCTTCTGCCCGACACCATGGCGCCCAACGTCGTCACCTTGATAGGTCTCGGCCATCTCTTTGCCATTGGTATCCTGGCCCTCATCTACGATCCGCGTCTCCAGGGCGAGAGCCCTTCCTGGGTCTACTTTATCAACGCTTACTGTCTCTTCATGTACCAGGTACGTTCGTCGCTGCACCTTGCTTCGTTTACATCTCTGCCCGACCTGATGCACACATGCACACGAATTCACTTGCTGACTGAATTTTTCACTTGCCTTTAATCGCTTCTCTCTCACACTCTCGTCGATTGTTTGACACAGACTTTTGATGCAATGGACGGCAAACAAGCGCGACGCACGCAGTCATCCTCGCCGCTGGGACAGCTCTTTGACCACGGATGCGACTCGCTCGGAACGAACTTTATTGGCCTCGGGCTTTGCAGTCTCATGGGCTACGGCCCCACGATCAGCACTATCATTTCTCTCGGAACGCTCCAAATCCCGTTCTTTCTCTGCCAATGGGAGGAGAACCACGTGCACGTTCTTCGTGCCCAGGTGGCAAATTTTGGCGTCACCGAAGGCCAGTACCTCTCCATCGCGCTCAACCTCGTCACGGCCATCTTTGGCTCTGCCTTCTGGAAGCTTTCCATCAACGAGCTCCTCGCCCATCTTGTCGACGCGCGCGTTCCCGTCGGCCTCCTCGATGTATTGGAGGTTCGCACCGTGGCACTCGCCATTGCGGCCGTCTTCCCCATCATTCTGGCCGTGACCAGCATCATCAACGTCGCCAAGTCACCAGGCAACTTTAGCCGCGCGCTCATCCTCACGCTTCCCCTTTGGCTGGCACAGGCGTATCAGATCTCTATTTATGCCCTGTCCCCTGCCAAGGAGCTTTTTCATGCGTACCCAATTCCATTTGTCATCATCCTGGGCATGCTGCACTCGCATCTGTCGAACCGCATCATTGTCGCCTCGGTCTGCCACATTGAGTCTCCTCTCTTTCACTCCATTCTCTTTCCCATCCCCATTATCATTGCCTTGCTCTACCACGCCGACACGACCGAGGAGAGCCATCCGGACCTGGACACTGCCATCGAGGCTGCGCTTCTCGCCCATGCTGTGGCAATTTGTGTTCAATTCGCTCACTTTATCATTTGGGTCACCAACGCAATCTGCAAGCTCCTCAAGATTCGCTGCTTCTCCATTGTCAAGGCGCAGTAATTCGAGTCGTCAACAGCAAGAGCGAACATATCCCCTCTCCTCCCCCCTTTTTTTTTTCGGTACACAGGGTCTCTTCTTCTCTTACGCTGTCCGCCCTGGGCGGATCAAGTCTCGAGTATACACCGTCATCGTCACAGCATTTGTCCGATCCAAAGAACATAGACGTACGTACACCAATTTTTTCGTAGACGACGGTAATCGTAAGCATCATCTTCGAACGCAAAGCTCGTCGCATGCCAGACTTGGCACTCGCAGGAGGAGTCGCGACCACCTAAAAAATCAAGGGCTTGCTTGTTTGTATTCTCCTCCGAGCGGAGACTATGGCCAAGAATGAAGGCTGCTCGCTGCATCGCAAAATCATTGCGCCCAGGAGCGCAGCGTTTATGAGACGCGGCGACGCCCATCGATCGTCGCAACAAGCCTTTCATGCCAAGCCATGGTCAGTGAGTCGTGTCATAACATGTCAAAATGTCGCCTGCTTCTTCCTTGCCTCCTTGTCGCGCTGTCCATTTGGAAAGACAGGAGTGGCAAACCGACAACGGCGACAGCACAGCCTCGTGCTGCGCTCGCCGCGCTTGCCCGCGCAGGCCGACCAGCAGCAGAGCGGACGTCCGGCCTGCGCTGCTTTCGCAAGAAGAGCCCGTCTCGAGCGCCGCGCGAGGCCAGTCGGGTCTCGAACCGCGACGGCGAGGCGGGAAAGGGGGCGCGCCCCAAAGGCAGGCAAAAAAGCAGGGCGAGTCTCAGCAGCACAAAAGCAAAAGGCAAAAGCAAAGGGCAGACAAAAGACCTAGCGTCGAGGCCCAATGGCGCGTGCTCTCGAGTGGCAAAAGCGCTGGTCCGTCGCCGGCGAGGAGGGCAACGGCCTCGGACTCTCGGTAGGCACTGGATTCAACAGTATCCGACTCGGTGGCAGCGACCTCCAGCACCAAGGCGACAGTGCCTCGTTCGTCTCGCCCTTTGACGACAAGGAAAATGCAAGTGCAATGCAGGGCGACGCAGCAAGTGTCTCCACAGCGGCAACGAAATCGTTCAGAAGCAGATACACCTTTGTCGACATTGACGACGACGATGCGCTCTCGTCCGTCTCGCATCACTCGTACCAGCCGCACGCTGGCAAAGCGCTCCCGCCCAGAACTTCGCCGCGAACGGCCGCCATCGCTGCATCGTCAGCGCTCTCCCTCCAAGTGGACGGTATCCTCGCCGACATTCTTCACTGGCTCCAAGACGCCTCTGGTGTTCGCGTTAATCCGCGCGAAGCTGAAGGCGCCGCCGCCGTTGCTGACACGCGCGAGTCCACGGCGCAGCAGCTTTTTCGGCTCCTCGACCCGGGTGACGCCCTCGTCGCCCTTTTGCGACGCAGCAATGTGAGCTGCTCTGCGCTGCAACAGACATCAACCCAAGAAGGGTCCTCCTCTACGGCAGAAGATCCCATTGCCGCAAATATCAGCATGTTTCGTGCTATTTGCAAGGACATTGGCATTCCGGAACAGTACACAATCACTCGTGGTGATCGTAATTTGAAGCGCATCATTGGATGCCTCGTCCTCCTCTCGCGCACATGTCGTGCGAGCAACCACCGCAAGGTCCGCCCTCTCCCTGTCCAGCCGCGGGCGCTTGCGGCCCTGGGTATGCGTCCCGAGGACCTGGCTGTGGAACGTCCGGATCCCAGTCTTTTGGAGATGCAACTCAAGGGTGCCTTCTGGGTACCTGACGCATTTTCTGATGTATGTCTTCTTTGCGACAAGGCATTCTCATTCACAACGCGTCGCAGTCATTGCCGTAACTGCGGCGTCCTTTGTTGCCGCGCCTGCAACGCCACCAAGGCGCGTTGTCTTGGCTACTCCAAGCCTCAGCGTATTTGCGAACCGTGCGTGCGTCAGCGCGAGGCATTCTCGCCATAGAGAAAGAGAGAGAGAGAGAGAGAGGAAAGCATGAGGCTTTGAATGCATCATCAGAATCTCCTCACCTAGTATCGACATTGCTCACACAAATTGTAGCACGTGCGGCACGAAGGATGAAACAAACAAACTCACAAACAAACACACAAACAAGCAAGCAGACTTATAAACGAATATAATTGGAAACTTCGAAAGCAAACTACAAGGATGTGACGAACTACATGCGCGCGCGATCTAGTCAGCAATCGTGAGAGCTATACTGCGCGCCTCCAAACTTAGCGAAGCGCCTTTGATTCGTGGCGCTTTCAGTTCCTTACGTTGTCACTTCCCGCGTGAAGAAAAGAAGAAGCCTTGTGACGTGCGCGACATCTGAGTCGCGTCTTTCGTTTGCCAAGAGATATTACAGGTCGGCATTATCACTCGTGCAGGGAACAAAAGCTGAAACGAGGTTAGGCATCTTTCGATTGGTTGTGACCAACCATCAAGGTCACATTGGATTGCCATAACTCGGAAATTATCGACGATAACAGATTCTATAGGTCTTATACTAAAGAAACGGAAACGGAAGCTAGATATACCGTGACGGTATGAACCGTCGGCGCGCATACAACGCATCACAGTAGAGGCCACGAGGGCGAGAAAAGCCAAGACACATTGGCCTCGTTTCTGAAAAGAACTTTGGTTTGGAGCCCATGGAAACAACCATGCCCATGTGCTCATGGTAGCCTACCCTTTGTGGACTTTGAAAAAGTTTTTGCCACAAACATGGCCACGGCATGACAATTCAAAGCGAGCTTTTAGATTCATCACACCCGCCCTTCGGCATTGAAGCCAGGCAAGCTTGTCTTGCCCTACTACGCTCCCATGCAATCCGGATCACTTTCTGCAGGCTCTCTTGGTTAGATAGTATAGTTGTAGAGGTTTCGCGACTTTGCTGTTTCGCGGGTGGGTGTGCAGTGTATATATCCCCCTTCTGCGGCTGCGGGGGACGGACGAAAGTGAGTGCTCGCTCGTGCCGTTCTCCGAGTCGCAGTCGCCGTCACAATCTTCGGCGGATACCTTGCAAAAACTGACTGACAGTGAGATAGATACCTAGCTCGCGGCAGTGCATGGCTGGCCATCACCAGCGTCTCGACTCTTGCAGCGTGAGCCGTGTCTGCCAGTCGCAGTCGCCAGCACGGTTCTCAAAGAGACCCGACGCTGCCCTCAGCTGCTGCCGGCTGGCTGCTGCTGCTGCACGTGCACATGCCGACGGCACCGGGCCCGAGCAGCAGCAGCAGCAGCAGCATGCGGCGCGTGCACTCGCCTGGTCGCCAGCCCTCTCCGCAGAGGCTGCCCGTCCTCGCTCGCTCTAACTGTGTAAGTGTGCGAGTGAGGGATCTGCGCGTGGCGACGCGTCCGAGGGGCCCTCGTACTGAGAACTACTCGAAATGGTAAGACTTGCACCGCGTCGCGTCCGTACTGAGAACTACTCGAAATGGTAAGATTTGCACCGCGTCGCCACCAAAACTTGGAAAGGCGCCGCAAACCCGAATCGCGTGCAGTCTGTGTGGAATTGCGAGGTGCGAGTAGCAAGATCATGTCCGGCGTCCAGGGACAAAGAATTGAGGATGCGGACGTTTTCATTTGCTTTCAGCTAAGTGAAGCGGGAGATGCGTGCAATTTAATGGCTGAAAAGCTCTTCAATAGAGGCATTAAGGTGATGAGCCTGGATCACTCGGTTGCAGGAAACTTGTCAGAAAGAACTATGAATCAGATGATTTCGCACTCCAAGACTTTTCTCCTTTTCCTGACAAAATCGGTGTTCGCATCTGATTTTGTAAAAAAGGAATTGGAGGTGGCTTTGGATCAGGGAAAGCCGATCATTCTCGTACACGAATCGGATCCTAATAGACCCGGTTTCGCCAATTTCTCCCACTATATCGAGACAGCACCGGACTTCGCGCGAGGTCTCTTTGACGTGACTGAATCAATTGTCTTCCAACGAAGACCGTACCTATCGGAGCCGTTCTACGATGAGCTTATTCG
Source organism: Aurantiochytrium sp. KH105 (assembly GCA_003116975.1). NCBI lineage: Eukaryota > Bigyra > Thraustochytrida > Thraustochytriidae > Aurantiochytrium > Aurantiochytrium sp. KH105. The sequence goes on along the minus strand of BGKB01000017.1, from coordinate 292,677 downwards.
TCGTATAAGAGAATATAGTAAAGAACCAGATTCGGCTGAGTTTCGCGAAGCCCTTGAAGTCGCAGCCCGCGAAGGGCGCACGCTAGCATGGGAGCGTGCAAAAATCATGATTGTGGGTCAAGGCGCATCTGGTAAAACTTCGACGCTGCGATCCATCTTAGGGGAGCCATACATTGAAGACCATCTCACGACGGAGGTAGCTGATGTGATACGAACGCATGCGAGTGACTGGACAGCTCTACAAGATGACAAAGGCGCATTTGACCGGCAATGGCGGAAAGCAGCTAGCCAGGAGCTCGTTAGAATGCGGTTCAAAAACAGGAATTACAAGGCAGATGTGGCAGAGGACGAGATTTATCACAGTGGTCCTCTACTGGACGATGAGGAGGTTGCGCGTCGTATCGATCTCACCAAAGGTCAGGAGACTAAGCTTCGGGAGGATGCTGATAGCGATTTGAGCTTCACCATCTGGGACTATGGTGGACAAGAGGTTTTTTACGCTCTCCATCACATCTTCCTAACTGAGTCTGGTGTGTACTTGGTAGTTTTCAACATTCGCCAACTCGCTGCCGAGTTTCATGGGGGATTGGAACACGACGAATCATACGAGCTTCTATGCTTTTGGCTGAACAGCATCCACTTGCATGCACCCAAAGCTCCAATTATTCTCGTTGGAACTCACCGTGATCAGGTTGAGGACGATTCGGATCTTTCATTTCTAAGCTCATCACTGAAAGACTCGCTGACGGGGCGCCTTTCTGGCGCTCGCAGCCAAATCAAGTTTGCCTCTGAAGATTGTATTTTTTTCGCCATCGACAACAGTTCATCAGATCCTGATCGGGCCGAGGACTTGCGCTCTGCCATCGCAAAAGAAGCAGCAAAGGATGCTGTCGTCAAGCAGAAGGTCCCTTTGGCTTGGCTTAAAGTGCACGAGGACTTTCTTTCAAGTGAAAAGAAGTACTATTTTCTCCGGGACATCGTAGGTATGACAAAGCGTTATAGTATGTCTCAAAGCGAAACGATGAACATGCTGAGGTACTTTCACCAGCTAGGCGTCGTCGTGTTTCTGGAAGGTACTACTGAGCTCTCACGGATAGTAGTGACTGACCCGCAGTGGCTCCTGGATAAGCTGAGCGGGGTCATTACAAACGAAATTTGTGCGAACCGTATGCTTTGGGATTTAAACTCCCCGGTCAACGTTGCAGGCTTATCAGACGCGTATGTATCTTTGCGCGAGCGTGCAATTGCCTCACGTTCCCTTCTCGAATGTCTTTGGTCTACAGGGGAGGATACTTCTGTGTGGACTTCTGTTGAGGTGGAGTTCTTGATAGCCTTCATGCAGAAGAATCTACTTCTCTGCCCATGGAAGTTCCATAGCGTGTCGGACGAGGAATATTACCTGATCACTGGCCTTCTCACTGACACTCGTGACGGGCCCGAAGTCCCACCTGCAGATATCGGGTTGACGTGCGTACTCGACTTCTCGTCTTCATTCTTGCCGAATGGAATTTATCATCGATTGGCGGCCCAAAGCGCCGAACACGCAGCAGGGATCGAGGACTCTTTTGAACCTGTGGTTGGAAATGCATCAGCGCTTTTATCCTTCGGTTTTGACCCGTTTTACCTGCGTGCCGAGGCCGACAAATTATTCATCCTTGTTCGCAATGATGCGGAGCGAAAGGCTCACGTGCTCAAGGTGTTGATTTCAATGTTCCGTCTTCAGCTTGAGACGCTCTTCAAAAATCTCACCTACAGCCTCATACTCGTCGGCACTGAATCGGGCGCACTGGTTCCATACAACAGTCTTGTTTCTGAGGACGGAACTTGGGATTCGCGCCGAGATGGGCAAAGTGTCTGGGCTGACGAAAATGGCGAAAGAGTGAAAGTAAGCCGCGAAGAGTTCAAGGCATTCTTTGACGATAGTGTTGGACCTCTTGATCGCGACAAGGATGGTTCAAATGTGCGTCAGTATAGTATACCGAAGCTGCGCAAGAACGAGAGGCACCACATTTTCTTGAGCCACTACCAACGAACTGGAGCCCATTTGGCAGGCTTAATCGCGGAAAAGTTGAAGAATCGCGGTGTCACTGTCTGGCTGGATCGAAGCTACACTGGGGAGCTCAATCAGGAAGCGATGTTGACTGGAGTGAGGTTTGCTAAGGTGTACCTTCTCATTCTCACCAGGGACATTTTTACGAGCAACGCGGTGTACGAAGAGCTTAGCCATGCTAGAAAGCTCAAAAAGAAAATTGTTCTCGTGCACGAGTCGCAGACGAATTTGACAAGCTACGCAGACTTCCACGAGTACATCGAAGGTTTCAAAAAGTATGAATCGGAGGACGAACACTTTTGGCTGAATATGTTCAATGAGAAGGAGAGCCTCGCAATTCAACATAAATATGCGTACGAGGAAGTCTTCTACAATCTACTTCTGCGGCGGTGCTTTCCTCCACCCTCAAGGAAGTTCAGCTTGCCCTTTTTCAAGAGATCCTGAATTAGATAATGGCAAAGGGATTGCTTGCAGAAGTGCAATGGGGATGTCGGCCCTGCTGAAGAAGACTGATTAGTTTGCTGGTGAAATCTTCAATCATTCTCATCTCTTCTCTTTTTTTCTTTTCTTTTCCACAATCTCAGGATCATACCCGATGAGTGATTAGACGTGCTAGGTTGTCGCAGATCTTCCCGGCCAAACCTACGCCTTGTAGATTCATGCCGCGGGAGTTCTTAGGCTTTACAAAAGATATTGGCGCACGACTGGCGGCTGCGGCTGCGAAAATAGATATGGTCGTTGCAATGCGAAAACCAATGAGGAAGAAAGAGATTTATCTCTCCAGGCCCCTAGTGAACCAAAGCTGGGAAAATGCGACCCAAATTGCATTCGAGATGCTCGAAGAATCAGATGGAGGAACGGCTGTTGACGTTTCCGCAATGTTTCTGTACGATGAGCCCGAGACCGACACCCCTCTAGGTTTTGTCAGGCCAGTCCACAGTGTTGATCATAAATTTGAAATTACACTGCGCAAAGACAGCCAATACTGTTCTTGCAATAAAGCAAGTGCAGCCTCGCGCGACGGCCGTCGTTGTTGCGCGTTTCTCTTGAACGTGCCTGCGTGCATTCGCGACGCCTTGAAAGAATAAAAATGCCGACCTCATGAACCAAGGTTGGCTTCCTTGCGGTCAAGTTCCGCCTCGTATTCGTCAAGGGTTTCGATAAAATTTGCCCGAATCGTCGTCTGTAATGCACGAGACGTGATCATCTCCAGGGCACCTCGCGAAATGCGGGACTGACGCAAGCGCTCCTCTGGTGTGCTGTATGTCAGAACACGTTGAAGTAGCGCATCTCCAAGCTTTTGACGCATGTATACCTGCATTTGCTCGCGAAAAACAACATCGTCGCCGTTTGACGCGATCGTCTGCAACAGATGCCTGGCCAAGGCTCGATTCAGGACACGATCCATCATTTCGCTAACCAGAGCAAAATCCTCGCGCTGACGTTGGCGTTTGATACTTGTCTCTGCTTCTTGAAGAGATTCAGTCACAACTTCTCGTGTGATTGCATCCATGGTATCGTCTAGCATGGACGTACACATCTGCTCCACCTCCACCTCGGTGAGGGCGGTCACCACGACTTCGCGAACGAGAGAAGCTAAATACTTGTCAAGAAGGACATCGAACTGCTGCTGAAAGAGGTAGGCGTCCACCATGTCTTGAAGCGCCTCGCGGACAACCTCGTCTGTCATTTGCGTTGTGCATTCGTCGACAATGCGTTGGACATTGGCCGTGATCGGGTCATAATCACGTCTTGTCTGCTGGTGCAGGAAATCGTCCATGAATACGCGCACAACGCCACGCACGGATCGCTCGATCTCCTGCGATACAACTTTGTTCAATACATTCTCAAGCATTGTATAGGCCATTCGTTCGTCCTCGCTCACTGGGTCGTATTCGTGTTTTGCATTTGTGAGAACATCAATTAGCAAATCAGGAATGAATTCTCCACTGAGGTACTCGTCAACAAGCTCGTCAACGATACTTGCATAAACGCGTTTCATGTCATCGCTTGTCAGGCTGCGTTGCATCGTAAGAAATCCACGCACGCGGCTTTGAATCTTGGTTGCGTAATAGTGCTGGTCGCGCCGGCATGTTGCACTGGCGGTGGTCGATTCGCCCTTCCGTCCGCGTTTGTCCTCACGCGTACGACGCCGCCGGCGCGAATGTGACACCGTGGCGAGTGTTGACCGAGAAGATCGAGACTGCCCCGACGAAGAGTAACCCCCTTGCGAGGAAGAAGATGAAAATGAGTAGGATGACGAGGACGAAGATGACAATGATTCGCAAGAAGAAGAAGAAGAAGAAGAAGAAGACGACGAGTTCGAGTAGGTTGAAGTTTCGTGGTGATGATGACGCTTGCGTCGGTCTCGCCTTCGACAGGTTCTTTCTCTCTCTTGCTTTGATCGATTGTTGCTACCGCGTTTTTTACCATGTTTATGCTTTCGACGTCGATCTCGGCCTTTAAAGAAATCTTTGGCTCGTCGTCGCTTTGCTGATTTGTGACGATGATGATGTCTCTCACGGCTTCGTTTGGGACTGCTGCTGGAGCCCCTTCGCTTTGAGCTCCTGCAAGCGCTTCTTTTGGGTGAACACGAGCAGGGCTTTTGCTTGTTGGGACTCTTCGCTTCGGCATTTCCAGTGCCACGACATGGCCCAGATTCGATTTGGCGCACTCTCCCCTCCTCGGGGTCGGTAGCACCAGATTGAGCGTGAACACGATGCGCCATCGAGGCGATTCGATGTAGTAGCCCTTGGTTTCTGCTTTTCTCTCTGCAAGGTTTTCTTTTGCTCCTTCATTCATTCTTTTCATTTCATTTCTTTTTCTTTTTTTTCTTTTCTTTTTAGTATTACTCTAGGCTAGTAGTAGTAGTTACTAGTAGGGAAGCAGTTCAACGGCCACATGACAGAACCAGGACTGGCGGCATCTACAATCAACAAGGTAACAAGTCTTACTTTTTGGCAGCCGATTTGGGCTTCTTGGCAGACTTGGGCTTCTTGGCAGACTTGAGTTTCTTCGCAGGCGAAGGAGACGATGCCTCCTCGCCCTCGTCCTCCTCTGCCTGTTTGTCAGCTGCTTTTGCAGGCGTCTCGGGGCTCTTGCGCTTCTTGCTAGCCTTGGTCTCCCCGCCCGACGCACTCACACTTCGCAAAACATTCTCAGCCAGGGTACGTGCGCCCGGCTTGATAAAGTCCTTGGAGATAATCGCGCTAAAAGAAGTCTCAAAGTCATCAATCAACTTGTCGGCCGCCTCTGCGGGCAGCGCTTTTCTGATCTTGCGGGCGAAAACACCGACCTTCTTCATCACATCGCGGACATCCTTATCCCGTGTCTCCACTGGAAGTTTGTCGAGCGTGGCAAGGGAGCAAGCGAGAATGTCCGGAAGATATTGCTCGAGAGCCGCCTTGTCAGACTCCATATTGCTGACCTTGAGAGCATATTCGACCACTTCGAGGCCGGCAAGCTTGCCAAACGCCTTAGGATTCTCTTGGGAACGCACACACTCACAGAGCTCACAAATAAGAGGCCAGCGAAAGGCCTGTGCACGCGCAACCTCCTGGAAAGTGGCCTTGTCCCATGGCTTCGCAGAGCCTGACCTTGCCAACGAACTCAAAACAGGACGCAGTTCCGCACGAACCTGCTCAGAGGGGACCAGCTCGCTAGTAAGCGAGTTTGTGCCCATGACAAAACTCATGGCGCTAAAGGAAGCATCGTGCACAAGAGCGTTCAGCGCCCTGCGACGCGTCAGGCCCATGGACACCTTGAAAATCCTCAAAAGCGCTTCAGCAACCGGCATTTCCACCGCTTCCTCGTCTTCTTCGTCCTCGCCTTCGGACTCCTTTTCTTCTTCTTCTTCTTCTTCTTCTTCCACGTCCTTCTTTTCCTTGGTCTTTTCCTTCAACTCGCCGTTGAGGGCTTTCGTGACGAACCACGAAGATACGAGTACCAGTGATGCGGTCTCGGCATCAAAGGTCCGCTTACGCGATTTCAGCGATTGAAGAATGGAAAGACAGCGCTTGCCGCATGTTTCGGCTTCAGACAGCGTGTTACTGGAACCCTGCAGGACGGCGGCTACGAGGGGAAGCACAACGAGGACAACGAGGTCCGAAGCACTGTCTGCGTCTTGGAGAAAGATTTCGACGAGGTCGAGGATACGCTGCTTCATCTGAAAGCTTGCCTTTTGCATCGTCTTTTCGGACTTTCGCTGAGCACGCAGCACGCGCTTGGCGTCGAGCTTTTCGGAAATGAAGCGCGCAAGCGCAGCGTCGGTCGCCGCACGATGTTCGGCCTTTTTCCTCGCAGCCTCCTCGTCGTTCTCGTCGCCACTGTCTTCTTCGTCATCATCGCTCTCTTCCACGACACGGCCAGAGTCGAACATCATCGTTAGACCCTGCACGTCTTCGGGGATGCTCGATGCGGGAGTCTCGGTGTTTGACGCGCGTGCTTGCTCTTTGCTCTTGTCCTTCTTCTCCTCCTCGTCTCCACTTTCACTGTCGCTGTCACTGCTGCTGCTGCTACCGCTGCCCTTGTTTGCGTTCTCCTCGTTGGCAATGGCGTCCTCGTCGTCGCCATCATCCTCCTCGTCGTCGTCCTGATCCTCGCGCTGCAAGAGATTCGAAGTACCCACGGCCTCGCAAATGACGTTGAGCGCGGCGGCATCCATGCTCGGCACCATGAGCCGAAAGGCGGTGTTGACAAAGCGACGAAGGTCATTGGAAGGAGCAGCCAGAACAGCCATCATAATATCCGTCAAGACCACCACAGGCGCCTCCTCTTCGGCATCGTCGTCGGAACCTGCCTTCGCGCCGGAAATGGCACGCTTGGCGCACTCGCCGACCTCCTCGAGAAGCTCGGCAAAGTTGATGTCGAGCTCCTCAAGACCGCATACCTCGGCAAGGACGCTGCAGACGTTGAGGGTATCGAGCATGACTTGGCACGAAAGCAAAAATTGGCGGTGCGTCTCGTCTTTTGCCTTGGACATGGCCGTCTTGAGCTTTTTGACAAGCTTGGCAGCATCAGCGCGGCCTTCGGCGACATCGTCATCAATGTCAACCCAAAAGTTGTAGACCTTGTCGCTCTCGAGAGCCATGATCATCTCGACCGCTCGACGCAAGCTCGCGCCAGGGAGCGTATGCGCCGGGGACTCCTTCCAGAATGACGAGAGCGTATCCGCGTGCGCACGCGCCTTGCGAAGCCGCAGCTGTTCATGGTGGCTCAGGGTGGCTACAAGTTTCATGGCCGACATGGCGGCAAGACTGGCATCCTCATCGTCAAGCTGCGGCGCGTCTTTGGACGTAACGCAGGCGCGACGCAAAAGGTAGTTGACCACCTCAAGCAAACTCTCCGTGTTTGCAGTGTCCGGGGCCTTCAGAATCGCCTGCGCCTGGATCTCTGCAAGGATCATGTTGATGCGAGCCTCCTTGCGTACGAGGTCGTCACAGACCTCCATGAGTTTGGTGAGCTTGTCTGCGTCGTCGCTGACACCCATCTTAATGAGCCTTGACTGCAAGAGCCTCGCGTCCAAGCCATGCTTGCGCAACGGCTCAGAAATAGCCAAACGCACCGACAGCGGGGCCCCTGCCTCGTTGAGAGCAGAACAAAGTTCGTTGAAGGCGGACATGGCGTGCTGATTGAGCAAGTCCGAGGAAACGGAAATGCTCCTCACCAGCATTTTCACGAAAGCTTCGTACTTGGTGAGAATCGTTTGCACGGCCGCAGCGAGGTCCGCGCGGACAGCCTTGACGGCAAGCAAGGCAAAGACTTGGAGGGCGCAATACCGCTGTTGCGGAGTCGGGTTGTGGTCCTCGAGATCGAGAAGCGTGTTCATGACGCAGTTTTCCCAAAGTGACAGAATCGAAGCCTCACCCTCGCTCAGCGCGACATCGAGGATCTTGACCCACGCGAGATGCAGTCGCGGAAAGGAAGTGGCATCCTTGAGGGTTTCGCTCATGTCTTGGAGCTCTACGCGCGTCGAACCCTCGGCGGCGAAGGAAGGAAATCGCACTGGCGACTTGTCGAGGGCCTCTCGAATTTTCGGCGACTTTCGCGCACGCAGTTCGATAGTGGCCAGCGCTGCGAGCTTGGACGCAGAGTACTTGCGAATGTACTGGCGGGGAAACAGCGTCCGTACATGCTCTTCAAGAAAGGTCACGACACAGGCCTCGGTACAGGCCTCGAAGGCGTCGCAGACGGCGGCCATGCAGAATTCGCCGGCCCAGGAGCGCCACTCGACGATTTCGAGCAGGGCTTCGACCACAATGCCGAGATCAGCTGGCGCGTCGATGAGACGCCCTGCGCGCGCCACAGCAGACAGAGCAAGCATGCGGCCGAGATACTTGTCCTTTTGTTCCACATTTTTCATGGTGGCACTAACCTCGGTGACGCGCTTGACGCGCTCCACAAAGGCTGCGACATTGATCTTGTCACCGACGCTCCGCAGGATCCGCGTCAAGGCCACGGCAAAGCCAAAGCGCGCAGCACCATTGCTACTGCAGAGACCGTTCAAGAGGCGTTTCATCGTATATTCGTGATCCTCGCTCTTTACGTCAACCACCGAGGGAATACTCTCCAAGTCCTTGAGGCCCTCGAGCCGCTTGTCCTCGTCGAGGTCGCTCATTTTCCAGAACGTCGCCAGCAGACTCGTCTCGCCTTTTTCGGCGTCCATGTCCTCGGCGCTCTCCTTCATGGCCTCATCTTTCCGCTGCTTTTGCTCCTCCTCCGCCTCCTCCTCGGGCTCTTGCTCCTGCTCGGCGGCGCGGTCCTCCATCTCGAGGTCGCCGTCGAGTTCTTGGGGCTTCTTCATGGCGGCCTTTCCGGCGCTCTTCGCGGCCTTCTTCCGGGGCGTTTGCGCGCGGCCCATGCTGGCGGGCCAGGTCGTTTCGTCTCTCCCTCGGCTCCTCTCCTGCGCCGGCGTCGCGCCTGCGCGAGTTGGCGGTCGAGCGATTCCGGCCTGCGCCAGAACTGACTGACTGGGTCTGCCGCGCGAGACCACCCAAGTCGCGCCCCGGATTTCCGGGCCTCCCGCCCCCCATGCGGCGACCGAGCCGGATTTCCGGCGGCGCCGTGAGGCAGACAGACGGACTCTGAGAGTGAGCCTGCAGACCCCGAACACCCGCGACGCGGTGCGCGACGAGGACGGCGACGGCGACGGCGACGGCGACGGCGCGCGGAAAGGCGCCGGGGAGGAAGTGGTGCGCGACGAGGAGACTTTGCGCAGCCGACGGCCGCATTTTGCGCGCGGTCTTGGCCCGCACGCGTGCAGGAGAGGCTGAGATCGGCCTCGGAGGCCGCTCGCGACGAGCTGCCGAGGAACCCTCGCCTCGGCGCCGCGCAGGAGTTGGGCGAGGTTGTGGCTGCAGGTGCAGGTACCAGCTGAGAGCGAGACGGATTCGTCATCGTTGGAGCGCTGGGGTTGAGAAGGCTTGCTTTGTTGCCCGTCCAAGATGCTGCAGATCGCAGGCAAAAGCGCGACTCGGACCGCGGCGCGAAGGATGATGGCCGCCCCGTTGTGCGTAGGAACCCCGGCCCGTCTGGAGGCCGCTCGAGGCATGGCGCGTAGACGCGGCGGAGGCAAGAAGCACCAGGAGGAGGACGCGCTTGCTACGACGAGCTCGGCACCGCCACCTGCAACCGCGGAGGAGGACCCGTGGCAACCGGTCACGGACAAGCAGACGGGTCTCGTGTACTGGTGGAACACGGAAACGAACGAGACTACGGCAGTCGGGGTGCCCAAGCCCGGTTCCGAAGCCGAGCGCCAGCTCATGATGCAACAGCAACAGCAGGTTGGCCAGTATCAGCAGCCGAGCCTCGGCCGCACAATGGCCGAAGGTGCCGCCTTTGGTGTCGGCGCCGGTATGGGACGATCTCTTTTTGGATCCTTTTTCGGCGGCGGCGGCGGTGGCGATGATGGTAGCGGCGGTGATATGGGCGGTGGTGATGGCGAAGGCTGGGTGTAAGAAAACTGAAATAACTTCAAATTTTACTTTATGCAACACATTCGATTTTGGAGGACGAGCTCGCTTGATCGCAATGATCACATAAAAAAGAAGAAGAAGAAGGTGACAACTGATCATGCACCTTTTACTCTTATAAAATCAAATTGAAATACGGGGAAGTAGGGGCGTCGAAACAGAAACCGCGTTGAAAAATGCCTTCTTTCAGACCTCAACAGCGAGCACAAAAGGGACAGTAATGGCAAAATCATATGTCAATCTCGAGTTGAACCTCGTCAATACCGTCGTCAGTGCTACTGCTTTCCAGGGCAGCAACAACTTGAGCAAATAGTGCACTTTGCGAACAGACGGGTGAATTCATGACGCGCGATGAACTACGGAGCTTTTGCAGCGCCGATCTTCGCAATGCTGCGTCTTGACGGGAGACAATTTCGAGCGTAGAGGTGAACAAGGTATCCTTGATCGGTGGTTTTGCGTTTGCTATCAGACGGAGGGCGAGATCCAAAAGTTCTTCGTGCTCATACTTGACAGCAAAGCGCACGGCTTGCGGCGCGAGCATGGCGGATTCCGATGATGAAAACAAATTTGCAGCCCACAAAGCTTCTCGCAATCGTCTCGGAGACCTCGAGGCTTTCGTGCTTTGCAAAAGGAATCGTGTATAGGGTACAGCTTGCCCCATAAGCGGAGCGAGCGCACGTGCACGACTTGTCGCTTGCTCAAAGGTACTTGCCGATGCCTGACAGGCACGAGCGAGTTGAAAAAAATCATCAAGAGAATCTTGTACCTTGCGCGTTGGCTCATCATAGGCGAGCTCTTCCTTCCACCATGACACAAGTAGCGCATGGGCAGTTTCCAAGAAGCCTTCGCGAGCGCAAGCTCCATGGAGAACGCGTAGGTGTTGCGCAAATAACGTCGAGCATTGCTTGATCGGGGTCCGACCGTCGATGCAGGCATGAGCTCCTTTCCGTCCTGTCAAGATACCCTCTCTCGGTTCGGACTTTGCTTCGTCATTACTTGACAAAAACAAAGTGCTGGCATAGCCGAGTTCGAGAGCCAAACGCACAAGCGTGGCTGGGGCTTGCCGTCTGGTTGGCCAATGGAACCCAGAGCACGAGGTGTGCAGAAGGCGCAGTGCGTCGCGCGCGAGAATCAGCGCCCGTCGGCCGTCCTGGCCGGTGAGCTCTAAAAGGTCTTCGCCTCGGAGCGCGTCTCCATGCGCCCTGATGAGAACCAAAAGAGCCCACGCAAGCTCATCGTGAGTTTGGCCTTCATCTCCTTTACTTTCTGCCGCATTGGGGTCTCCAGCGAGGAGTTCGTGTTCAAGGTGAGAGAATGCACGTCCAAAGGCATCACGTTCGAGCCCGAGAAGTGCGCAACATTCTTGAGCTAAGCTAGGCCGTGACCTAGACCTGGACATGTTCTTTGTAGGATCAGCACAAGCACAAGAATATCTGCCAATCTCACGTCTTACACTGATGAACCTTTGATCTCGAAGCCTTGCCGCATTTGCGCAGAGACCCAAAGTTCGGGAGCGCAGCAAATGCAATGACTCGAGATACGGCCCGAGTTCTCGCTCCAAGGTCTCAAAACATGGTCCCCTGGGCCCGGAAAGACGGCCCGACAGCCTGACGTGAGAAAGTCCTTGTCACCGGATATATTTCATTTTCTCTCAAAGCAAGCGTGCTTGGCATATTTACTGTTTGCTGCAGATTGCATGAGACCAAGGGGCAATACAGACAGAGACAAATCAGCGTGCGTGTGCCAGGAGGCGCGCGCAAAGTTTGCTTGCCAACGCGATGAGCGCAAACGCGCAAGCAAGCGCCGCGCGCGAGGAGGACCCAGAATGGCGCAAGAAACTCAAGATGAAGAGTGCGACATCGCTCAAGCTCGGTCTCTGTCTGGACCCAAGAACCGTCGACGAGTGCATGGACTTGCAAAGCAAAAAGGGACGCATGTGGCGGGTGATGCGCGCCAAGCAAATGCAGCAGGCTCATCACCGCGATGCGGAGAAATTTGAGGCGTGGAGAGATAGAATTGAGCACTTTTGTGAGTTGCGAGTTCGCTCTCTCTCTTGACAAAGTTGCATAGCACTAACGATCGCTTTCTTTTGCGCGCGCGAAAATCCAGACAAACGAGCGACATGGGGACCAGCTCCGAAAAACGAAGAGGCTGTGAAACGTGTACGTGCCAAGCATTCGGGTCCCAAGGATGCCGAAGCTGAAGCCTCTTTGCCATCGAAAACATTGTGGCACTACTACTATCATGGCGGCAAGACGCGCGCAGAACGCAGGACTGAAGCCACGCAGCGAATTGCGGAAATGCGTCGCGAGCAAGAGGCCAAGCTCGAGGCACGCCGCGAAGGCCACAAGAAGCGTCTTGCCGCATTTGCAAAACGAGGTCTCGCGCGAAGAGAAATGCTTGCACAACGCCGCAAGGAACAGCAGCGGCACTTGCGCCTTCCTGTTGTCCCACCCGAGGTACTTGCAAATAAGGCTGCACAGCAGGAACATTTGCTAATGGAAAAGGAAGCTCGCCAAGAGGCCGCAATTCAGATTCAGGCCGTCATCCGCGGTGGCCTCGCACGAGTTTGTTCTGCTCGGCTACGTGGCCTTGCTGCGAATCGTGGCGACCTGTCTGAAGAGGAAACGAATCAAGAAGAGGCCAATGGGCATGAACAATCTGACGACGTTGATAAGGAGGCACTGAACAATAGTATCAATGGCGTGAGCAAGATTGATGTCAATGTTGGCGAAACCAGCAAGGTCGACGACAGCCATGGTGATCAAAAGCTTGGCGACAATGAGAATAAGACTACTACTTCTTTCGACGAGGACTCGATCATTGTGGACGACAAGAATTCCCCAAAGGACGATGAAGGCAAAGAGGCGAGTGCAGAAGACGACGCGTTCGAGGATAAGGAGTCTGTCTCTGAAAACGGAGACGAGAATTTCAAAGAAGAAACAAAGGAGTCATGATGACGCAAAGGTTACAAGTAGGTGGATAATCATAAAGAAATTCTGCTAGAAAAAAGTCAAGGTGAAACGAAGCGGCGACATGAGCTTGCTGTGACTAGCTTGTCTCTTCCTTTTGGGGGCTTGACAAATAACAAGGGTGGTTTTTCCAATGTTTCATGCTTACATGGCAGGCTCCTTTTTCGCGGCCACTTGCTCGGATTTATCATCGTCGTACTTTTCCTCGTGAAAGTTCGTCCACGGGCCAGAGCCCTTACTGTAAAAATCTTGCGGGTACACCTCGCGCCACTCTGCTTCGCCGAAAGCAACAAAGCATTCGTAAGGTGTCAAGAGAGGCTTGGAGAATGCCTCGCCCCAGTCAATAGACAGACGAGGACAAGCAATTTGCACCCAGGCGTCGACTGAAGACTCTAACAAGGCCAGCTTGGCTGGGAAAACCTCTGACATGAGCAGGACAAAGTGTTCGCGGCCGTGCTTTTTTAATAGAGCCTCGATGCGGCGCAGAATTGCCGGGTTGCCCTGACGACCCAAGGTGCCAAGCACAATGGCCCAGCGCTTTGCGCCTTGCGCCTTTTCAATTTCGCCACGTCGCACCTTTCTCATCAAGGGAGTGTCATAAGCCTCATGCGTGAGAACGCGGTCATAAGGGTTGTACCGGTAGGCGGGAATCTCTGGGTTGGCAATCATGGCGGACTCGAGGTGAAATCGTCCATCTGCAACGAAAACAAAGGCGTCGACAGCCTCGCCGGCGAGCGAGGGTGAAGTGCACCCAAGCACCTCACCGCGCGAGAGTGGTTTGGCTTGAGGAACGTGGCTTCCACGCGGGTAATGAGCGTCTAGAAGCGTCTTGGCACGGTGCATGGCAGCTGCAAACTGGATCGTGCCCATCAGAGCAAGTCGGGTGTTTTCGCGGTCCGGAAAGGTGAGCTTGACGCACTCGACCAAGTGTTCGACGTCAATGTCAATATCAACAAAGACGTACATGACCTGAAGCTTTTCTCCAAAGGCATTCTCCTTGGCGGTGATGTCGATTGGGACCAGACAGGAGTGGCCATAATGGACCATGAAATCGCAGCCAAGCGCACGCGCCGAGTAGTCGTCGATGCAGCAGGCCCCATAGGTGACGTCGGCCATGACAAGAGTTTCCTCAACGCCTGCGCACTGCTCAAAGATGTCTGCTAGCACACAGGCAAAGAGGAGAAGGCCCTCGGGCAGCTGGAGGGCCACGCGGCGCGCGCCGGCGCGCTTGAGTCTCCAGACCGTTTTGGCAACCTGAAAATTGTAATTGGCCGGGAGCTGCGACATGGCGTGTTTGAGCTCCGGGTCGTTGGCGATCTCGTCCGGGACCTGGCTCAGGGCCAGGCTGCGGCTCTTGCCAGCTCCCGCGCGGGCCCTCCTGGCAAGCTCGGTCCTGCTGCTCGCAGGCGCCTCGCCAGATGCGGCATTGGCTGCATCTTTGCGTCTCCGGCCCACGAACCTTCGCGGACGAGGCGCCTCGCTGGCTGCGGCCGCAGCGTCGCCCATCCCCGATGCTCGCGACGGCTGCCCAGGTGCGGCCTCTGCGTCGAGACCACCGAAGGCGAGTCTTCGTCTGCCCTGCGCTGTGCTTGCCATCCACACGGGCCACCACTCGTGTTGCTGCTTTGCCTCCTTTGGAACCTTGAGAACTATGTGAGGATTGCGGATGTACCAGCCCGGGACACGTGCTGGGCCTCTGGCCAAACCCCAATCCATCTTCGATCTCGCCTTCGCGCGATCGCGCGATCGCGCGGCAGGCCTGGAGGAGCGCAAGACGCAAACAGCTCCTCCGCTACCTATACCTGTGTCTTCTCGTCGTTTCGTAGCCCCACGTACCGTCGCCATGGGCCGCATCCAACATTGGGTGCGCGGCGTGGCGCAGTCCGCTGACCTCGTGCTGGCCGCCAGCGTTGACGGCTTCTTGCGCGTGTGGAGAAAGAAGGACGGCGTCTTGGTCCTGGAGATGAAGACGCCCAACAACAAGGCGGCCAACGCAGTGGCCGTGCAGGGCAAGCTGGCCGTATTGGGAACTGATGGCGGCGGCCTCTTCCTCATTGACCTGGCCACCGTCTCCGTTCTTCACGCTCTAGAAGGCCACACTGGCGGTGTCTACAGCGTCGTTTTCGACGGAAACGATATTATTTCTGGATCGTATGACGAGACCATCTGTGCCTGGGACACGGTTAGCGGCCAAATGAGATCGAGGATCGACGTCGGGCAGAGGGTTTACGGCGTTGCAATTCACGAGGACTTGCTTGTGGCCGGGTTGAAAGACAACACCGTGCGCGTCTTCGACCGGGCTAGCGGCGACCCACGCCACGTCCTCACGGATGCGACGAACGAAGTCACCGCAGTCGCGATCGATGCGCAGCACATGGTGAGTGGGTCCTGGGACTGCAAGGTGAGAGTCTATGCCGTGCCTTCCTTCAAGCTTGTCCACATGCTCGAAGGACACAACTACTCGGTGCGCTCAGTCGCGCTCTACAAAGATCGCATCGTGAGCGGTTCTGACGACAACACGATCAGAGTTTGGGACGCGCGCAGCGGAGACCTGCTGCATGTCTTGCAAGGACACGCCGACACTGTGCTCTCGGTCTCTCTCGTAGGGCCAGAGATCGTGAGCGGATCCTGGGATCAGAGCGTGCGCGTCTGGGAAGCGGAGACGGGCGCCTCGACGCGCGTACTCGATGGCACAGAGGCCGAGATGCCCATTTCAGAAATATTTGCAACGGAAGCGGAAACGGATGTGAAGACGGGACGGGCAAATGAGAATCCGGCAGAGTCGCGCCCATTCTGTTCAATTTTGTAACCTATTTTTTAAAGAGGAAAAGAAAGGACAAGAGGTAGAGAAAGGAGCTGGCTAGCGAACAAACGGCACGTCTTTCTGAGTTTCTACAAGCTTAGCGTGCTCGTCTTTGTTTGACAGCAAGCACGTTGTTGTTCTTCTGCAGTGACTGTAAATTGCTGGCTGCTTCATGTAAACGAGCTGTTTCATCTGACTCGTAGGCCTACTAACCAACAAATGTAAACTTCTGACGAGAGATGCACGCCCCATTATGACCATCGTCAAGATGTTTTTACCTGCGACTACTCGGAAGGATACATACAAGCAAGAAGGGTTTGGCATCTCTAATTTCGCACCATTGGTCGCTTCTCTAGTGGCCGTGTTGATGATCATCGGCCCGGGAAGATCGCAAGCTGGCCTCTGCAGAATTCTCCGGGCCAGCCTGAGCCAGCACAGCGTGTGCCCTCGGTTGCCAGCGTATGAGCCCGTGTTAGTCCAGCAGCCAAATCGTTGACCGAAGATGAAAAGGACACGGGAAGCGTGAAAGAGGCGAACACTCCGCTCGCTGCTGGGCTTGAATACCACGTTTTTCTGAGTCATCGTCAAGTTGACGCGGGCGACGCTTGCAACCTCAAGGCGGAAAAGCTTTGCAACCGTGGACTCAAGGTTTGGGTCGAACAAGAGACCGAGGGGAACCTCGCAGAGGATGCAACGAAGCAAGGCATCCGCGAATTCAAGTGCCATATGCTTTTAAGACGGTGTTTGAGGGCACCGTGAAAACGAAGCTGGAAACGGCACTACCTACACGAGGAGAAACCTATTCTGGTCGTGCACGAGAGCGATTCAAGCCGCATCGGATTTGCCCCTTTCTACAAAAATATTGCCGCTGCTTCGGCATGGGCCAAGTGACTTTCCGACGAGAAAGAGTCTTTGCCTTTCCAGCGTCGCTTGTATTTGGCAGAGGCTTTTCACAAGGAGTTTATCAAGCGCATCAGGGCCGTTTAGCTCGTTGAGACGACCGATATAAGCATGAAAGTTGAAATTATTTTGCCTCGACACAATGGCCGGCAGGAATACTCTTTGTGTGACGATCTCTTTGCACCGTGACACTTGCCGCGGCCGCGTCCCATGCTGCTGGCCTGACAGCTGACCTGAACCTTTTTCCCCCGAAACCCAACAACATGACTGGCCGCGGCGTGGACAACGCGGACGCGCATTCTCGCCTTGTGCGATTCCTTCTACTTTGCAGGTTTTTCCATCGCCACTTGCGCCGGAGATATCCCACTTGCATGCGACCTATATACCCCACTTGCGCGGCGCGCGGATTGGGAGTTGTTCTGCGCGAGGCGCGGCGAGGCAAAAGAAGAAGAAGACGAAGGAGAGGGAGTCCGCAGTCCGCTCGCACTCCTCGCATCGTCTCGCGAGGCGAGGCGAGGCGGGGCGAGGGCAGGCGTCGCGGCGCTCGGTCGCCCGCTCCCGCTGCGCGCCCCGCGGCCCCTCCCCGCGCGAGCCCCAGTCCGCGGCCCGCCGCATCGACCGATCCGTCGGCGGGGTGAAAACAATCCAAGGCGGCAGCCCATGAAGAGGACCCGCGCGAGGCGCGACGCCGGGTACGAGGGCGGCGCGGTGGCCGCGGAGGAAGACGGCGAGCCCCACGCCGATAACCCGGGAGACCAAGGCGTGCAAGATGTAGGGGCCGATCCCTCGGCCTCGGCGGGGCCGGGGGCGTACCAGTCGCAACAGTCGCTCGTGCTGTCCAGGAACCGCCGCTCGAGCAAAATCAAGGACAACGTGTGCTCGACGTGCGGCAAGGCCTTCCGGCACGCCAACGAGCTCCGACTGCACTGGGAGGTGGTGCACAATGGCGTTCGTTTTACGTGCAAAACTTGCGGCAAATCGTTCACGAGGAAGTTCCACCTCGACACACACGTACGAACCACGCATGAAGGCCAGCGCTTCGCGTGCGAAATCTGCAAACGCGTCTTTACGCGTAAAAGTGACGTGCAACGCCACGTCCGCAGCATGCACGATCCCGTCACTTTCCAGTGTCCTTACGAGGACTGCAGCATGGAGTTCCACAATCGACGCATTCTTCGCGCCCACGTCGACAAAAAACACAACGGTCGCAAGTATGCGTGCCCAGACTGCACCAAAAGCTTTGCGTACAAGGGAACGCTCACAGACCACATGAAATGGACGCACAAGGGTTCGTTCACGTGCCAGCATTGCTCGGAAAAATTCCCACTTCGCGGCGTCCTCGACGCTCACATCAAGGCTGTGCACCCAACGATTCGTTTCCAATGCTCTGTGTGTCCCAAAAGCTTTCCCTCGGATGATCTCCTTCAAAATCATGTCCAGGCTTCTCATTTTCGCAAGGTCGATTGCTCAATTTGCAACATGACCTTTACCGACGAGACTGCACTCTTGCAGCACATGAACGACACGCACCGGAATGCCAACATTGCGCCCTTGGTGCATGAAGAGGACCAATCGGAGGAGGAGGAGGATGAAGAAAACAATGACGATATCGCTCGCGATCCGTCTCAAGATTCGAACCAAACGCTCGATCAGGGTAATCATGTCGTGGACGACGAGGATGATGGTGACCTTGACACCAACACCCACCATCACAGCCGCAGAAGAAACAGCGGAAGATATGTGACGAGGAGGAGCGCTGGCAACAATGGCAAAGGCAATCTTGCTCCCGAGTCTGTCGGCGTCGGCGAGCCGCTTGTCCCGGAGACTGAAGTGAGTCTTACCAAAGATTTTGTGCAGTGAGGTCTCCGTGTGCGTTTGCTTGTCAACCGCATAGGGTATTAGTATGAGTGCAGACCGAGGTCTTAAGATTCTAATCATCATCATTTGATTTCAAACAAGTAACGCAAATTGAGCGTGTCCAAGTCCACCATTTCCTGCTCTTCTCCCCCGCGCGTTATTTCTTTATGTTTACATGAGTGTGAACGTGATTGATTCTCTTCATTCGATCAGAGATCGAGCGATTGACTTTCGATTTCATATGCAAACAAGTTGTACGACGGCCACCTCCCCACCACCCTGGCCAGGCCGCGGCACGTCGCGAGACGACACAAGAGCATGAAGGCTGTCCGGCGCGCGCGACGGCGCAAGCTGGAAGAGCACCGCGCCATCTTGGAAAGCCTTGGCGTCGGCTCCAAGCGGGAGGTCATCTCAACTTCGTGCTGCGGACTCTGTACGTGCGTGTGGCTACACGACGACGACGACGACGACGACGACGAAGAGGGGGGGCTCTTCGACACGAGTCAGACTGCGCAGCTCCGCGATGAGTCGAGCGAGGAGAACTACCGCGTAGACCCGGACAAGCTCTCGCTCGGCAAGCTGCTCGGCCAGGGCGGCAACGGCTGTGTCTTTGTGGGCTCCTACTACGGGTACCCAGTCGCAGTCAAGGAAATGCTAAGCGATGTCCGCTTTTCGGAGGCTGAAGAGGCAGATCTGCAGGCGTCTCTGCGAGGAGCCACCTTCGAGGAACGCGAGCGTGCGCGCGACGAAAAGTTCAACCAGGAATTCGCTCGTGAATTCAACAACCTGCGCAAACTCCGGCACCCCAACATCGTCGACATGTACGGGACGGCCATCATCGAAAATGACATTACACACTCTTTCCGACGACTCCTCGTCATGGAGCTATGTGCTTGTAGCATGCGTGATATGCTACGTGACACAAATGCAATTGTGCCAATGGCCACTGCTCTCTCCTGGGCGCGACAGGTCGCTGCCGGCTTGCTTTCGGTCCACTCGCACGGCCTCATTCACTTTGACATCAAGCCTGCAAATGTGCTTATTGACATGGGCGGTCGCGCCAAGGTCGCAGACCTCGGCATTGCGCGTCAGACCAAACTCTCCACGCCATCCTCGCTCACATTCCACAATGATTTGCGCATCGGAACGCCAAGCTACATGGCCCCGGAGCTCTTGCGTGGAGACATTTCGCGAATTTCCAATCGTGTCGATGTTTACTCTTTTGCAATTCTTCTCTGGGAGGTTCTTCATCGAGATCGGCCACATCCTGACTGGACCCTCCCGGAGCTCTTTCGAGAGGTGGCTGGCAACAAGATGCGACCCGCGATCGAGCCAGATATTCCTCAAGGTTTCCAGGTCTTGCTCCAACGCTGCTGGCACGAAAACCCTGATGAGCGACCTACCACACAACAGCTCTTGGCAGCTCTCGAAGCCCTCGTCCCAGACGAAGTCCCAAGACTTGTCACCACGCATCGTGACGCAGATCCGTCCGATGCCGAAGCCTTTTGTGTCTGGGACCCGGAGGCGCGTACATTTCTTGGCGATGCACTCTTTCATGCACAACAACCCAATGGCTACCTCTTTATCGAGTTCGAGGATGGTCAGCCTCCTCTGGACAATGTCGATGGCCGCAACATTGTTCTGGTTCGGGAGCTTGAACCCGATGTTTTGGCGCCACAAGCAGAAAGGGAGATCGTTCAGCATGTAGAAACTCCCTTGCAGGGGGATAGCAACGCCAGCTCCAAAGTACCTGCCCCCGAAACTTCACACGCGAAAGAGACTTCTTTTGATCGCGGAAGCGCATCAGACGCGATGAGCAACGATCCATCGCACGCTGTCGCCATTGTATAATAATAAATTGACGCTACAAGTGTTCGCCAAAGTGGAAAGGCCTTCTTCTAAAGTGGAGAGATCTTCTTTATTTTCTGTAAACCGTCATTTACCAATGAGGCAAGGACATCATGAAGTAGCAGCAGACACGGAGAGCAACGACAGCGTGCACGCTTTCACGCTTGTACAATAATTATGTGACTGCAAGTAGTTTTAACATGAAAGATCATTCGCCTTTTCCCTTCTTGCTTTGCTGCATCTTGTCTTTGCAATGGGTGAATCAGAGTGCGATGGGCCATTGGTCGACGCGTCTGGTGCGCTTCCGTGATCAGGAAGATTGTCTTTGCTGAAACTTCACACTTGCACTATTTTTCGAGGGAGAACGGGGGGGGGGGGGACTTTGCTTTTGCTCAAGTTTTCTTCGCAAAGGGTACATTGCTAAATTTGAAATTATGCGCTGGTCAACCCTATTTCTGTCTATTTTGTGCGAGGTCGTGCTTGCGCACCTGCCCAGAAAAGTTCAACGTCGCAACGTGTCCAGACTGGTCCCCCAAATTGACCATTGCAACAGGCGGGCTCGCTCCCTCAATGGACAGACTTTCGAGAGAACGTGGGGAATCAGCACCCATATCCCAACTACGTATTGTCGAGTCCTTTGACAGCGTTGCAGCTGTACGACCCTCTTTTAGGATTAAACAAGAAACAACGTCCTGGCCATGACCTCCAAGAACGGCCAGAGGTTCGCTTGTGCGTCGTAGATCCCAGAAAAACACCTCGCAACCTTCCCCTTGCTGAAAGCCTTTGCAACCGGTCATAAGCATGTGGCCAGAAACTGCAATCGAGGTTGGAAAGTAGACATAATTGGAGAGAGTGATGCTTGATGATTGTGAGCAATGCGTACGCTGCCAGTCCCATGCTCGCACAGCAAGATCCTCACTACCTTGCCAGAGAAGACCAGCCTCAGTGTCCTCGTTTCCACTAAAAGTCATGCATGTGACAATGTTTCTTGCGACTTGCATTCGGGCAATTTGAGTGCCGTGCGCATCCCAAATCTTGACCGAGGTGTCTCTCGAACCAGAGGCAAGGAGTCCTTGGCGAGAAGGGTGCAGACACACGGCTGAAACGTTCATGTCGTGTGCGTCTTGTACATGCATGATGCAATTTCGCGATGCATCCCAGCACTTTACGCTGCAGTCTCTTGATCCAGTTGCGAGCGCATAGGTTGCAGATGACCCATAGTTCTGGCTGTGTGCACTTGAGATGCTGCGAGCGTGAGCTTGCCATTGCGCTGTCGTTGTGCCTTGCGTATTAACGACAAAAGCATGTCCTTCGTCAGACAGGGCGACCACCTCATCTTGACTTGGACCGGATGCTGCGCAAAGCGTGATCGTCCCAAGGTCTGCAAATGGCTCGCAAGTGGTGGCGTTCTTTTGACCCTGCTCCTGTGTGGATTTTGAGGCACTTTGCCACGTATTTACCACGTAGGATGCTGGGGCGCGTTTCAATGCAGAGCGAGACAGGCTGACCCAGGGGAATCGCGCACGGCGCAAGGCATTTCGCGCCTTGTCAACGACACTGGGTGCTGCGATTTCTTCGCTCGGTCGCGAGCGGCGCATTGCGCGCACGGGCTTGCACCTGCTTCGCTTGTCTCGTTTTGCCTCTTGAAGAATCAGAGCTAGTTGGGGTCTGCCACTCTGTCTTGGTGGCCAAGAGACAGCTTTTAATTGACGTGACTCAACTCGAACGTGAACTCGGACTCACCGTCAGACTTGGAAAACTTAAATTTTTGTAACGGATAGGCAATTTTGGGACAATTTTTTTATTATCAGAAAGGCAGGTAGCCGAAAAGGAATCTACAGTCAGGTCACTCGAAGCCAGCAGCAACATGAATGATTGACGCAAAAGAGAGCAGAAAAATAGAAAACGAAGTAAGAGGAGACGAAGGTGTTTGATATAATCTACAAGAAAAAAAACTACGAAGAAAGGGAAGGAGAAATGCCAACCTAAGCGAGAGCCGGGTTCTTCTCAATCGAAGAAGCCTTGCTAACGTCCTCGCGGGCCTTAGAGGCAGACTTGAGCGCAGGCTTGATGCCAATCATGCGCTCAAAGCGGGAGAGGTACTCGGCGTTGACAGCATCGCCAGAGTACTCATTCTCGCGATCTTCCAAAATAAGCTCCCAGCGCTCGTCGGCGTGGGAAAGGTCCATGCTGGTGACATCTGGAACAAAAAGCTCGGTCACGACAAGACCAACAATACCGCAGACAGCGCAGACGATAAAGATGATCTTGGCCTCAAGCGCTTCACCACCAGAACCGTAGGTGAAGAGCAAGGACGAAAAGAGGGCACCAAGCTTGCCAGAGGCGGCAGAGATACCATGGGCCTGGCTGCGGACGTCCGTGGGGAAGAGTTCCGAGGGAAGGAGCCAGGTGGTGGAGTTCGGGCCGAACTGACCAAAGAAGGAGCTCAGGTAGTAAAGAGCCTGGAACCAAGAAATGTTCTCAGGCTTGGAGAGGTCCTCGTAGGCGCAGCCGCAAATGAGAAAGAGGGCAAAGATCCAGAAGAAACCAATGGTCTGCAGGCGGCGACGACCCATCCAAGGCTTGTCAATGGTGAATGCAGCCACGTAGTAGCCGACGAGAGCAACTCCAGAGTTGAGAAGAGTGTACTCGAGCGTCTGGTAAATGGTGGCATCGGAGCCAATGATCACCTTGATGATGGTGCCCTGAAAGAGCTTGTTGCCATAAAAGACGATATCCCAAACAAACCAGCCGACCGCAGTACCGACAAGACGATGCCAATAGTGCTTGAACATGAGGCTTCGGTGGTTGCCGCTCTTGGCACTGCTCGCGATTTCATCCGACTTGGTACGGTTCGTCTGCCAAACCTTGGATTCCTTGAGGAAGATGACACGGCCAATGGCGAGAGCAACGAGAAAGAGAGCGCCAATGGCGTACTGGAGACGCCAGGTGAGCTCGAGAGAGCGATCTGAGCAATCCTCGCTGGCGCCATCGCAACCTTGGCCGAGGAGGATAAAGATGATAATGAGGGTGTTGACAAAGTTACCTACACCCTGCATGGCGAAGGTCAGCACGACGCTCTTGCCGCGAATGTGGTGCGCGTAAGAGTGACGCTTCTTGGCCTCTTCGGCCCGCTCAGCCGCAGACGCCGAAGCGAGCGGGTACTCGCCGCCGACTCCGTACGAGAAGAAGAAGAGCGCAACGGCAAAGAAAATCCACTGGCCAGTCAGGTAGCTGGCGTCCGAGGCAGCCGTGAGGATGCCGCCGACACACATGATGATCGCCGTGCTGCACGAGCCGATGCGGCGGCCAAAGGTGTCGGCAAAGTAGCCAAAGGTGAGCATACCAATGATCACGCCAATGACTTCAATGTAGGTCAGACTGCTGACAAGGTTCTCGTTGCAGCTGGCGTCGCCATCGTAGCACTCAGGGTAGAGCTGTTTCCAGATGTTTTTAACGTTGCCGATGGCAAAGAGAAAGTATGCCTCGGAGAACATGCCGGCACCTGCCAACATACCCATGCCGCACAGCTTGGCGTTGGCGTGAGCACGTTGCGCCAGGGTGCGGTTGTCGATATTCTCTTGGATGATGACGCCGCCGCCGCCGCCCATGTTGATCTCCGATCCGAAGGCAGGACGTTCATTCTCGTAAGCATACTGCGAATCCTCGTGAACCGCCTGCTGCTGTTGCTGCTGATCTTTCATCATGGTTGCTGCGCTGGGATAAGTTGGTCTTATTCACGGCCTTTGACTGATGTCAGGCAGGTTTGTTCCGGCTTTGCTAAGCTTGGCAGGTTTGGGTTTTGCTTTTCGAGGCGCTGTCGTCCCGTCCTCTCGGCCAACGTCCAAGGGCCAAGTATTTCTGGTTACGGTCGGTTTATTCTTTGATGGCTGCTCCCCGCTCTCTCGGACGAGCGAAGGCTTCCCTCCTTCGATTCACCCTTTTTTCCCCTCTCGGCGTCCGACACATCCAACTTACAGCGAGCGACACTACCGGCCCAGACGGCCAGGCTATTTCGCCCTTCTTTGCGAAAGCACGGACGGCGGCGGACGGCCAATGACGGCACGACATGGCTCGGGCGGGGTGCACGCCTCGCTTCCTGCCGCTGGCGCCAGATTCGCGCCGTGAGGAGGCCCGAATCTACCTCGAGGCGAACCTCCCCGCCCTGCTTTGGTTCTCGTTGCTTTGCTTCGCTTTGCGTTGCTTTGCTTCGCCTCGCTTGGCTTAGCGTTGCCTCATTGTCCATGGCTCCCGCGCCGCCACCCTTCTCGGCCCCCACACCCTGCTCCACGCTGCGGGTCTCCGTCACTTCCTCTTCCCCGGGTCCGCTGCGCTACACTCACGTTTTTTTGATCTCCATAATACCTCAAAGTGAGCGATATAGCGCGCACCGGACCCAGATGACGGCGTGCGTCACCCTCGCCTCTGAACCGTCAATTCAGACCACGTTAATTCAGTGAATGAACCGCCCGACGCGCCTCGCCTCGCGAGATCGATGGCAGTGGCGATCGATCAGTCAAGGGACGAGAAAGGCCGCGCCCCGCCCGCCTGCCCGCCGCTGTTACCGCAGGCAAGGTCTGCCCTCGAAGCCCCCACGCCTGCGCAGCGCGACGCCACGCGGCAGCTTGGGCAGACGATGCACGACAGGCTGCAGCGCAGCAAGCAGCGGCGCTGGCGCGGACGGCGCGGACGTCGGTCGCGAGTCGGAGGGGCGGCTTCTTTGGCGCGGCCGTGCCGCCACCCATTCCTTCAGCCCCGCTGCCGTAGCCCCTTCGCCGCTGCAGCTGGCTGCAGGAATGAATGCCGAGGATGATAGATCGACTCATCGCAGAGGTTGAAAACTCGAATCTTGGCCGCCCTCGCTCTGGGGTACGTACGTATACATGGTCGCTCGCGGCAAGAGCGCAGGGTGGACGCGCAAGGCCGCCGCTGCCGTCGCTCGCAGCTGCTATGCGTAGGGTGGCGGGCCTTTGCTCAGGGCAGCTGCAGCTGGGATGCGGTGAGTGGCTGGCTGGTAGCTGCCGCCTGCGCTGCTCTTGAGAGGGCCGGGCTGCTACAGCTGCAGCAGCAGCTGATGCTGATGCTGATGCTGCAGCTGTAGCGTTGCGTCGTGAGCTGGAAGGAAGAGAAGAGCACTCTTACCGCGAAGGCGCAGCGGCGTGCTGCGTCCGCCGGCAGAAGCCTGGCCGACGTGCTGCAGTTGCAGCAGGCAGCGGCTGCGGCGGGCCGCTGGAACTTGCTCATGCAGACGCAAACGAAGGAACGCGTGCAAGAAAAGGGAAAAAGGGAAACAAGGATGCTCTCTCGCTGCGGTTGAACAGCCTTCGCGGCGCAGCGACGGACGCGACGCACTGCTGCAGCAGCAGCAGTGCGTCGTTTGTCTTTGTTCTTTTCTAACTTTGATCTTCGCTCTGCTTGGTTTTGAGCATTCTTTGTCTCGACTCGTCCCGTGTAAACTCCGGACCGTGCCAGTCGCGATCGCGGCATGCGAAGTTGGTCGCGTTCTGCGAGCTCGCCGTCCCGCGTGCAACTGCAGCCAGCACTGCGGCAGCAACCAGATTCCCGGTGTCGCTCGCTCTCTGGGCTGCTCGACTCGTAGCGGCGGCGGTGCATAGTACTACCGCAGTGCCGGGGGCTTTTTCGAGTTCAGTGTCTTCGTCCGGACGGGCCCTAGCATCCTACTAAGGCAATCATTAGGACGCGCACCCTACCACGAGGACAAGACGCGAGATCGCAAAGCGCGCCTTGTTTGTTTGAGACGTCTGTTGCTGTAGAAAGTGGTCGAGATGCCAGAGGTGCTCGAGGCGTGCAGGAGCAGCTGCAACTGCAGCAGCAGGTAGCTGAGGATGGTTTCGTCTGCGCCGGGAATGCAGCAAATTCGAGAGTGGCCACTGCGGCATGAAGTGAAGGGACATGAAGATCAATGACGCGGACGCACGCTCTGCGGCAGCGCACCTAGTCGAGGCTGAAATGGGTCCGAGCGATCGCAGCGCACGCACGGCGCATCTAGCTGGCCGTCTGAATCGCAAACGCTTCGTCCGTCCAAGCTGCTGCTAGTCTGACCCACGGTTGCTGGTTGCGCCGCGTGGCCGGTCGAGTCGTTCGTGGGCGAGGGGGAGGGAATGGGCTGCGCGGCCTAGCCAATAATAGCAGAGCGGATAGAGGAGACGGGCGGAAGAGGTCATTGTCCGTGTCGGCAGCTGCTCTGTCAACGCCGAGACGAGCCAGCGCACGCCTGATCTTGCATGGTAGACAGCTACGGCCGAGCGGAGCGGTGACGGACTCGTACAATCAATTTTTACAAAAAAACAAGTGGGCCGCGCATCTCTCGCAGGACCACCCCAGACACGGGGAAGCCACGCGCCACCCCAGCTGCAGCTGCAGCTACGTAAACCTCCAGGTGTTTCCATGGCCAACAGCACGCATCGCGCTTGCAAGCATACACTTGGAGTTCGTAAAGTACGTCGAAAAGGCCACGAGGCGGACTTCGAGACATACATGAGGTATATCTTGCATTGGACAAAAAAACGACATCGCACGTGCTTCGCAGCCAGCTCTGAATTTCTCGAGTTCTGACTCCTTGCGGCCAGCAGCTGCAGCAGACGTCTGACCGCGTCAGCTCGCCTAGATGCATCTTTTGCTCTGCTGATCGCAAGCTGATCGTTGCTGTTTTCAGTCGCCAAGTTGCATGGACAGTCTTGACTCGTAGGCCTATCATCACGCGAAGGGCGCCCCGCAAGGGATTCGATTTGCTCCTAGATGCGGAGGGGACGAGGCAACAGGCTTTGTATACCGAAGGCCACAATTCTGGCGCTGTTTAGAAGATTTTCCGAGCAAGGTCTCAAGGCCGGCTGCGGCCAGCGTTTGCCCAAGCATTCACGGCTGTTAAGAAGCCCAATTACTGGCTCCGAGACCTTGTCGATCGAGCCACGAAGAACTTGTCAGCAAGAGACAGTTCTTCCTTGTTCATCGGAATGCCAAGGGTGAGAATGAGCACGATGGGGTGACCATTAGCGTTCAGGGCCTGTGTTCCGGACGGCTCGACTCAAGAGTCAGTTTGCTGTCCCTCGCAGGTCTTGTTGCTTCTTGATGCTGAGCGAATCGCCTCGAGCATGCACGGCACCATGAAAGGGCAGGAAAGGAGAGAAAAGAAAAGACGGCGTGCCGCTGCTTCTGTCAAAGGCACCTGAAGTCGAGTCATACCGTCACCGCTCTCTAAAAAATCAATGCAGCGCTTTTTTTCCCTTCTCCTCCACCTTCGCTCCTCCCTTCTGCCTCTATCAGGCGTCTATCCCACGTCATCACGAGAGAGAGCAAACACGCACATATACACGCTTTCGCTCACACGCACGCAACCTGGCGTTCCCTTCATTCCTCTCCCCCAAGATTCCTTCCCGCCTTTGCAAGTCCCTCTCTCCCGAGTGACTCTGCAGGCGCAGCCCACTCACTCACCCCCTCGCCCTTGGGCCCCTGCGGCGGCGCCCCCGTCCCCGCCCAGCAGCGCGCCGGCTGCCTTCTTGCGACTTTGGTCGGCACAAGATCTCCGCGCCCGCGCGCAATTTGGTCCTGCCGCGCGCCGCCGCGCCGCGCCGCGCCGCGCCCGCCGCCGCCGCGCGCGGGCGGGGCCGGGGCCGAGCGCCCCCTCTCCCTCCCGGCCCCTCGCTCTCCCCTCCCGTCCCCCCCCGCGCGGGCGCGCGGCCTCTCCCTCGCCGGCCGGATGGATGGACGCATGGATGGACGGATGGATGGATGGATGGACGCGCGGCCGGCCGGCCTTGGGCGCGGGCGCGCGAGGGCGAGGCCCGACCCAGCAGCCGTGGAGTGGACCCAGCAGCGTATCCACGCGGGGCGCCTTAAAAGCGGCGGGGTGCACGGGGGCGGCGAGGGGGGCACGGGGCGGCGTTTAAGGCGGGAGCGCGGGGGCTGCTTGGATTGAAATGCACAAGGCGGGCGAGAAACCTCGGGCAGTCCGCTTCACCGCCGCCGCAGCAGGAGCAGCCGCAGCAGCCGCCGCCGCCCGCGCGCCCCGCACAGCCCGCGCCGCAGCAGCGGAGGAGCAGCGCCGCCCGCCCGGCCGCCCGCCCGCGCCCCCGCCCGCGCGCCCGCTCGTCGGCGTCGGCCGCACGCGCACGCGCCGAGGGAGCGAACGCGCAAGGCGATTGCAATTGATTGGGAGGCTTGTTGGTACAGCCAGCAGCAGCAGCAGCAGATCCTCGAGGAGGACGCGCGTGAGGAGGACGTGCCACTCAGCAGCAGGAAGCAAGCAGCGAGAGAGACCCCCTTGCGTCGGATCAGTAGCAAGCAGCCATGGCTTCGGACGCAGGCCTCGCCAATGTGAACGCCAGCGCGGCTGTGCGGAACTACCACGTGAACCCTCGCGTGGACTACAGCACCATTAGCGCCGTGAACGGCCCGCTCGTGGTGCTCGAGAACGTCAAGAGCCCCCAGTACAATGAGATTGTCACCCTTACCCTCGGCAACGGCGAGCAGCGCCAGGGCCAGGTGCTCGAGATCTACGGCTCGCGTGCCGTCGTCCAGGTCTTCGAGGGTACCTCCGGCATTGACAACCGCGCGACCCACGCCGAGTTCACGGGCGAGACCCAGAAGATGCCCATCAGTGAGGAGATGCTTGGCCGCGCCTTTAACGGATCCGGCAAGGCTATCGACAACGCCCCCCCCGTCCTCGCCGAGAACTACCTCGATATCATGGGTAAGGCCATCAACCCCTACGCGCGCACCTACCCCAAGGAGATGATCCAGACCGGCATCAGCGCCGTCGATACCATGAACAGTATCGCTCGTGGCCAGAAGATTCCCCTCTTCTCCGCCGCCGGTCTCCCCCACAACGAGATCGCCGCCCAGATCGCTCGCCAGGCCGGTCTCGTGCAGGGCAAGGACGTCACTGACCACCACGACGACAACTTTGCCGTCGTCTTCGGTGCCATGGGTGTCAACATGGAAACTGCCCGGTACTTCCGCAACGATTTCACCGAGAGTGGTGCCATTTCACGCACGGCCCTCTTCCTGAACTTGGCCAACGATCCCACCATTGAGCGCATCATTACCCCGCGTCTCGCCCTCACCACCGCCGAGTACCTCGCCTACGAGCGCGAGCTCCACGTGCTCGTCATTCTCACCGACATGAGTTCGTACGCCGACTCGCTCCGTGAGGTCTCGGCTGCCCGTGAGGAGGTGCCCGGTCGCCGTGGTTACCCCGGTTACATGTACACCGATTTGGCCTGCCTCTACGAGCGCGCTGGCCGTGTCGAGGGCCGCAACGGTTCCATTACCCAGCTGCCCGTGCTTACCATGCCTAACGACGACATCACCCACCCGATTCCCGATCTTACGGGATACATTACGGAGGGTCAGATTTACGTCGACCGCGCGCTCCAGAACGCCCAGGTCTACCCTCCCATCAACCTTCTCCCCTCGCTCTCGCGTCTGATGAAGTCCGCCGTCGGTGAGGGCATGACTCGCGCTGACCACTGGTCCGTGGCCAACCAGCTTTACGCCAACTATGCCATGGGCAAGGATGTGCTCGCCATGAAGGCTGTCGTCGGTGAGGATGCCCTGAGCAGCGAGGATCTCAAGTACCTTCAGTTCACTGACAACTTTGAGCGCAAGTTCCTCGCGCAGGGCTCGTACGAGTCTCGCGACATTTACGAGTCTCTCGATCTCGCCTGGGACCTTCTGCGTCTCTTCCCCAAGGACGCCCTCAAGAAGATCCCCGCCAAGCTCCGCGACACGTACTGGCCCCGCAAGGCCCAGGGTGGTGGCGCCGAGGGCGCCTCGGCCGCTGCCCCGGCACCACCCAAGGAGGAGGAGTAAATACGCGTTCACATTAAAGCGTACTTTGCCTGAGTTTGTTCGACTTTTCGTCTTTTTCAGTCGCGTATGCTTGCGCCCGCGCTCCCGTTCTCTGCTCTCTCGTGCGCGGGCGCATGCATGCCTTTTCGGCCCATATCTCTTTTCCTCTTCCCCGTACCCATCCCTTCTTTCCCAACTTTTACCAAATCAAGTAAGCGGAGGATACTCGACCTTGATTGCATCCTCCCATCTGCAGAGAGCACTAGCATCATCAT
The DNA here is from genome assembly GCA_003116975.1 of Aurantiochytrium sp. KH105. Classification (NCBI taxonomy): domain Eukaryota; class Bigyra; order Thraustochytrida; family Thraustochytriidae; genus Aurantiochytrium; species Aurantiochytrium sp. KH105. The sequence continues at coordinate 262,192 of BGKB01000017.1, read as the reverse complement.
CGACAATCCCTTCGAAATTATCTTTTCTCATTTTATGCATTATTCGAGATTCGTACGCATTACGTGCTGACATCCGCGTTGGGCTCAAATCTGCGGGAGTCCACGCGCAAGAAACGCCCGACCATTCTTTCGCCCCAGAAAAGGCCATCTGCCCTCCCCCGCCACTTTGTTCTTCAAAATCAAGCAAAGTGTCTACGCCAGCTCGCAAATGGCAAAGAGGTGCTGCAGCATCTTGCCCCAGACCAGCGTGCGGCCTGCGTTGATGATGCGGTTGACGCCAAAGCAGTACAGCACAATGTAGAGCAGACGCAGGCGAAGGTAAGTGACGCACTGCGAAAAGAGAACCGAGGGCTTGACCTCGCGCGAGCGGGCCACGAGCACGGCCGCCGCGAAGAGCGGGAACATCTCGAGCGTGTTGTAGTGCGCGCCCGAGCACCGCGCGATGCTCTTTCCCAAGGTGTACTTGTCGTAGTCCTCGCTGCGCGGGGTGTCATTGTTGTACTTGAGGCCCTTGTTGCCCAGCTTGATCGCGAGCGCCAGGCCGTGCGGGATCATGCACATCGCCCACGCCACGGGGATCGTGGACATCGACAAGAAGTACGGGTCCTCCATGCTCTTCATCAGCACCTCCTGCAGCTTCTCCTGCATCGGCGCCGGCAGCTTCTGCGCCGCCTCGAGCGCCCACCCCGGGACGGACATGGTCTCTCTCGATCCTCCGGACTTGGACTCGCGCCGATCCCAGCCTCCAGCTCCCCCTTGCTGCCGCGGCCGCCCTCGCTGCCGCCCTCGCCGCCGCTCCGCTGCCGCTGCTCTGCTCCGCGTCCGCGCGCAGCTCCCGCGTCTGGATTCTGCTGCGCTCCCTCGCGCGCTTCTGCTCTTTCCTGCTCTGCTCTCTCTGCTCCTTTCTGCTCTGCTCTGCTCTGCCCTGCTTGCGACGCCCTTCGGCGACACGGGGCGGCCGCGCTGTTTGCGCAAAGGGGAAGAGAAGAGAGAGGGGAAGATACTGACGCGACGCGCGAGGGGCGGCATCCCGCGGCAGGCATACAGTGGCATGCACGGCCGGCGGGCTGTGGCTGGCGCGGCGAAGAGCGCGAGACACGGGGTCGCTGCGGGTCGCGGTCGAGGCAAGGTTGGCTGCGGCGAGGCAGCGGAGAGAGGCCGCATCGTTGGTCCTTTTTTTGTTTCGCGGAGCGATTGATTGCTAGAGTGGAAGACGAGATGCCCAGGGAAAAAAAAATGGGAGGAGAAGAAACACTGGCACACGAGGAGAGTCCGATTGTCGTTGTCGTCGTCGACGACAGGAAGAGCAGAAATTGCACACGTCAGAAATACTTTGGATAGGTTGCTTGGTAGGGTGTAGAGCTAAAGGCAAGTGCAAACGCGGATGACACCGACTCGAGACAGAACTTGCATTGCATCATCATTGCTGGGATCGAGAGCACGCACGATCAGTCGATTCACAAAAAGAGAGCAATGTACTTTTGTTGCGAGACTTCCTTGTCCTACTGGGTTGGATAGTAGCAGACGGAACGAGCAGACAAGGACAACAAAAGGCCGCATGAGGACGATGGGGCGTGGGTTACTTTTTTTTTTTCTCTCTCCAAAGAGAACTCCCCCAAAATCAGAGAGAGCGTGAGAGAGAAAAAGAAAGTCATGCATGCATTGTGCACGTCGCCTCGTCACCGCCGCCCGTTCCTTTTACGCTGAAAGGTTAGCGCCAAAGCTCTTGAATCATCAACATCAACATTTTCAGCTCAATGTCAATGCTATAATCCAGCTCTGCGTGAAAGAATCATGTAAAAAGAGGACATGCTACAACGCGTGTGGTCAGGCAGGTAGGCAGGCAGGCAGGCAGAGATGCAGGCAAAAGGGCAGACGCATCCCTTCGTGAGCTTGTATGCGAGCTTGTTCGTGAGCAGATAAGTAAGCAAGCAAGCAAGCAAACAAACAAACACGGTACACAAAAGAGAAAACAGCTTCCTTGCGATGACGCAAGATTGCGGACAAGCTCATGCACGCGTCCATTCATTTCCATTTGCGTTCCTGCATCCATTGACACACTTGCATCCTCTGGCGCACTTGAGACCCGCTTTTCCCCTTTCCCTCGTCGCGACTTTCGGAACAAAAGAAAAGAGCAATTTACTTGGCCTTTTCCACGAGCGCAGCAATGTGAGCGAGCACGCAGCTGGTCAGCGAAGAGGTTTCGTACATGTCAAGGCAGGCCATCCAGCGACCGTAGCCACCTTCCAGCACAGAAACAACCCGGTCCACGCCGCTGTGGTCAACGAGCAGTTCTGTGGCCCAGGCAAAATCGCTCTCGGTAAGATCCAGACCCGAGACGTTCTCGTACGAGCACCCTTCATCCTCAAAACTGCCATCAAAACCGGCAGAAATAAAGAGAAGGTCGGGCTGGAAAGTTTTCAGGCGCGGCAAAATGCGCTGCTCGACTGCGCGGCGCCAGGCGGCGCGACCCCGTTTTGATGACTTGGGCTGCGGAAACGCGAAACGCTGGTCGTCGTTCTGCGCGCTGGCGGATCCACTGATGCCATCGTCCTTGTCAGTTTTCATGGCATTGTTATTGTTGTTGTTGTTGTCCGCATGCGGGCCGTTGCCACGCTCAAATCCAGTGCGCGTTCTTCCGCGCTTCGTCTCCCCGCTGCCGCTTGAAGCACCGGCAGAGTTGGGAGAGCCCGGGCCGCTCACCACCATTTCCGTGTCGCTGTCGTCGCCGTTCTTGTTCCACAGAGGCGCAAGCGGGATGTTTAGGAACCGCAAGTCATCCTGCTCGGCGCCCGTGCCAGGAAAAAAGTCCATATCCGGCTCGCCAGGAAAAGTCTCGTGCAAGTGTATGCTGCAGTAAATGACAGGACTGTGCGCAAATCGCTCCTGCACGATCGTTTGCGTGCCATTTCCATGATGTACATCCAAATCCACAATGGCAATGCGGCATCCCGGGTGCATCCGCAAAGCCTCCGCCACGCCCACACACACGTTATTCACGATACAGAATCCGCAACCACCCGCGACAGGATCATAGCCACGAGGACCGGCGTGGTGGCCTGGCGGCCGCACGAGGCAAAAGCACCGCTTCTGAATGTACTTGTTACCCAAAACAATTTCCACAGCGCGAACCACGGATCCTGCGGCACGCATCGCCGCCTTAAAGCTGCCTTGCGAGAATCGCGTTGCGCTCGTCAAGTGTTTGTTGCGCCCAAAAAATCGCCGCTGTTCCTCTTCGGAAAAGAGACGCGAAACCACCAGCGGCGAGAACCGCAGCACCTCCTGATCTGACGGCACGTCCTCGCCATCGCGATTGTATCGCACGCAAAGACCCTCCAAAAAATCAACATAGGCCGCGTCGTGCACCATGAGTAGCTGTTCACGCGTCGCAAGGGGCACATCGTGGTCGTACACCAGCGGAAGGACGTGGTTCCCGCGCACGCCTTCCTCAAAGAGTTTCAAAAAGATATTGTGCACGCGCTCTGGGCCCTCTTGGTGCACCTCCAGCGTGCCGTGCAGCCGCGTGCAGTGGCCTCGCAAGTCCTGATGGTACAATACGGGTAAGGGGTGCGCCGGCACCACGCCCGCAAAATGGCTCCTTCCGGCGGCGGAAGAGTCTCCGGATACGACCGAGCTTCCGCAGCCTACGCAACTTGCGCGGTCCAGCTCGCCATCTGACGTTTGGCCCTGCTGCGTCGGGGTCTGTCTTCCAGCGCCACCGCCGCTGCTGTTGCTGCTGCCGATGCTCGAGCTCATCTCCGCGAGCCTCTGGACGCGGAATGCCTACCGGCCGCTGCTCTGCTTGCCAAAGAGCTTCAACTTGAGCAAGCCACCTTGTCTGGGTCCTCTTGACGCTTTTTCTCAACGATGAGGACCTTTTGTCTCTCGACCTCGTCGCGCGCCTCGTACGTCTCCACCACCGTCAGCAGCGGCCCTTGTCCACCTCCTCGACGAAGACGAAGACGACGGGCTCGCGCGTCCGGGCCGCCTTCCCGACGCCGCCCGGCGGCACGGGCTGGGCGGCCGGGCCCTCGCGCGGGGGCGGGGCGGCGGCGCGCTGCCGTCCTCTTGCGCGCGACGCTCGCGCGCAGGCGCCCCGCTCTCCGCGCGGCGGCGGCGCGGGCTCGGCGGCGGCGGCCTGGCGCGGCGGCCTGGCGGCGGCGGCGGCGGCGGCGGCGATGAAATCGATGAACTTTCGCCCGCGGCTCTCGCGGCTCCCGCGGCGGCTCCGCGGCGGCCTCTGCTGCGTGCGCGCGAGCGGCCCCCCGGCGTCCTGCGCGCGGCGGCGGCGGCGGCGGCGACGACGGCGGCGGCGCGGCGCGGCTCTGATGCGCCCCTGGCGGATCGAGAGAATGCGGGAATGAAATGAAGGAGAGAGAGAGAGGCGAGGCGGGGGAGGAGAGCGGGAGAAGAGCGGCGGCAAGTCGGCCTTTCGCAAGATACGCCACTTGCGCCCGAGCCCGCCACACTGGGCCTCCGCCCCGCGCAAGTCCAGCATCGCCCTGCGCAAGTCGGCCATTCCCGCCCAGAGGGGCCGAGACGGGCCGCGCGGGGAGACCAGATCCCAACCACCGGCGGGCGCCCTGCCGCAGCGTCGGAGACCTGGACTCGCGCGACGCAAGCTGAGCTGCGCCCGGTGCTCCTCGGCCTCTGGAGAGAGAGCGCTCGAGGGCGTCGAGAAGCGCCCAGAACGCGCGCGACGTCGCTGCGGTTCAAGAGGATCCATACGCAGGCTGTTCATTTTGGGGGGAGGGGGGAGAGCATGGACGACCTCGAGGCTGCCGCCGAGGTCCTCCTCGCGCAAGGTCTCGCGGTGGAGAAAGAAGAGGAGGAAACGGAGCACAAGCCTGAGGATGCTAGGAAAAGGACGACGAAATTCGAAGCTCCGATGCCCAAAGCCAAGACCAATAATAAGCGACAGCGCACTGAGCGCATTGAGGTGACCGTGCTCTCGGGAATGCTGGGAGCAGGCAAGAGCACGCTGTTACATCACATGCTGGCCAACCGTGGAGGACTGCGCATGGGTGTCATTGTCAATGACGTTGCCTCTGTGAACATTGATGCTCGCGAAGTCCAGCGCAGGACACAAGGCGAGGATGGCATTGAAACTGTGCAGCTGCAAAACGGCTGCGCGTGCTGCTCCGCCAGCGACGATTTATATCGTTCACTTGACCAACTTCTCCAAGTTGGGCCTTTCGACCACATTGTTGTCGAGTGCTCAGGCGTGGCTGAGCCAAAACGACTTTGGCACGGTCTCCAAGTCGCCCTGCAAGAGGAGGGCACCGATGCCAAGGCGCGGCTCTCGCGGCTGGTGACGCTCGTCGATGCCTCGGAGCTCGAGAGCCTCTTTGGCAAGCTTGGATCCAAGGTGGCAGCAGAAGCTCCCGACAACCCATGGTCGAAATCCGACGCTGCGCGCTTCACCTGTGACCTTCTTGCGGAGCAAATTGAAAGTGCAGACGTTTTACTTCTCAACAAGACAGACCTTGTTGGCCCTTCTAAACTACCACGCTTGCGCGCAATCCTCGCTCATATCAACCCGAGTGCGAGGCTATACGAGACCGTACGTGGAGACGTCGCTCTGGGCATGCTCTTGGGCCCAGAACCTTCCATGCCAGCTCCAAACGTCGCCACATCTTCATCAAATGCAGCGCTCAGTGTCGATGAGGAGCATCGGACCTTTCTTGAGGCCTTTGATCGTCTGCGCCGCTCCGAGACCGCAGAAGCCCCGGATGTTCTCGTCAAGACGCACGTGTATAGACGTAGAAGACCCTTTGAGCCTCAAAAATTCGCCCGCGCAATGATTTCTGCACGACCGGCGTGTCTCGCCGATCCCATTTTGCGCGCAAAAGGATATTGCTGGCTCGCTAATCAGCACGATATGGCCTTGTACTATTCTCGCGCAGGCCTGCAGGCGACGCTCGTTCCCATTGGCGCTTGGTGGGCCGCCATCCCTCGCGAAGAATGGCCGTCCGACAACATGCCCGCCAATGTCCGACACGACTTTGAGGGTACATTTGGCGACCGTAGGCAGGAGATTGTTCTCATTGGTCTTGATTTGGACGTCGAGGCCATCGAGGCTGCCTTGGACGCCTGTCTTTTGAGCGACACGGAAATGCAAGACATTTTCGGATCCGATGACGACGCCAAGGACAAAGCGTGAGGTAGGCGTTGAGCTTATTGCACCAAATCAATAGGTTGACGCAGAGGAGGACAAGGTGCTTTGCCTTTCTTTTCAAAGCAGGAATACTTCACGCAGAGGACGTGGTGCTTTATCTTTACCTCAAAAGAGAAGTAAATCACGCAGAGGATGGCTGAGGCCTAACATGTCTTTTGCTCTGACATGCGTTGGACGAAGCTTGACATACACTGCGAGATTGTGGCTTCCGGTCGTCAAGCGTTCGTGATGTGCCTTTACAATTGCGGGAGAAGGTAAAAAAAAATCGGGAGACATCCAGGGTCGCGTCATTTTGTTCTTTTGATGCCACAAGGTGCATCCTTTTCCGTAGGACACGCAACTACGCAACAACGAAATAAAGTGCAGGAAACGGATAAACTCCTAATTTTAAACGGGTAAAAGGGGGTCCTAGAACCGAAAAGTTTGGGTCTGGCTTCGCCATCACATGTACAATACCCGAGTCGGGAGAGGAGAAAAGTCAGAGTCTTCAGACATCAAGGACGTCATGTGGACCGCATTGGCAAATGCAGAGCGCTGGAAAAGCGCCCCGCCCTTGACAGTGAAACTGTGCACCTGCGTAAAGGTATCAATCGCACAGTCGCAGGGCTCGCCCAAGAGCGGAGTGGCTTGGCCATTCTTTGCAAGGAAATTCCGCGAGGATTGGAGGGCCTTGGAAATGCCCTGCTTGAATCCGGTCATGCTGAAACGACCGGCAATGCGAGAAGCTGCAGAGTCTGCAGCGACGAAAGCCGCCTCCGCGGCGACGCTGCTTCGCTCGGCAACAAGCTTACTGATTGCAGCCTCGTCGCACGAGGCCGTTCGCATCGGACCCGGTGCAGGGACTACACGGGTGGGCTTTGACGGTGCACCCGAAGAAGTGAGAGGGGCCGCAGAGACATCGGAATCGCGTGACGGCAAGTGGCAGGCGTGGCGAATGGGCACCACGGAGCTCGTGACGACGACAGAGCCTTGGTACAAACTGTGGATGAGCGCGACGACCTGGTCGGCCTCGATTTCGCCCGGAAATGCAAGTCGACCCGCAGCATCCATCTCCACCTCGAGAGTCCCCGAGCACGTGCGAAGCGAACCCGTGGCTCCATCTACAGCGACGCCGTCGTACTCGACGCGGGCCGTCGGGTTGCGCTGCGAGAGCACGCACCGGAGTGCGTGCTCGATGTCGGTGTGTTCGCGAGCGTGCTGCTCGCGCGCATCCTTTGCTTGCTCGCGCTCGAGCGTGGCATGTGTCTCAATCGCGAGACCGCAACCGCGAACAGGGCAGTGCTTGTTGGCCGTAAACCATTTTCGCCCACACTCGTGGTGCAGGTGATGACCGCACGGCAGCTTGAGCAAAACTTGGGCCGTGATCTCGTGCAGCAAGGACTCACAAGATGCGCACCGCGCCGCGAGCCAATCCTCCATGTTTTCCGCACTGGCCCGACTGGACTTGGCGACCAAGGGCTTTCTCGCCGCTGTAGTGACCTCGTCGGAGGCTGCGAGCTTTGCTGGGGCGGGGGGCTGGAGGCTGCCCAGCGTCACGTATGTAACAGGCAACTTGGCAAAGAGCCCAGGATGGAGGCCAGAGGGCTCTGCGCTGGGATCTTCGCCGGCGCAGATGCGTCCGTCCGAAGAGCATCGCTGGAGAAAGCGAATATGCTTGTAGAGGCTCTCGAGGGCATCTTGCTGCTCGTCGCCGTTTTCACCGTTGTCTTCGTTGTGGTCCTTTTCCTCGTGACGCTCGTCCATTAGATCGGCGTGCTCATTGATGTCAGCCGTGGTCGAGCTTGCGCCATAGTAGAATCTGTCGTTATTCACGACGCGCTCGGTGACTGCGTCCGCGAGTCGACTCTCCCTGCTGTTGCCGGCATAGGTGTTGAGAAGACTAAAGATGGACGAGGCTTTGTTCTTTACATTTTTGGCGCTGCAGCAGCTGCTTGTGCTTCCGCTGCTGCTTCTAAAGCTCTGCAAGCGACTCACGGCCGGCGCAAGGCAAGCCCCGCCCGCCAGACGACTTGCGCGCTTCGTCATTCACCGCGTCCCGGGAGACAACAGCGCGCGACTTGCCCTCCGAATTCGCCACGCACGCCGGCCCGCACGCACGCCCAACAATGATGAGGCAAATTCTGTGTCTCCGCGTCTGCCTCGAGAGCTTTGCTCTGCTCTGCTCTGCTCTGCCCTGCCCTGCTCTACTCAATTCCAGTGAGCGACCGGTCGGACGCGCGAGTTGAGAGTTTGTTTGCTTGCGAGCTTGCTTGCTGGCTGGCTTCGCTAGTTTGCCCCACCGGGCCCGCGAGCGCTCTGGTAGTGCAAGATTGGGCCCCATCTGGCTCTTCACGGCGCGGCTCGACTTGGCGTGGCTCGACTCGGCTCGGCTCCCGTTTGGGCTCGGCTCCTGGTCACCGCTCGGCTCGACTCCCAACTGGGCTTCGTCGAAGACCATGGCTCGGAATGGACTGGAATGACGAATGTTTACTACACGAATGCGAATGAATGCCTGCACGCTCGCACTCATTCCATTCATGCACGCATGCCTTCCTGCGACCCGCTCGCTGGCTAGCCCCGGCGCTGCCAGCTGCAGCTGCGCCTTCTTCTCCTGCTCCTCGTCGTGGTGCTCCCTGAGCTCGAGATGTTATCCTTGCTCGTGCTCGCAATCGGCCGATCTCCAAGCGGCATGCATCCTAGCTTCGCGGCCGGCTTCGCGGCGGGCGGCGGGAGAGAAAGCGGCGGGCGGCGCGCGCGAAGCCAGGAGGCCGCGGCGGCGGTGCGGATGGACAGCTTTCATGCGGGCAGAGAGAGACTGTAGAGCGAGGCGGTGTACGCGCTGCACGGCGCGGGCGGCGGCGCTTGCGCAGGCTCTCAGGGGCGTTTCGCGCCGCCTCCTGCGACGCGCAGCCCGCCTCCCCGCGCCGCGCCGGCCGCGCCGGCCGCGCCGGCCGCGCGGCCGCGGAGCGGAGCGAGAGCGGGCGGCGGCGGCGGGAGGGCCGCGCGCACGCGCTGTGCGTGCGTGCGTGCGCGCGTTGCAGATTAGCTGGAATTCAGATTTTGCACCAAGCGCGATTCAAACGAGGATTCAAACGAGGATTCAAATTCAAACGAGGATTCAAAACAGTATTCAAATTCAAATCAAAACAGGCAGGGGTTCAAACCGCGCGGCGAGAGGCTCGGAGGTGGGACGAGAAAACGAGCAAACCAGACGCGCAGCTGCAACGAAGAAGCGGAGACGCCGCGCGGGAGGGAGGCGAGCCTGCGCGCGCGGCGCCGGGGCGCTTCGGAGGGAGGTACTGTGTTGCGGCGCAGTACTTTCTGGGCGCGGCGGAGCGGAGCTGCGGAGTGGAGCGGGCGACCTTTACGAGACGCGGCGGAAGAAAATGTCGTAGCTTTGGCTGGACGCATACAGTGAGGAGTAGCCTGCGCAGGGAATGGGGGGCGCGGTGAGGTCGGTCGACTGCGGCAACGGTCGAGGGCGCAGCAGGTGCGATGCTCAGTAGTGTGGCCAAGGTGCCGCCCGACCTTTTCAGAATACGTATTCTGATGAGCAGCGTCTCGGTGACATCAATGTTGTAGACCCATTAGCCATGGTGACCCTTTTACGATGGCTGTCTGAGGCGACTTTGTCATGGCACGTACGCTAAGATCGCTTTAATGGTTTCGATGCTACTGCGACGAATTGGTCTCGTGGTAGAGCTCGATGCTTCTTCCCACCTAAAATGCCGTCTAGGCTAGAGGATGTCGTGAAGAGAGCTTAATGATCGGTTCAGGCTCTACGCGATATTAGACTTACTACCTTAATATCGCATGAACTAGTGGCTGCTGAGCTCGAATGGCTGTTTGCACGGCAAGTCTGCAAGAGACTTCCTCTGGGGGCCGAATTGACTTCACCACTTCTGAGGCGCTTCTGTCTTCTCACGTCATTTCCATTTCCCCCCAAAAAAGCTGCGAAGTCGAGTAATCAAAATTGCAACAACAATGATCTTTACTTATTTACACGCACACACAGCGGGACGATTCGCCAGTACTATTCTTGGATTTCGCGGGCTCGGCGGACGCCGAGACAGCTTTTGGTTTCCATACATGTCTGTGCGCGACAGCTAAAAACGCGGCCAGACTTGTCGCAAGCTTCTTTTTACCGACAAATGAGGATCGCTTTATCAACCTGCAAAACGGTTCGAGGAAGTGTCCAAGCCTCGCGCTTGGTGAGGCGGACGCGACGGCTGCCCCAAGATAGAAACCCAACGTGCCTTGGGGTGAGAGCGAAACGGAGCGCAAAGTCAGCATTCGGATTTTTGCATTTGCGCCAACGAAACGTGGGGTCTGTGAGCACGCCAAACTCGAACAGGTCCGCGTTGTCACGGCGTGCGCGCTGCCACGTCACGCTGCCCATCTCTACTTGACCGGCTGCTCGCAGATCTTCAAGGACCTTGCGGGGCAAGCTGTTTGACAGTATCGCGCGGCTCATACGAGACTCGAAAGAGCCACGTCGCGAATTGGTTACTACTGCTTGGCAAGAGGCGACAAAACTGTCGCAATTGCAGGTTCTCTTGTCATTGATGCGCTTAGCAAGCTCTCGTATCAAGAACTCAGGGTTCCCTGGATACAGGTCAGATGCATGGCACGTGTAGCTTGAAGCATCGCTATGCCATCGAAGATCTGTGCTTCTTTGTCATACTCCCAGGGTTCGGATTGTCACGTTTTTCTTGTTATGGAAAGTTGCTCACAGCCGCATCCATCAAATCAAAAAGCACCTTCAAGTCGCGCAGACTTGTTCTAGACTTAATGCATCTCTCAAAGCAGTCCTGGCTTGAGCGAAAAGCACTTGATGGTGCATCGTTCGAAAAAGGTGGCGGCGGGATCTTCTCACCTTCTGGTCCTTGATTCGGTATGCCAGCTGTGTGCTGTGCAGGGTCTGGCGCGTGCAGGGTTCCGTCAATGTCTGAGTCAAATAAGTCAGGCATTGCGTTTTGCGTAGCATTGCCACTGTCGTCAAGTTCTTCTTCAACGTGGTTGGCCTGCACATTTTGCGACCTGGACATGGTCATCATTCTTTTCGTTTGCTGTTCGTCTTGGGACAGAGAAACCTTAGCGGTGTCTCGAGCACGGGAAAGCAGACGCGTGGCACTCTTCGTTTTCTCCTTTCCTCACGCGCCGGTCTTTGCTCTTTTCAAGGGCGACCTCGGGTTCGTGCAACTCGCTGGGCGGTGGTTAGCTTGTTGTGCGTGCACTCACGCTGACAGCGTGAGCACAGGTTGCATTCTCCGCAAAGAGACACATGGCACTTGCACCTGTCCCCCATTGCGACCTGCCACTATCCGGCCCTTACTAGCGCCCAGTGTCAGCCTCTCGCGCGGACCACGCACGCGATAATTTCCGTCTACGAAGTTTCGTGGCTCGAAAAAATCAGATTCGCGCTCTGGAGACCAAGCCGAAACGCAAGTGCGGATTTTCGGATCTGTCAAATCTTCGTTTTTTGGCGCTCTTGAGAAAAATATTAGAAAAAAAAAGGATGCTTCCGCATTCCTCGCTCTCCGGTGCGCAACGCCATTTGTGAGATAGATAGCCCAATGTCGAGACGCTTGAAATTCTGTGCGTTGAAGACACGACATCAACGTCGCCGCTTGAGTCCACCGAACACAAGGTCGACGATCTGATCGATGACCAAGATGCATTCGTCTTTGAGTCGGCCGACTCTTAGCACTACTACAACCGTTTGTGCAACGTTCATGTCGTGAAGTGGCAGAATTTTTTAGCAAAGAAGAATTTGTGGTAAACCTGCTCGTCCTTCTTCTCTTTCCTGGTGTGGTCCAATTTTCTGTCATTTGTGAGTGCGAACCAGCTAAATTTTAAGGAATGGAGGCACTTCGAGAGATGAGGTTGTGGTCCGCGCTCTCGCTATTCGCCTCATCCCATTATGTTATAGTATACTACGTCCTCCCTCCCTCCCTTCGCTCCGCGCAGCTTTCCGAGGCTTGCTCACTCTGCTAACGAGCTGTTCAATATCGTGCACGGAAAAGGAAAGGAAAGCCGGGTGTGCAGCCGTGTGCATGGCACGCGCTGGCAATTTTTTTTTGCACAAACACCTTTCGCTCTCGCCCTCGCGCCCGCGGCGCGACCGCGTGGTAGGCAGGCAGGCGCGCAAGGCGCAAACCAGCAACCCCCCCTCCCCTCCCCCTCCCGTCCCCTCTTTCTCCGCGCGGCCGCCGCCGCGACACGCTCCGTCCGCGCGCGCCCCCCGCGGAGAACGCGCCAAGGCCGCGTCGCATTAGCAGCCAGGTTCTCCCCTCGCGCCCTTCTTTCCCTCCCCTCGCCCGAGTCTCTCTCTCTCTCTCTGCTTTCTTGCCCCCTCTCCGCCCAACCTGCTCGCTTCTTCGCGTCGCTTGCCTGCCCGCCCGCCCGCCCTCGCTCGCCTCGCCGCACTCGCCGCCGCCGCCATGGGCCGCATCCATGGCGGCGGCCGCATCCAAGGCTGGGTGAACGGCGTCGCGCAGTCCGCCGACCTCGTGCTGGCCGCCAGCCAGGACGCGTACTTACGAGCATGGAGCAAGAAGGACGGCGCCCTCGTCTTGGAGATGAAGACGCCCAACAACAAGGCAGCCAGGACAGTGGCCATGCAGGGCAACCTCGCCGCCGTGGGGACTGACTACGGCGGCCTCTTCCTGATCGACCTGGCCACCGCCTCCGTCCTGCACGCCCTCCAGGGCCACACCGGCGATGTCTTGAGTGTCATCTTCGACGGCAACGAGATCATCTCCGGCGGCGGGTCAGGCGACCAGACCGTCCGCGTCTGGGACAAGATCAGCGGCCGAGAGACCTTGAAGATCGACGCCGGGGCGTGGGTCTTGAGCGTTGCCGCCCACGAGAACCTGCTCGTGGCCGGGTTGAAAGACAAGACCGTGCGCATCTTCGACCGTGCCAGCGGCGGCCCACGCCACGTCCTCACAGAGGCGACAGGCGAGGTCTACGCGGTCGCGATCGACGCGCAGCGCACGGTGAGCGGGTCCTACGACAGCAAGGTGAGGCTCTACGCCGTGCCTTCCTTCGAGCTCGTCCGCGTCCTTGAAGGACACACCACCGGGGTGACCTCTGTCGCGCTCGAGGGAGAGCGCCTCGTGAGCGGGTCCCGGGACAAGACGGTCAGACTCTGGGACGCGCGCAGCGGAGACGCGCTGCACGTCTTGCAAGGACACTCGAACAGGGTGTGGTCGGTCTCTCTCTTGGGGTCGGAGATCGTGAGTGGATCTTTCGACAACAGCGTGCGCATCTGGGACGCGGAGACGGGCGCCTCGACGCGCGTGCTGGACGGCACGGAGGCCGTGCGGCCCATTGAGGACGTGCTCGGCGGCCCCGCGACGACTGCGGCGGAGGAGGAGGCGCTCAAGGCGGCGCTGGCGAACGGGGACCCCGCGGAGCTGGGCCGCTGCAAGCTCATGGTCGTCGGCCAGGGCGCCGCCGGCAAGACGTCCGTGGTGCGCTCGCTGCTGGGCATACCACCCGTGGCGGAGCACATCTCGACGGTGGGCGTCGAGCTCAAGCGCACCGATGCTGAGATGTGGCGGGAAGAGGAATTCGACAGCGGGTTTGAACGCCAGGCGTACCGCGTGGCGGCGCTGCGCATGGCCGTGCAAGAGGAGCAACCCAGAAGCACGAAGAGGCGATCGCTGCTCAGGCGCGTCCTCCAAGGCATTTCAAATGTCGTCTTTGGACGCCTACGTATTTCTTCCGCGCGGCCTTTCGCGGCAGAGGTACAGGTGGAACTGGTGCCCGAGGCCGAGGTGGCGCGACGATTCGACATTGCAGAGATCAGGAACATGGCCGGCAAGACGCAGTCGGGCCAGAAGATCATCTTTACGATCTGGGACTATGCGGGCCAGGACGTCTTTTACGCGCTACACCACATTTTCCTCACGCGAGAGGGTGGCGTCTATATGGTCGTCTTTGACATGCAGGAACTCCTCATCAAGCAAGACCAAGCCGTGGAGTACCTTTCCTTTTGGCTCAACTCGATCAAGCTGCATGCGCCGACTGCACCCATCATTCTGGTGGGCACGCACTATGACCAGACGGCAGTTGACGCCAACGAGGTGGAGGAGATCCTCGTCGAAAATCTGTCTGTTCACGAAAACGAAAACATCGTGCCAAACTCGATAGCAAGCTTAAGCTTCTTTCCTATTGACAACATGAGCCCCGAGCCAAACCGTGCCTCGAAATTGCGCGCTGCTGTCGAAGCAAGCGCATCGTCGCTCGAGACCGTCTCGCGGAAGATCTCGCTGCGCTGGCTCAAGGTTTTGGACGACCTGCTGAAGCTGGACCGCGATTATGTGCCTTTCGATACAGCGCAAGAACTCGCGACCAAATACCACGCCGGTGATCAGACCGACGAGCTCTTGAGCTTCTTCCATGAGCTCGGCATGCTCGTCCATCTCCGCGCAACAGACACCTTGCACGACAAGGTCGTTCTGAATCCGCAGTGGCTCCTGGACAAGCTTTCGCGCGTGATTGCGGACAAGATCCACGTCAAGCAGATGCACTACAATCGTGAACTGCAGAACGCTGGTCTCAAGAAAGACTTTGCGGTGCTGCGTAAACGCGGCATCGCCACGCTCAGTCTGTTGAAGTTTCTGTGGAATGACGAAGAAGTCGACTATCTGCGGGAGTTCATGGACGAGACGATGCTGTTGTCAAACTGGGCGTTTCCAGAAGAGGCGCTGACGAGGGGCCGCCAAGACGAAACGCTTTTCTTGGTGAGCAGTTTGCTCAAGAACTCGACGGACCGCAAACTCGAACAAGACGTTGCGAGCGTTCAGAGCGGGCTCACCTGCGTATTGGACTTTTCCGAGTTCTTTCTTCCCGACGGTGTCTTTGCGCGTCTTCTCTCGCTTTGCGCCAAGCACAGCGGCGATTCGTGTGTGCTTCGTCATCCCCCGCGCCTTGCGGGACGGCACGCTATCATTCGTTTTGGTTTATCGGAATTTGCCTTGGAAGACGAAGGAGATCAGATTCGGCTCATCATGGTCCCTGGAACGGAGATTCCTGCCAGCACCCTGAAAACGCTCATCAGTATGTTTCGCGGCGCTCGTGACGCCGTCTTCAAGGATCTACCCTGGCAACTGCATCTGCAGTCACCCCGTGATCCTTCAGTGCGCGTCGAATACGATAACTTGGTCCATTCTCGCGAGACCAAAGCTGCCAAAGTCGCGTCAGTTGGTGTAGGCAACATTCCCGTCGCCGATTTTGATCCGTTCTTCGAGGATGGTTCATTGACCGAAGACGAAAAGGACACGGGAAGTGTGGAACAGGCGAATATCCCGCTGGCTGCTGGGCTCAAGTACCACGTCTTTTTGAGTCATCGCCAGTATGACGCAGGCGATGCTTGCAATCTCCTAGCGGACAAGCTTCAGAACCGTGGACTTCGTGTCTGGATCGACCAGGAGGCCGAGGGCAACCTCGCAGAAGATGAAATGAAGCAAGGCATCCGAGAGTCCAAGTGCTATGTCCTATTCCTATCCAAGACGGTGTTCGAGGGCACGGTGATCATGGAGCTGGAGACGGCACGACAAGAGGAGAAACCTATCTTGGTCGTGCACGAGAGTGACCCGAATCGTCCTGGGTTTGCCAATTTCTCCGCTTACATTGACGCTGCTCCGGCATCGGCCAAGCATCTCTTCAATGAAAAAGAGTCCATGCCTTTCCAGCGTCGCCGGTATCTGGCAGAGGCCTTTTACAAGGAGCTCATCGAGCGCATCAGGACCGCCCGCTGATTAGTAGAAAAAAATAGATGTTATTGTTGTTGTTGTTCGTACTTCTTTGCGACACAGGCCGTGCGTGACTCTAGTTTGCTGCACAAGCTTTTGCAATCCGCCTCCTTTAAAGAGAGAGACTGCACGATCATCTTACTAAAAATAGAAAGAAAAAGGAATATTGCCCTCTTTTTGGAGAATTGCCACCTTTTTCTTTCGTTGAATGAGTCCTCCAAGACACAAGACAAAGAGAGACCTTTCTGGATAGGGAAAAAAATGAAAATCGAAATCATGGCGATCGAGGATGTCTCCGGATCACTCATCCCTGTCATTTTAGTGTATATAAGTTATGAAACGACAACGGCGGATGGCGGTTACGCAGGCCCAGTGTATTGAAGCCTGCTCAGCAAACGCAGCGGAAACGCGCCGCGCAGCGCAGGCGGCTGCGCGGCGGACAGCGCTCCGATCGCGCCGTCTCTGCCCGCGGCCTCGCGCTCTTCTGCTTCCTGGGTCCCTTCTTATTCTTTCTCTTGGGTCTGACGTCGCGAGCGAGTTTCAAAAGAGGCGTGGGTCGTGGTGCTGTTGTGAGGACAACCGGCATCTCGTGCCAAGCTCGGCCGTGCGATTCACGCTGCAGACCGTCTGCAGCGTAAGGAAGCAACCATGAAGAGAAACGCAAGTGATGCAGGCCCTTTGCCGGTTCAGCAGGACCAATCCGCTGCGGCGACGGAAAACAAGAGCCCCAACCCAGAAACTTCCGCGACGTCTTCGACAGCAAGTGTAACTACCCCTGCAGCAGCAGGGCCATCGGGAACAAAGGATCAAACGCTGTCTGTGAAAAACACGTCACGTTCAAACTTGTCGCAGACGGAAGATTCGACCTCGACTTCCTCCATCTCTTTGGAGCATCCATCCGCGTCGCCTTCGGCGGCTCCGTCGTCACCACATAGGGCTTCTTCAGAATCTTCAGCCTTTCCAGAGCAAACGAGACCTGCAGCAGCTTCATCAGCTTCAGACCAGGACCCATCGTCATCTACGCCTTTAATGGAAGCCTCTCAATCCCCGGCTGTACCTGTTCAAGCATCTCGGGAGCAAAGCAAATCCGGACCTTTGGCACAGTCCCCGGCCCTCTCACTCTTGTCATCGCCCGTGTCAAAGAAACGTCGAATCCAGTCAGACAGCGAAGAAGGTGATAGCAAGGACGACACCAATTCGGCCCAGAACAATGTCTCTTCATCATCTCAAGCACACTTTGAGGTTGATGAAAACACTGTAAACATGGCAAAACCCGACGACGCATCTCATGCGCAAGGCAAAAGCGCCGCGTCCCAAAACTCAGGGCCCGAAGCGTCTGATATGGAGATGACAGGCGAGCCCGTACAAAGCACAGAGCTGGGAGCGACTGGTGTCGCCTCTTTTCTCAGAAATGGGCCTCATGACAAAGGTGCAGAGGCTGTTGACAAAGCAATTGCAGAAAAGCTCATTCCAATCCAAGGAAAAGCAAAAGAGGAACAGGACCATAATGCAGGGAGTCTTAGTCCTGCACCCATGCATCGCGACGAAAATGCCGCCACCTCTTCGACATCGTCCAAAGCGAACCAAAAAGATGGTGAGGAGGCAATATCCTCGCGCAAGAGCGGCAATGACAACATTGGCCATGAAACCGGGCAATCCAAGGTGACGGATCACGATCGGAGCAGCAACGCATTGGAGAGCTCTTCACCGCCTCCCAATTTTCCAGAGACGCATGAATACCGTATCGACTCTGGCGAATTTGCTTGCGTATCTTCGTCCTCGTCATCGTCATCCTCATCGTCTTCGTCTTCGTCTTCGTCAGCATCAACATCACCACTCATGCACGCCAAGCGAGGCTCAAAGAACGAGAAGCGTAGCGGCACTGCAAGGGCACCTGCACCTGGACCTGCACCGGTACCAGAGAAAACGATTCCCAAGAGTGTCCAGAAAGTGGCCCCGGACGTTATTGTGATTGACATGTCGGACGAAGAAGCAGAAGATGATCCGACGGATCGTACAAACGCGTCAACAGGCGCGCTTTCGCCACCAAGCGTCCCAGTAGCGAGAAGTAATGTTTTTTCGCCGCAAAGTCAACCTGGCGATGCAAACAAAAACAAGCGCCCAATACCAAGAAATGATACCCCAGCACGACGGTGCGGCCCACAGAGTCGACACAATTCTGACAAGCGTTCTGGGGTCGACGAAGCTAGCGTCGTCAAGCGCTCGCGACAGAAGATTTATGTTGCAACAGGAACCCAGACAGAACCAGAACTCGAACAAGAACGAGAAGGCAAGACGTGTCGTCGGAAAGATGACGTCGGCGTCTTCGTGGATTGCGACCTGATTGACTATGCTTTGTTCTGGGCAGCCACCGAAGGACAAGACGTGGTCGTCCGAGAGATCCTGAAGCAGCCGCGTCTCAACCCAAGCAAGGATGGCCATGCTAGCTTGCGAGTTGCGGCCCAAAACGGCCATGTCTCTGTCGTCAAGCTGCTCCTCGCAGACAGTCGCACGCAGAGACGCGTCGCCGAGCCCTTGGTGCTTGCCTCTGCTGTAAATGCAGACCAGGTCAAGGTCGTACGCTTCCTTGTCGAAACGGGGTTCTCAGGTAATGTCAAACAGAGCTTGCTCGCAAAATCTGCAAAGGACGAAGAAGGACTCTTGATGCTCAAGTTGCTCATGGATTTTCCCGGGGTTGATCTCGCGCGTGACGGATATGCGACGCTGCAGGAGGCGTTCTTGCGCGATGACGTGGAGATGGCAGAAGAAATTCTCGAGCATCGATCTGTTCGACTGGACGAAATCGCGTTAATGATGTCAGAAGACCTCAAGGTGAGCTCCCTCGACGCTGAGAGCCTACTTCACGATGTGAGTGCGCAAATTACGTACGCGCGCAGCGTTATCGCGCAACCATTCAAGAAATCTACAAAGGCTACGAAGTCAAGCTCCAAGTCGAGCAGCTCAAGTACTTTGAGTTGCCTAGGCAACACACGCAGAGCCACAACGAGAGCGGGGTTGCGTCGAGGTAGCGACGCCGCAAGCAAGTCTACGTCCGGAGATATTCACAACACCATGTTGTCATCATCGTCGTCCTATCGAAGTCACTGGCGTCAGGAGGAAAATACCCGCGAAGAGGCATCCGACACAGTTCCGCAGCCCTTGTTTATTCCAACAGTCAAAACCGCGCAGCGAACACCTGATCACGTCAGTGCTGGTTTTCTCGCAATTTATCGGCTCGCACGCGGCACAGGATTCGGTGTTGGTCGTGTCACCATGGGGGGCGCCGCTGGACGGCCTTTGCGCGTCATTACCTTTGCAGCCCGTAATCTCGACATGTCAACGCCCTCCGGGCCGGTGCTCTTGTTTGATCCTCTGCACGACCAGCGCGCGGAGAAAGGCCCGCGATATAAGGAGGAGGTCGTGCCTATTCACAAGGTCATTTTCACCTGGCATTATGCGGGCGAACCCTTTGCATCATGCGAATTGGGCACGCTGATACTCAAAATGATGGCCCGAGCGATTTTGCGTCACCCCGAGTGAGAAATCAGCTCTCATTGTGAATTTGCCAACCGGTCGGTACAGGACCGGACTGTCGGAGAGAGATGGACGGAGCCAAGGTATACTACATGACAAGAAGGTATACTACATGACAACAAGGATCACAAAAATAAGATTAACGTTCTATCAAGGTTGCGATTCAAACATGAAAGTAAGATGGACACTGCCTTTGTATGACCATTTTCAAGGCAAAGGAGAAAAAGATATTTCATGTCGCACAATGATTGTCTTGCCAACATGAGAATACATGTCGCACAATGATTGTCTTGCCAATATGAGAATACGAGACAGCGAAATGCTTCGCAAAGGAAAACGTCCGTTCGGGACTCAGCAACAAGCTCGACCGACTTCGTCTTAATCAACCTTGAGCTACCCTGCGATGAAAATCAGCGCGGTACATCATATTTTGCAACAAGAATGTTTTGATGAGATGAAATTCAAGGCAAGCTTTCTTTCTTTTTCAGTGCTGTTTGCAAAAAGAACTGAAAAGCTTGCGCTCATGGTTTCTGGTTCGTCACACCACGGACATGACATGAACTTTCTTTTCCTTTAGTGATTTTAACGCCCGAACTTTTTAACGAGTCCGAGATCTTCAGCCGAGGGTACGTCATTCTCGGTTACGCGGCTGCCCTTTGCGCTCATTGACGACAAACCCCATGCGATAATGGAGATACGGTCCTCCGGTGCGGGTCCCTCGAGTGGAATGACGCCGTGCTTGAACTCGATGTTGACGTCCCTCGAAAATGTGTACGCAGACCCGTTCGGAGCCTCGAGGAAGACCTTGGTCTTGTTGCGCGCATGCTCAAAGCCCACCTCACGGCCGAGACCGAAGCTAGCGGCAACCGTAAAGTTTTGCGGGCAGTCTGGTGTGAATGCAGCCCGATCGTGGTGAAAGGGTTTCCAGTCTGTGGATCCTTTGCGATACAGATTGAAGCGAGTCGCATTGATCTTCATGTCGAAGGCCTCCTCGATCTTGCGAATCACCGCATTAAAGGCTGGTGACTTTTTCTTCCATTCGCCTCGCTGGAACTTGTCGTTTGCAATCTCGTGCGTGTCGCCGTGCCAGAGCGTAAAGAGGTCCTCGTTGCCCTGAGCCTGGTGAATTTCCTCTTTGAGAGACTCAAAGATGGACATGTCCTCCTCGGCACAAAAGAGGTCTGGGGCGAAGACGACATCGTGCACCGAAAGATTATGCAGTTTGCGGCCATTCGTGAGCACCTTGACACGAAGATCGGGTTTGTCGAAGCGCGGCGTAAAGTCCGTCGTGTTCTTGGGCTTGCGAAGTCTCTGTTTGTTGTTGTTCTTGTTGTTGTTCCTGCCCTTGTTGCTGCTCTTGTTGTTGTTGTTATTGGTATTTTCTCCGTCGACGGGGTTAGGGCCCGATGCGTTGCGGTCGCGTCCATTTCTGCTGGAAGGCCGGCCCTCGGGTCCGTTCTTGTCGCGGTTTTCACGGTTCTTGGCGCCGCCAACCTGGTTGCCGCTGTTGTTGTCACCTTTGCTGCCGCCTCGTCGGTGAGCCTTTCCTGCGGCAGCGCCTTGAGACTTGCGGCCGGTGACGGGGCTGTCCTTACGGCGAGTGTTGTTCCTCTCGCTGCCCTCGCGCGTCTTGGACTCGACCGTCGTCCCGCTCGCCGTCGTCGGGACCGGCGACGCCTTGGGCGCGGTCGTTAGGTTCGCCATGGCCTCTGTAAGCGGCGCCATGCCGGCTGCCGGCGGCACGAAGGGCGCGGCGTCTGCGTGCAGCGACATCCTGCTCGTGCTCGTCCGCTCTGTCCGCTTGAGACTCCACCGGCTCGACGGTCTGCAGCGAATGAGGGCTCCGAAGCTGTCTATTATTGTGGTTTGCGTTGATCTGCTGGTTCGCCATAGCCTGAAACGGCCTAAAATGTAAATAAAATCTTGGCCATCATTTGTTCTAACTACCAGTCACTGCCAGTGTCAGATGTAATTTATGGGCTAGCGACTTCGAGCTCTATAGGCCTATACGAAGCTGCCGGCTGAACGGGGACCCGGATCGTGGTCAAAATGAAACGAGAACTCAAGAGCGCATCCGACTTGGAGATGCGGTAATGACTGCTCCCCTTTCTTCTTAGCTCTTTCGTCACGGACACACGACTGGTGTCCATCCTCGCATCCGAGAAGTGTTTTTGCCGCTCTTCGAATTTTGCGCCCCTTGAAGAATCCCCGCCATGCCTGCTGTCTGTTGCCCACTTATACAAGACGCCTCGCAGACGCCGTGCAACCCCCCATCCATCCCGAGCCCACTTGCCCTTTTTTAGGGTGTGCGCTCACAGACGCCGCCTGCTCTTGCAACGCCGCCGCCGAACTGCTCGCGCGCGCAAGACGCGCACGCCAAGCGCTGCCTCCTCGCCCCGCGGGCCAGGTGCGCCGTCGTCGTCGTCGTCGTCGTCGTCGTCCAAGGCCGCCGCACAAGTGCAGACCAACTTGCATAAGATAAATCAAGGCGGAGAAGAAGACCTCAATCGGGGTGTGCACAGCCGTCACGGCGCCTCGTATGGGCCTGCGGAGTCACTGTTGTAGTAGTGGGCAAGCAAGTGGCGAGTCGCTCGCTACACACTACAGACGCTGTGGCGCAGTGCCATTCGTTCGTTGGTCGCCACGGCCGTCACGGCCGCAGCAGCGCAGAGCGTGGCACGTTTTGCACGTGCGCCAGCCAACGACGGACGCCCGCGGCAGACCTCGCTCGGCCTCGCTCGCGGCCTCGGACGCCGCAGTCGCGGGTGGCAAGGCGGGCAGGAGCGCATCCCTGTATCCGCACGGCGGGAGGCGCGGCACGTGCAGCGCGCGGCACGTGCAGCGTGCGCAAGGTGGCGGGCGACAGCGCGCGAGGCCGGCGCGGGCGCGGGCGGGATAGCTGGGGCGCTCGCTGCAGGGAGGGAGAGCTGATACTGTACGGCAGCGACGGCCGCAGGAGGATGCCGCGGCCGAACGTGGTGGCGGTGAACAACTACGGGCTGGACGCGGAGCTGGCGGCCAAGGCGAACGCCAAGTATGACCCGGCGCTGGAGACCGAGGCGCGAGAGTGGATCACCTCGCTGACGGGGACGAGGTTCATGTTGGGGTTCGCGGAGACGCTCAAGGACGGGTCCGTCCTCTGCGACCTGGTCAACAAGGTGCAGGCGAACAGCGTGCGACGCGTGTACCGCGGCGACAAGCCCTTCAAGCAAATGGAGAACGTCTCGGCCTTCATCAACGCCGCCCGACGACTGGGCGTCGCCGAGTCGGACCTCTTCACCACGGTCGCGCTTTATGAGGCCAAAGACATGGGCCAGGTCGTCACTTGCATCCTGGCCCTCAAGCGTGTCGCGACGAGCTCCTCGCGGACCAACGCGTCAACCCGGTCGCGACGATTTCTCTCGCGTCGTGACGATGCCAGCGTCTCCAAGCTCAATATGGGTTCGTATGGCGTCATGGACACGCCGCACAGAGCAGTTGTGAGCGAGTCGAACCGCGCTGGGTTTGCCTCAGGAGGCCAGAACCCGAACGCGGGCGTCTCGAGGCTCAATAATGGCAGCTACGGCGTCATGCGAGCCACTTCGGAGCGTTCGCCCATGACCGAGTCCAATCGTGCCCAGTTCGCGCGCCAAGGGTCCATGCCCAGCAACCCGGCGCCGCGGACGGTGCAGCGAGGTCCCAATTCGGCGTACGGTGTCATGCGCGAGATGTCCTGGGAGAGACCGAGCTCCAGCGCGAGCTTTTCGCAGCGTCGCGACTGGCGCGAAGAGCTCGCTGCTCGCGCCAACCGGCCGGTCCCAGTGCCCGTGAACGCCTCGAACCACGGCGTGCCGCCGCGACCCCCGCCGTCGCGTCCGCCTTCGCGTCCTGCCTCGCAACCTGCGCCACGACGTTCGCGCAGTAAGAGTCTGCGCAAGTCCGTCGCGGCGTGGCTCTTCGGCTCGAAGCGCTCGTCGCCGCCGCCTCGTGAGGAGCCTGCGCGGGGCTCCGTGCGCAATCTCACGCGGGCCTTTGAGGACCGCTCTCGCGCCGTTCGCGAGTCGCGGGGTTGGCGCCGTCGCTAGCTCGCTAGCTGATAGCTGGCCCGCTCGCTAGCTATCTGTTTGAGGCCGTCCATTGGTCCGTCGGTCGGTCGGTCCCTCGCGACAGTGCTTGCATCCATCCCATTTCCGTGGTTCGATGGAATTCAGGGTTGCGCAGATATCCGTTTTATCTTCTTGAGAGCGCAGCCTGAATGAGTGCCAGGACCAATCAGTCGATCGATCGAATGACCGACTGACTGACCGATGGAACACCGCGCGAATGCCCGCGAGTCGCGTCTGGCGGGAGATCAAACGTTTCGAGATGAACATACATCAGTCCCCCGATGATGCGTCCGTCTTGGGTGGTGGCATCAAGATTGCTGGCAGTGCGAACGGGCATGTGTTCTTTTATCGCCCTTTGGTTTTTTTCCCCTCTCTTTTTCTCCCTCGCTGCATTCTCGTTTGATTTGAGCATTACTTTTTAGGACTAACATTTTTTCAAGCAGAGCACCTGAAGCTTGTTTTTAATCCCCTCCTCCCGCCCTTTACCCCATTCCTTTGCGAAAGAAAGGCGAGATTGAGAGCAGCGGCTGCCGATGGAGCAAGCCGAGCCAAGCCGAGCCGAGCTGTACATCAATTGAGCGGCGCAGCTGCTTGCCGTCGCAAGCAAATGAAGCGCGTCTACTTTCCGGACGACTGCGACCTTACAGCGCTTTGCAAGCGTGCCGGTGTGGACGCAGACTTTGACAAAGACGGCGTCGCTCTCGTTTTTGCAAATGTGCAGGAGACGGCGCTACGACGCGACGAGGCCTTGGGAGTGCCAAGCGTCCGCTGCAGCCCCTTTGCAAGTCAGAACAAGTGCCACGCGTACTTTGTCTACACGGACGAGAAGACAGGCACTACAACGCATACCACCCGAGAACACCCCAACGCCAAAACGTGCTACGACGCTTATTATCAAATCGCGCGGGAGCGAGCGCTCAAAGAAGCAGCACTTCTCCAGGGTCTAGAGAATGACGTGCATGAGCGACAGAGACGCGTCGCTCAGCGCAACCTCGTCCATCAACGCGCGCTTCTTGAGGCCGAGCTACATTACAAAGAAACCATTGGCGACTTTGCTGTTGAGGACATTGATCCCAGCGGTGATCCAGGAACGGTTGCCTATTGGCGACTTGCCCCGCGTGACATTAAGCGCGCCGCTCGAGACATCTTTGACGTCGACCTTTCTGAAGAGCCGCATCTTGCATGGGTTGTGCGAAGATATCTCGCTCACGACCTCCCACCACGATGGAAACGCGCAGAAAACGCCCCACAAGTCTTTGTAGGGGACCAGGGAGATGATGCGCAAGCGCACACGACTCAGGACCCTTCACTTTTTGACGAAGCGGAGGAGACGAAAGAGGAGACTCCGGCGCA
This sequence comes from Aurantiochytrium sp. KH105, assembly GCA_003116975.1. Lineage (NCBI taxonomy): Eukaryota > Bigyra > Thraustochytrida > Thraustochytriidae > Aurantiochytrium > Aurantiochytrium sp. KH105. The sequence goes on along the minus strand of BGKB01000017.1, from coordinate 237,299 downwards.
AAAAGCTCTCGGGGTGTTTTTTGTGCCTGGAATGGAAGACAATGACGAGTGCTTCGTGTACACGCCCACAAATCCCAGCGAGAACGATCTGGTGACCTCGACGCACCCGGGCGTAACATTTTTCCGGGGAATGATCAAGGCCGCACGTGAGGAGCACGATATTTTTGCGCAAGACGACAAGTCTTCGCACAGACTCTCCGGCGATAATAGTGATGATGATGATGAGGAGGATGAGGATGAAGACGAGGACGAGGACAGCGTTGAGACATTGGATGTCGATCGAGAAGACGAAGAGCCAGGTGACGCCGAGCGTCGAGGTGTGCTTCGGTTTTGGCACGCGCCTTCACAAATGTACTACCGTTACGCGTTTGGAGACGGCTCCGTGGAGCATGATATTCTGGGGCCATGCCCCTCTGTATTTATTAGCCTGCGTCCGCGCACAGCAACGCCACTAGGCCAGGCTCCTGAGCCCGAACAAGAGCCGGAGCAAGAAGAAATTAGGCTCAAGGCGCTGCCTGATATCGAGGCAAGGCGTATTGCGCTCGCTGCGAGCCTCGAGGATGTTTGGCAGGCCGTTGACGAGCGTGTGCCCAAGCCAGACCTCGACGCCTTTGCTCAATTCGTTGGTGTCAGACTCTGCGGCGAGAAGACAGACTTTCTGAGGGAAATTGCACTCAGCCTCCTGACGCCTTTACCAGAAGGCTGGATTCGAACAAGAGATCCGGAAGGACGAGTGCACTACTGCAACACCAAAGGCAAACTTGAACAGGATTTATGGCGCGAATCTCTTCAGGACGCGCTCCCACGCTGGGTGCGGCGAGCAGTGGAGCTAGGTCACCCAGTCAGACTTCGATCGTATGACTTTTCGCGTCTGCACCCCGATGCCGAGGCTTGCAGAGACTTGATTGCTCGGGAACGTACGGTGCGCAAGGCGCGGGCCAAGAAAAATCGTATTGCTCAGCGGCGTCTTCGGTCAGAACAAATGCAAGTGAGTCGTCGGCAACTGATGCGCGACGACACCATGCGACTTGCTGCAATGGAGGCTGCAGCAAAAGAGGACCCCATGGAACAGGCGCTCAAGTTTTACACGGCGCAGATTGGAGATCCGACCCATCCAAGTCAAGTATACGTTGTGACAACTTCTGCATTTCGCTCTCCGCAGATGCTTTTTGCAGAGGCACGCCGGATGGGTGTGAAAGCAGACGATCTCGACCTCTTGTGGATTCCTCACATGCGCTTGGCCGTCGAGCTCCCACCGGGTTGGTCGGAAGTCGATGAGGGATCTTTTTACCACGAACCGAGTGGACTCACCACTGCGGAGCACCCAGCGGACCGCTACTTTGCAGCCCTTGTCGCCAGTGCGCGTCTGAATGGCAGGGTGAGCCGCAGCAGCTCGCGAGATTCTTCCCGGGACGGGCAATTTGTGCCACAGCACGTCGAGTTTCTTGAAATGATCGATCACGCCGGGACAACGTACTACTTTAACCCCAAGACGATGCGCAAACAGCTCTCGGTGCCGCCTCTCACCCCCAAGATGACCCGACAACACTCTACCTCGTGTCTCAACACTTCCAAGATGTCGACGTTTGACCCACACATGGAACGCGGCTCTCCTGTTCGCACGCCCCCACAAACGGCCCAATCCACTGGTGGTGGGGAAGCCTGCACTTCGCATCCGGGAAGCAGCACGCGGGGTGGACGCCTTCTACCCTTATCCAAGTCACTCTCGCACCTTGACTGCGTCAAGGAGGCCATCAATGCACCACCGAAGCGCGGCGAGGCGACGAGCCTCGTGTCAGAGCTCGCCGAGGGGCTCGAGCCCTCGTTCAGTGACGCGTTAGCGCGTATGATTGACGAAAACAGCTCGGAGGCCTCGACGAAGCGCAGTTTGGTGCCCCCGCGAGACGTTCTCCTTTCGGAATCGTTCGAGGTGACCAACGATGATGCCTTCGGGGAGTCGATCCAGAGTTTGTTTGGAGGCGCAAGCTCTTCACGTCTCTATTTCGGCCGCGATGCCATGCCCGAGAACGAAGACGATGACAATGGGGACGACGATGAGGACGACGATGTCGCAGGGACGATCTTTTGCAGACCCCCTCTCAAGCCCAAGGTGAGCTACTTTGTGCAAGACTGGATTGACGAGCAGCAAGATCAGACGACACGAGGTCGCAACGGCGACGACAAGTGCGAAGGACGCAGGAGGCAAGAGGCAAACAAAAGGGAAGAACAAGAGGCCGCGAAAACACGTTGTGCACGCAAAAGGCTGCTACACCCTCTCCACGAGCCGCCTCCTCCGGCGCAGGCCGACGAGGTAGAAACTGCATTTCAGGCGGGCGCAGGCAAGAGCTTAGATCGTGAAGGGCAACCCCCGCCGCTGCGTCGCGCTGTCCCACTGCGGCTGTGCGACCGTCACCCTTTCTTTTCTGCAGAGGAGGAGTCTGCATCCGAGGCGAGACAAATCGCCCCTGAGCGAATCATGGCGCGACCTCAGGCCGCCGCGCCGCCCGAGCGCGTCGTCCGCGTGCAAACGCGACGGTCCGAGGTGGACAAGCTCATCGATGCTTGCGCTCGGCGCAGTCTTCGCTTCAAAGCGAATCGGGGCGAGTCGTCGTCGTCCGCGGCTCTGCCCAAAGCTGCGGCCCCGACTTCATAACAGGAAGGACACGTGGGCGTCGGGAGCGACGAGCCTAGTCTAGCCTAGCATGTCGAGCGCTTGCCGTAAACGAAGGGACGGTTTTGATAAATGTATACTTTTTTACTACCAAGCCTCGATAGATAGATTCCAAGCCTTCTTCTACCTTTTGCTCTGCTGCTGCTGCTGCTGCTGCTGCTGCTGCTGCTGCTGCTGGTTGATCGAGGGTCTTCAAGAGGGCCCGAGCCATCGAGCACAGTTTGAGACGCTTTTTTTGTTTCACGTTTTGTTTCGCTTTGCTTTGCTTTGCTTTGCTCCGCCGGGCCGCGGCGTTTCGGGTTTGCCTTGTCCTATGTTGACGACGAAGGAGAAACTGGGATTGTGCGCGTGGGCAGCAGGGAAAGGAGACAAAGGGACGGAAGGATCATCGAATATCTGGGCGATCAAAAGCGCTTCGAAGAAAGAACTACTTGATAGATGAACGAACAATGATCGAGCGGCAAAGGGAGGGAATTCATGAATACTTTTCTGCGTCGGCCCTTCATGCGCCAGGAAGGGCATGTTCCGGGTTCCCAATGTCCCCGCACGGGGCCTCGTCGACGGCTTCCCCTCACTGATCCCTCGGTAAGCGTGCTTGCGCGTGCCAAGACGGCTCCACCCGCGCCTTTGCACGTGTACGCGCGGGCGCACGCGTGCCTCGCGAGGGCAAACTTCGTCCAAGCTCGGACGGTTTCTCTCAACCGCCGCGAACGGCGGCCAACCGTCGTTTTCGACCCGGCGCGGGCCCCGCAGCCCCACAGCCACGCACGCGTTTGCACGGGCGATGCACGCGCAAGGCGCGCGCCTCCACGCGCCACGGTACCCACAGCACGGTGCCGGCTTGCCCGCAGAGAGGTCCCAGCACGCGGCTGCGGGTGCCGTCGCGTGGCGGCACGGGGAGCGCCCGTGCGAGCCCGGGCGGGGCGGGCCTGCGCGGCGCGGTGCAGGCGGCGCGGCGGCTGCGGGGCGGCGAGCGGTCCCGCGGGGGCCGTGCCGAAGCCCCGTCTGCTTGGCGCCGGTCCCCTGTCTCCCACACAATACCCACATAGATCCCGCATATCACCCGCAGTGCCGAGTAGCGGGAAGCTTGCGACTCTCCTTATGCGCGGAGTTTGAGGTGAAAGACACGCGGTAATCCCACAGCGCGATCCAGAATCTCGAGAAGCGCGGGGTCTAAAGATGTGCCAAGCCACAGCCAGCGGCCGCGGCGGCGTGAGCGTCTCATCTCGGGAGGGATCTACGGGGCACGGGCAGGAGCGTGGCTGCACGAGTCAGCCGCCGTCGTCGCTTTTCTGAATCGCCGACGTGAGGAGTTGAAGATGCGCAGACGGCCGATTTACATTCGTGCCTCTTCAGGCCACGCCGCCGCCAAAAGAACTTCATCCTTGCAAACAGCCACCACAAGACAAGGCTTGTACTACTACTAGTTTCATTTTCAGGAAAGCAAACCAAAGCAATCCTGTCAAGGCAGTGGTCTACCCAGCAAGGCCGCGCCATGTTGAGAGCACCAGCCAGTGCGGAGCTCTGTGGGTTGAAGCGCGTCACAAGCGACCCCCAGAACGGCCCCGCAGCGCGCGTCGGAGCAGATCGGCTCGCAGTCGCTTCGCTTCGCGCCGAGACAAGACGACGACGAAGTCGAAGGCGGCCTCGCCGCGATCGCGCAGACGCGGCGCGAGGTACCGGCCGAGGCGCGCGAAGCACGAGGCAGAGGAGTAGGAGGAGGAGGAGGGGCTGCAGAGAGGGGAGGCGTCGGATCCCTCTCGGCCGACGCTCAGAGTGGAAACGAGAGACAGAAAAGCGGTGGCCTACACAAAGAAAAAAGAATAAAAGAAAGAAAGAAAGTAAAGGGCGAAAGAAAAGAGGAGAGCCTGGGGAGGGGGAGGAAGCAAACGAAGAACCCAAACAAGAAACAACTCAGCTCACGCCAAGCCGAAGCAAGCCCCGTCGGACGGCCGGTCGCACGCTCGCTCGCTCGCTCGCACGCACGCACGCACGCACGACGCCGACCTGAGTGGGTGCGCCAGCGCGCCGTGATCGCGTCGAGGCGCCGCGGGGCCCGAGGCACCAAGAAAGCAAACCCGAAACTAGCCAGCCTCCAGAGCGCAACGAAACCCAGCGAAGCCAAAGGGAAACCAAAGCTCGCACCTTAGCCAAACCGAGACGCCAAACCGACCGCCTCGAGAAAGCAAACACCAAGACAGACCCCAAGTCAACGCCTCGAGGCTCGACACCAAAGCCAAAGCTCAAGACAAAGCAAGCAAGATGACGCGCGGCATTGTCACACCTCTCGGCACGATGCTCGGCCCCGATATCTGGGGCCCGCCCTCGTATGAATGGGCGAGGACCGTGCGGTGCCCCGATCTGGCCCCCGTGCACGAGGACGAGACCCGCGGCCGCGGCCGTGAAGAGCAGGACCTGCAGAGTCAGGGAAGCAGAGAGGGATCTGCGTATAACGGGGCGTACTCGTACTCGGGATCGTCCGCATCCTCGTACTACGAGACGGCCTCGTACACCTCGGGGTCGGTCTCGGGCGACGAGGTTGAAGAGTACGAGGAGGCATCCGCAGCCGCGCCTTGCATGCACGCGCACCAGCATCCCCATGATCATCATGGCCATGGCCGCCACGGTCACCAGAATCACAAGCACGGCAAGGAGTGCGGCACACGCGGCCAGGCCACGCTCGAGGAGCTTGACACGAGCGAGAAGTGGACCTGCCCCTCGTGCGGCAATGAAAACTACAAGTGGAGATTTGTGTGCAACATTCGGCGCTGCAGGCAGCTCAAGCCCAAGGAGCTCCTCGACTGTAAGTTGCCCAAGGACGCCTGGGTCTGCTTTGCGTGCGGAAACCTCAACTTTGGTCACCGCCGGTCCTGCAACATGCGCAACTGCCGCGCGCCACGCGATCAGGTACACATGTAATTTATTGCCTGTCTGAGCAACGCCCAAGCTCAAGCTCCAGCGAGCGCGGGACTGGCGATGTGGCCCAACAAGCCTGGTGCTGCGGCCAGACGAGCATAGCTTTTCAAGCCCGTCTTCGAGCGCGCCCAGGCCTATCCTTGTTCGCAGCATGGCCTTACGTACGCCACAGCCGAATGGACGCCTCGCAAACCACCCAACCCCACTCTGCATCTTTGAACCTTGCCCTCCGACCTGCAAAAGAGCAGCTCGGAGCGGGCTCTGTACCTTAGAAAGAATCTACAAAGACTCCCACATTAAGTTTCTACTCTGCCACCAACATTTGTTCCTTTTACACGCGTGCTGTTCCTTTTCTTGCTTTTTCCCCTTCACCTCAGCTCCCGAGACAAATCATACCATGAAGCACGTTGCCTATAGCCTACTCAGGCCAAGGCCTAGCTACTCTTAATTGTAAAATTTTATGGTGGGACACAGATCCTATGGTAAACTTTCGGTTGATCGATCAATCATGAGTTGCAATTGGTTGCTTCCAGGCAGCGCAGTGTGACATCACGCCTTGGCCTTTTTCTGCTTCTTTGCAGTCGTTGTTCGGGTCTTGGATGCTGTCTTGGGCTTGCTTGACTTCGTCTTGGGCGCTTCGGGCGTCTTGGGCGCTATCGTCACGTCATCTGCTGGGGCCGAGGCTTCTGGGCCTTTCCACAAGGCACTCCGGAAAAACTCTGTGAAAGAAACCTCGAGAGCCTTTTCTTGAGTCCTCGTCTTGGTCTGGTTTGCGTGGTCGTCTTCGCTCGCGGCCAACGTGGCGTCCGAGTTTGCGTCCTGAGATACGGCCGTCGTAGTGGCAGCTGCGACGGCGGCCCGGGACCGCTTGGCAGAGGGCGAAGGCGCCCCAGGCGACGTGGCCGCCGCCCGCTTTTTAGAAGCGCCAGATCCCTTAGACGTCCCCTCATCGCCCACAAGAAGCGAAGCAGCGAGCTTGGATAGAGGCGGCAACACCGACGACGGATACGCGTCCAAAAGGTCGAGGACCGGCGCACTTTTAGCAGCGCCTCCGTGATTCCGCGGAAGGGAAGCGATACGTCCGTCCGAAGACTGCGCTTTGGAGGTCGCGTCGTGCACGAGCGCATAGTTGCTCCGCCGCTGCAGCTCGCTTGCGCTCACAATGCCTTCAGGCCCATGTGCAGCCTCGGTCTCGGGCGCAGTGTCACAGGCCACAAGTTCAACGTGGTCCTTGTTGGTAAGCACAGCAAAGCCATTCTTGGCGGCAAAGTAAGCCACATCCACGGGCCTTCCATTGCGTACCTCAAAGACCTCGTGGCGGATTGGCACGGGCGCATCATCAAAAACAAGTGCGTGGCGGTTCTGCGCCACAACAACGAGCTGCGACTGGTGAGCACGCAACGCGTTGATAGAGCCAAGTTGAAGAGACCATTCCACGCGACCCTCAATAACGTTCCAAATGTGCAACGAGCCCGTGGCAGTTGCCACGGCCAGTCGAGTCTGGCGAAAGAATGCCACATGCGTGACGGTTGCTGCCTCGCGACCTGGGCTCGGGTGCGAAAAGACGTCAATCATTGCATTGGTCATCGGGTTCCACAGGGTGACAATATCGTCATACGCGAGGGCAAGGAGCGATCCATCTTGGCTCAAATCAGCGCAGAGAATAGGCGACGAACGGTAATAACCAACAGAACGGCAGCCCCACTCGCCCGAGCCCTGCACGCGCGTCCACACCTTGAAAGTTGAATCCTTCGAGGCGGTGACGGCCATGTCTCCACGAGGATGCATGAGCAGGGCCACCACCGGGCCCTTGTGCGGTTGCTGCACTTGGGTAGTTACTTCATACGCAGTGCTAGGACGAGAACCCGCTTGCTGCTGACGCGTGAGGTTCCAGAATTTAAGCGTCATGACCTCGATGCGGCGTTCCACGGTGGCCATGCGCGTGCCGGATCCCGGAACAAAGGCAACGCGCTCCACAATCGTCGGAATCACTGGGCGGTCAGCCTCGGTGCGATTTAAGGCGTTACGGCCCGAGACGTCAATGGCGGTCAAATGTTTCTCCTTTTGCACGTCGAAGAACTGAAGACGACCTGGCGTGCGCTGCATGACAACGGCGCCAGAACGCGGGTCCATGACCAGCCCGATGCGTGGCTTTCGCGAGACATGGGGGACAGCGGTGAGCGCCTGCAGCACGCGCACAATGCGACGCGTCCGCGCGTCAAAGATTTTGATCGCCGACGTTTCCATGAGGACTGCGTAGTGCGCGCCGTCCGCGCTGGCAGCTACCTGGGTGATGGGCCCGCCAAGACGCGGGCAGAAGACGCGGCTTCCGGTCTCGAGTTGCCAAATCACAAGGACAGCCTCCTCACCACCGCTGATAAAGTTGTTTCCATCGCTAGAAAAGCTCACGGCACCCACGGGATGCGCATGCCAATGCAGAATCGTTCGCGTCGTTGATGCAAAAGAGGTCGGACCGCTCTTGCGAAACACAGCGATTTGGCCATCTTCGTCTCCAGCAATAACAATATCCTGCGTTGGGTGAATTGTCGCGCAGGTGAGGGGAAAATCGTGAGGCAGCTTGTAGTTTTCTTCGCTCACAGAGTCATGCACGAGGAGTGTATTGCGCGACACGCACAGGACATAAGGTCCCGGGTTCTCGGCGCCTGCCCCACCAGCGGTGCCGCCCAGGCTCAGTTGCAGACAAGTGCCGCTTCGGCTCTTGTGGATCGTGCGAACAACATGGAGAGAGGCATTCTTCTTGCCTTTTCCATGCACGATTTCGACCTTGCAGAGTTTCCACGCCCACTTCTTGCCTTCGAGCGCGGCGGGGCCAAGAACCGCGTAGGCCCCAGCCATATGGGTGACGCCGCTGTTGGGCACTGTTTCCAGGCAGCGTCCATCCAAGGCGTCCCAGACCTTGATGCAGCCCGCCTTGTCCAGCGAGACGATCTGCGTCACGTCCCAGGGGCTCTCGCAGGCGCTCACCACTTGTGCCTCGTGTCCCTGCAGGGTGCGGACGATCTCGCCCGTCGCCACGGCCACGAGCTTGACGTCTTTCCCGCTCGCGTGCACGAGCGTCTTGCCATTGGCCACGAACCGCAGCACGCCCTTGTCCACGCGCGTCGCGGCCGCCTTGGCCTTGGTCTTGCGCGCCGCCGGCGTCATCTTGGCCACCATCGCCCGCTTTCCTCGCGGGGGTCCGCGTCCGCCGCGGGGCCGGCGCTCTGGCTCCGGGTCTGTCTCCAGGTCTGTCGTCTGCCGCGCTGCCGCCGTCCGCTCCCGACTCTCCCGCGCGCGCAGCTCGCCCGGCGCCGCGATCGCGCTCTGCCCGCGGGTCGGGTCGCGCCAGTTCGACTGGTCGTCGCGGGCCCTGGGCCGCGCCGGCGGCCTACATAAGCGCCGCGCCGCCCGCCGGTCCCAGCAGCGCGCGAGCAGCGCGAAGGAGGGCGGTTTTAGCTCAGGTGGGAGAGCGTCAGACTGAAGATCTGAAGGTCCTGCGTTCGATCCGCGGAAACCGCATGTTTGTTTTTTTTTCTCTTTTTTTTTTCCCCTTCCCCCTAACTGTAAGCGATCAAGTCGTTGGTGGACAGGGAGTGGCGTCTTGGCGTATTTCGCGCGAAAGGCGCGAGGAAGAATGAGGGATTCGAGGCAAGTCTGATGCGTCGATGGGGATGGTTTCATGCATGGGTGTATTGGCGAATTGAAGAAGAAGATTGATGATGATTTGCGTGCAAAGAAGTGCAGAGATTGCTTGCGCCAGCATGAAAGACACGCAGAAAAATTCTAGGCTCTTTGCGAGCAAGAATCTATGGGATATCTGGCTCGGAGCAATTCCGAAGAACGAGAAACTGAGGAACGGCCGCAGGACGTCATACACGATAGCAAGAAGAATGATTGAGCCGTGGGACTAATCTTATGGTAAATTCCAATGGTGGGAGCTGCATAGTGACGTGGCAGTGAAAGAACAAGAGCGACGTTCTTCGCTCGGGCTCCACAAAGCGGAAGCCAGAGCAAGACTCGCTTCCATCTTCCGAGCGCAAGAGAGCCCAAAAGATGAAAAAGGAAAAAACCGTATTGGGCGGTCAAGCAAAAAGAAGCTGAGCTCGAGCTCGCGCTTGACAAAGCTGCTTACGATCCTGCGTCTTTCCGAAGTCACAGCAAGCTCCTTGGCGCTTAGCAAAGCTGCTTGCGATCCTGCGTCTTTTCGAAGTTGCAGCAAGCCCCTTAAAAAAACCGCGTGGAGAACCTTGCGAGACCTGCGAACAGCAGCAAAGCGTTCGCCCGGAGAAGAATCGCGGTGCAGCTTGAGCGAAACGAGCAAGAAAAGAACGCCAGGAATCATTTTGAGCAAAACGAGCAAGCAAAGAAAGCCAGGAAACATTTTGAGCGAAATGAGCAAGAAAAGAAAGCCCGGAAACATCTTGAGCGAAACGAGCAAGAAAAGAAAGCCCGGAAACATCTTGAGCGAAACGAGCAAGAAAAGAAAGCCCGGAAACATCTTGAGCGAAACGAGCAAGAAAAGAAAGTCAGGGAACATTTTGAGCGAAACGAGCAAGAAAAGAAAGCCAGGAAACATTTTGAGCGAAACGAGCAAGAAAAGAAAGCCAGGAAACATCTTGAGCGAAACGAGCAAGAAAAGAAAGCCAGGAAACATCTTGAGCGAAACGAGCAAGAAAAGAAAGCCAGGAATCATCTTGAGCGAAACGAGCAAGAAAAGAAAGCCAGGAATCATCTTGAGCGAAACGAGCAAGAAAAGAAAGCCAGGAAACATCTTGAGCGAAACGAGCAAGAAAAGAAAGCCAGGAAACATCTTGAGCGAAACGAGCAAGAAAAGAAAGCCAGGAAACATCTTGAGCGAAACGAGCAAGAAAAGAAAGCCAGGAAACATCTTGAGCGAAACGAGCAAGCAAAGAAAGTCAGGAAACATTTTGAGCTCAAGAATGCGACCTCTGAATGGAGAACCGACACCTAGAGGAGCAAGACATTCTGCAAGCGAGACACTGCGGTGAGACGATTTGTCGGATCTTTGGAGCATCTCGTCTTGAAGCTGTTCAGACTGCGCGACGGAAACCTGTCAGCTCCTCCCATAGACAGAGAAATGGTAAAATTGAAAAAGCGCACTTGCTCCGAGCATATGTACACTCCTATTCTCCCAAGCATGTAATCGAATGTTTAAAGTGATCTCACAGTCAATGCATGAGAAGGAGGCTGGGCCAACTTCTTGTCTTCCACGGTAGTGATTATCGAGTGAATCAAAGCGAGAATGCTTCCGCGCATCCTAGGCCGACAGCCAGACACCTCTGGATGTCTTGCTCGCACACAACACAAGCTTGCCCCAGCTGCAGACCTAAAGACCCATTTCAGAATTTGTCACACCCAAATCGAGTGGTGCGCAAGACGCTTTGAGGAGTTGACGAACTGCTGGGTCTGTAACAGAGAGGAGTTGCTTGCGAAGAGCACGGTAGCAAGGCGGTTTTAGCTCAGGTGGGAGAGCGTCAGACTGAAGATCTGAAGGTCCTGCGTTCGATCCGCGGAAACCGCATTTGGTTGATATTTTTTTTTGTTTTTCCTTTTCGTTACACAAAAAGAGAAAGAACGGTTGGTTTTCGGCTCTTGTTCTTGCGAAAAAAAATTTCTTTCCCTAAATGGCACTTTTCAAGTTGCGCTCACTACCGGCCTCAACAATGTAAAGCCTTCCTTCCCTTTCCCCCGCCTCGCCTTGGTCTTTGTTTTCGCTCGTCCTGGAAGAGAGATTTTCAACCTGCAGAGCGTGATTCGTGTTTATTATTGTTTTTGTTTTTTTCATGAGTTGGTCTCGTTGTGGAGCGAAGACGACAAAGACGGACAAAATGCCGGGTCTGCTGTGTCTCCCTCCTTTTACAGTTAGTATGATATGGTGCCGTGAATGCGCTGCCAGCGGCTGTCCGTGGCCGCAAATCCTGGTATTTCGCTCTGGGGGGTCCATGTCGGGCTTTGACCTCTGGAGTGACACAACGGGAAGCACAGCGGTTTTAGCTCAGGTGGGAGAGCGTCAGACTGAAGATCTGAAGGTCCTGCGTTCGATCCGCGGAAACCGCAATTTCATTTTTTTTTTTTCCAAAAAGCCCACCATTTTTTTTTTGCCTCCCGTGGAATCTGTGTTTTCGACTCCGGAAATGATGCAGAACTTTGACGACGAGATGACCCGACCCCCTGACTCTAACGTCCCAATCGATCACGAGTCGCGGACCCTTGAGAGAAACTTCGCGTCAACAATCTTCGTCTCCCCTTCCCCCCCCCCGTCCAACATACTACATCTTTCTTTGTTGTTCGCTCAAAGGGCCGTCGGGCGAGAGACGCTCATCCCGAAACGAGCGTGGATACCTCGCGAGGCTCTGCTTCGCCTCGAAGTCGAACTCTGTCGTTCGCGTGGAGCGAGAGATGGACCTCGAGCAGAACGGAAATTCGTGGTCTTCTTGCGTGCGACGCCCACCGAGGACTGACGGGGTCGAGCGTGTAGTACATACCCATACAACGGAGACGTGTTAGAGCCCGAACCTAGCGACGACAACGATGGCGACCCGCAAGATGGCAGCCGTCTTCGGGTGCTCCGGGTTCGTGGGCGGCCACGTCGTGGCCAAGCTGCTGGAACGCGGACACCCTGTACGAGGCGTGTCGCGACACGCAAGCAAGGCCACCTGGCTCAAAGACCTGCCGTGGGCAGGAACCGACGAGGCGAGCGGGGACAAGGTGGAATTTGTTGACCTCGACCTCGGCCAGCCCAAGGAAGACCTCGCGAATGCACTTGACTCGGCACTGCAGGGATGCGGGTCCGTCTTCATGTGCGCCGGCGTGGAACACCAAAAGAAGGAGGTGATCGACTTTATGGTTACGGCAGGCCAGGAAATCATCCGCGCTGCTCGACGCCAGGGTGTCGAGGCGGTCGTGCTCAACAGCTCTGGCGGCAGCACCAACCCGCCAGGCCACAAGGACGAGGACCCAAAGAATGAAATCGATCATTGGAGCGACCCTGAACAACAGATCGCTAACGAAAAGTATTCGCCCGCGGCCAAGACTAAGATGGAACTCACTGCATTCGAGGAGGTCGGTCGCAACAAGCGGGACGAGGTCGTCGATGAGACGCGCGCGAAAGAGAGCCCGCGGCTCTGCATTGTGAACCCGAACCTGATTCTTGGGCCTCAGCTCGATCCGGGTCCTGTCAACGGCAACTCTTTGCCCATGTTTGCCAAGATCTACCGCGGCGAGAGCATGAACGAAAAGGTCCCGAATGACTCGATGAGTATCATTGACGTGCGCGACCTTGCGTCGATCTTTGTGGCGTGTGCTGAAAACACGAGCGCCACGGGTCGCTACTTTGGCGTCAACCGGAGCTTTACCTGGTCCGACATTCTTGATGCCATCAAGCACGCGGACTCCTCGTACAAGAAGCCACCCATGTTCGAGGAGGACCCGAAGACACCGACGCAGTTCGACTTTACGCGACGCGACTCGCTTGGCGTCAAGCTACGCAACCTCGATGAAACCATGGCGGACGTGATTGAGTACCTCAAGTCCAAGTCCAAGATTTAGTCATTTTATTTTATATCTAGCTCTCCTTCTTGTCTGTTTCTGGCGGAAATAAGACCTGCCCGAGCGCTCGCAGCGCCGACGCCTTGGAAACCTTTGTCCGCGGCTCGCGGACGCCCCACTCCCACGGTTCTCCAACTGTCTCTTGCGTCGTCTCGTTCTCATCGACTGTGACAATGCCACAGCGGATAAGTCCAAGGGCAAGGTCGGCAAGCAAATCTTGAAATTGCTCAAGCGTCACGACCGAGCTTCGACGTGAGTGTTTGACGAGCAGAACTCCGAGATCGGCCGCCTGCATGCTGGGCGGAAGGAGTTCAGACTGCTTGAGAAAGGCACGGACGCGTCCCACTTGCACATTTTGCCCTGTGCCAGGCTGAGCCTGCAAAAGCGACTGGAAGATGACCTCGGCCGGTCGATCGCACGGCGGAGCAAGACTCGGTGCGTTGGAAGCAACAGCAGCAGGAGGAGGGGGGCTTGCAGGATGAGCTGATCCTGCACTTGTCTCCTGGCGCAGATCAACCCGAGATCCCTCTCTTGACTTGATGCGAGGAGGCTTCTGCCGCGGACTTCGTCTACTATCAGCGAGCACAGGCTGCCGTGATGGCGCCGGTGCTGGCTTACGCGATCGAAGAGGGGATACTTTGGGTGATGTGATGACCTCGTTGTTGCTGCTCTTGCCGTCTTCGTCCTCTTCTTCATCGCTTGCAAACACAAAGCGCCCAGATACGGTTGGGGCGCGGGGCGCGAGCATGTCTGGTCGACGAAATCGTACACGTGGACCACCTGCGCCAGAGCGAACCTGCATGGGAACGGTGCGCGCTTGTGAATTTTCGTGACGCCGCGGCACGTCGGCCCGACGCTGCGTCCTCATGCCTTCGAGCTCGGCAAGTGCCATACCTGCACGATTTTTCTCGAGGGCAAGCTGTTCGCGCAAAAAGTCTGTCTTGGCATTGGCGGCGCGTAATGCGCGCGCCTTTTCGTCCATCATGGCCTTGATCACGAGGCGAAACTCCCGATCCATTTGCGCTTTAGTTTTGTCCACAACGGATTGCGGATTTGCGGCCTTGAGCGCTTCCCGTAAGGCATCGCGTTCGGCCTTGACGATACGTAGCTCGCGCACGGCCCTCTGCAATGCGCCGTGCGCTGGAGACCCAAGACCTGATCGCAAACTGGTTGATTCCGTGCCGTGGCGAGGGCTTGACGACAGGATGGAAGAGGGGCTTTGTGGGCTCCAGGGTGCGGGATGACCGAGTGCGAGAGCCATCTTGTCCTTGCTGCTTTGCGTTTTGCTCGCTTGCGTCGTTTGGTGATGTGAAGGGCTCCGACTTGCAGCTCTGTGTCGCGGAGACCCGGCTCGAGGGGACATTGGGGGAGATTTGGATTTACACGAAGGGCGCCCTGGCGATAGTGTCGACGCAGATGGTGATGCACAACGGGGGGACGACGGAGAAACAGAGGAAAGGGAGGAGGAGGAGGAGGAGGTGGCCCTTGTCGTAAGTGTTTCAAACTGCTTTCGCTGTGGTGACGGCACCTTGACGACATGGGGTGAGCGCCTTGTCGCAGAAGCCTGCATTGGACTTCCCATATTTGCTAGCGTCGAGCTCGCAAGGCGATTTGGTGCGATTGGACTCGTAGGGGAAAAAACTGGACTCTGTGCAGCCCCTTGCTCTGAAAAGTGTGCGTGTAAGTGGAGACCCGAAGGACTTGCAGCACTCCCCATGCTTGCATTCATTGGGCTCTCCACGCTCGCAGCCATGGGGCTAATGGTCAGCGGCCTGCGGGTACGCACAGAGCTTGTCGGCGGCGCAAAACGCTGCTCATCCTCGGGTGATGCAGACACCTCGAAATTATCACTAAAAGGCGAAGAAACAGCCGTCGGCGGTGCTTCGAGAAGGAGATCTTGTGCTTCGGTAGAGCTGTTGCCAGGACTTGATCTCATCTGGTCTTCATCCAAAAGGACATCCTCGCTGTTTGAGTCCAAGACCGTCATCTGCGCTGCGAGACTCGACGTTGGGGCGGTGAAATTGATGCTCGATTCGTGCGCAACGTTCTGGGCGTCCTTGCCCGCCGTACCGTTCTCCTCTGGCTCGTAGTCGTCCTCGTAGTCTTCTTCTTCCTCCTCCTCCTCCTCCTCCTCGTCGTCGTCGTCGTCGTCCTCCTCAAACGACATGGCTCTGCGGATCTTCTCCTCGAGCTCGGCGTGCGAGCTCGCCATTTCTGCGCACGACGAGAGGCCCGCGCAGGCTCCGCACACGCTGCGCGCGCGTCGGGCGCGCGGGCCTACGAGGGGCTCTGGCTTGCTGCCAACGGGCCCTCACCCGAGCCCGAGATGGGGTTGCGGAGCTGTCAACTGCGCGTAGTAAGAGCGCAGGCCTGCCTAGCGAGACGTCGCACGTCACCGGCTCAATCGGCTAACCGGTACAGGCGTAATGCGAGTGAGAGGAGGAAAAAAGTAGGCCGAGGCCTATACACTGTTGGGTATGGTGCCTACAGCACCGCGTGCCAAAAGTGGAGAAGCAAGGGCTGTGTCGTCTGACGGTTTCTTTGCCCCTAACACAAAGACTTCGGTCGGGACTGCAGCTGCAACAAGACCAGGACGGGTATGAGCATTTCAGCGGTATACATCACTTGTATAAAAAAAATTCGTTTCTTCTGGCTCGTAATTAGGCCTTGCTTGCCAGCCAAGTGGCCTGGCCTGGCTAGCGGCTAACCAAAGATGGAGCGCGTGTAGCGAAGGTTGAGGACCTTGGTGATCTCGCTGATCTTTTTGAGCGCCATGCGGAGATCCTCCTTGGTGTGAGCTGCAGAAATGCAGAAACGGACGCGACCACCGTAGATGGGCACAGCAGGCGCGCCGACAACGACGACGGCAAGGTCGCGGTCGAGGGCCTCGCGTGAGAAAGCGGCAATCTTGGTTGAATGGAAGAGCATCATTGGCACAATCGGAGAGTCATCATCGCCAAGAACCGAGCAACCCATCTGCTTGAGCTTGGTGCGGAAGTAGTTGGCATTGTCCTTGATGGCACGGAGACGATCGCGACCCACGGTGGTTCCGTCTTCGCCCTGGATGATTTGAAAGGCGCGAAGGACCTGTTCTGCAACAACGGGCGACAGGCTTGCCGAGTACAGGAGCCCGGCAGAAGCACCGCGAAGGTAGTCAATGAGCTCCTGAGAACCGGCAATGTAGCCGCCCATGCCGCCAAAGCTCTTGGTGAAGGTACCCATGAGAATGTCAATTTCATCGGGGCTGACTCCGGCGTGCTCGCAAATGCCGCGTCCAGTCTTGCCGAGTGCGCCAATCGAGTGCGCCTCGTCTACATACGTGTAGCACTTGTACTTTTTCGCAACATCGACAATGGCGCGGAGGTCGCAGACCTCGCCCTCCATGCTGTAGATGCCCTCAACAACAACAATAATCTTGGTCCATGGCCGGTAGACCTCACCAGGCTTGCCTCTGCCCTCGATGATCGCCTTGCGCACGACGCGCTCTAGATCGTCGGCCATGTTGTGCTTGAACGCCATGACTTTGGCCCCCGACGCGCGGCAGCCATTGACGATGGACGTGTGATTGAGTTTGTCACTAATAAGAAGCGAGCCAGCCTGCGCAATAGCTGGCAAAGTGAGCTGGTTGGTGTTGTAGCCCATATTGAATACAACGGCGGCGGGCTTGCCGACAAAGTTGGCAACCACCTCTTCGAGCTCGCGGTGCACGCTCATGGCGCCAGCGTCGCCCTGCGCGGAGCAGCTGGCCGGGCCATAAATTTTCAATGCAGCGTGCACCTGCTCTCCGCAGGTCGAGTCCCAGTCGTCGGCAAAGCCAAGATAATTGTAAGACCCGAGATTCAGGCAGCGTTTGGTCTCGCCAGTCGTCTCCATGCGCACGCCGTTGTCGTCGACGCGCTGCTCCATGACATCGATCCACGCGCCGGGTCGCGAGCTGATGGGACGAAAGAAGCAATCCTGCATGCGGTGCTTGAGCCGACGCACATAGAATGCGCCACCCTGCGGGTCCAGAAGGGGCGCCTCGTCAACATGTTTCACCAAGAGCTCATCGCGGAAGCGGGACCGGCCCGTGAGCTTGCCAAAGGTGTCGCGCAGATGGCCAAAGAAGAAGAGCACGATGAAGCCCATGTACGTCGTGAACGCCGTAAACAGGCTCTGGTCCTCCGCATCCTGCGGCACGTGCGACTTGCTGCTGCTCATCGCGCCCTCCCTGTGCGGTGCAGCAAGCTAGCCAGCTAGCTCGCTGGCTGGCCTGCCACGCTGCCGCTCTGCTTGTACTTCCGAGCGGTCTGTCCCCTCCTCTCGCTGCTCGCTCCTCGATCTGCCGCCGCGTGCGCTGTAGCCTGGGTCGTGGCAGCTCGGGGCCTTCGGGTCCGCGAGCTGCGTCCTCGTCCCGCGCTCCCGCGCTCCCGCGCGAGCCTCGCTTGCCCTCGCGCGCGCGCCGTGGCTTGGGCTTTTGTTCTGCCTCTGTCCATCGCCGGCGGCTGTTGGCGCGACATCCACCTGGCTAGTATAAAAAGCACACCAACAAACAGACGATACTCTACTATCCGCTGTGCGCGCACGCGCGCGCATGTGTGCACAACTCTTTTGGGCAGACAAGAATGAGATTGTTGACGACCACTGCCCCCACCAAGATGCAAGCGAATGCGACACGCAGATGCGACCTGCCACTACCGGCCATTGTAGCGGGGGAGATGCGAAGACTCCGAGGAGAGAGAGAATGGGAGTGGTCGATTGGCGACGCTGTGGGAGTGGGTAGTGCAAGCTTAGCCGAGCTGTGCTTGTAGTGGGTCTACAGGTGTTGTGAATCGTGCTAATGTGCCACCTCATGGTCATGAGTTGAGGCTTGACTGAGCGAGCTGTGTTTGTAGTAGAGGTGTTGCGATTCGGGAAGACATGGAGAAGCAAGCAAGAGCAAGAGAGCATGCTCCATCGGTCAATACCTACGATGGAAATGTATACGTTTGCTTATAAATAAAAAAGACTTTATACGATGGACCGCCCCAACGCCTGTTTGGCACGACGACGACTCTGCTTGTGATTCATCCAGCTCGAGCTAATCTGGATCTTTGACATGTATGACTAGTTGAGGTCGTGGTCGCAATCTTGGGCGGGAAATTGGGCTGCAAGAAAGTCGCTGGCATGACGAAGGATAAAGTCTGGGTTCTCAATGATGGTAAAATGCGTCGACAGCCAGTCACTGCGATGCTCGGCGTTGGGCATGACGCGCGCCATTTCAGACATATGGTAAGGCGGCGTAAAGTAATCAAAACGCCCAGAAAGCAACAGCACAGGGTGTTCCACCTTGTGCATGAGGTGCTGCACCGAGTGCGCGTCGAGCTCCTGGAAGAATTGGCAGTAGTTGCGCGAGGTCTTCTCGTTCATGGAGACGCCTCCAAGGTACTGCCTGGTAATTTGAGCAAAGTAGTCCTCGCCAGAGAGACCGGTCCACGTCTTGGTCCCGACGAGCTTGCCGACTGTGCGCATAAGTGCAGCGTAATACGTGGTTTCGAGGCCGCTGAGCACGAGACCAAAGATCTTGTGCGGCCGATTCGTGAGCACTGTACGAACAAGCCACTCGCTAATATTGTTCGCATAGGGAATGCGCATGAACGGCTGGAAAGCAGTGCTAAAAACGTGACCATGCGCTCCGTTCATGAGCACCATGGTCTTGACTAAGTCTGGATACAGGAGCGAGTATTCGAGCGCGACCTGGACGCCCATGGAGTGCGCGAGAACAACGTCCGCGCAGTGGTATCCGCACGCCAAAAGGACCTCGCGAGCATCCTCGGCATGATCCCGAATGCTCATGCGGCGCGCGCTGGCAGGTTCGTCACTCTCAAAGAGACCCCGGTAGCACCAGGTGAGAATGTCATATTCGCCTCCAAAACGCGCCACAAGCGGCCGATTGGTGAAGAGCCCGCTGGCGCCGAGGGGGAGGAAGAAAAACATGAGCTTGTTGCGGCTCTTTTCACGCGATGAAACGTCCTCCTTGACTTCTTCCTCTTCGTCGCAGTTCTCTTCCGCCTTGCCTCTTCCATTGGAGGCCGGAATCTTCGTGACCTTGACGCGCACGCCGTCGCGCATCTTCAAGAAGAATTGCTCCGCGAGCTCTTCGAACTCGGGCTCGGATACCTCGAGCACATCGGGCCTCTGGAGCCGGCCCGCGTTGTTGCTGTCCTCGAAGGCGTCCGCGTCGAGGGCCTTGGCCTCCCACTCGTCGGCCTGCGTGGCGACCGAGGTGGAGACCGAGCTCACCTCCGAGGCGGCGTCGGCGTTTTTGCGCTCGCGCGTCCTCATCTGCACGCCCGACTTGGCGTTCCGCGGGCTCCGCGGCGGGCTCCGCGAGCTCCTGGACGAGGGCGACGAGGGCTGCAGCGCGAACGGGCTCTCCAGCAGCCCGAGCATGGTCCCCACGGCGGCCCAAGAGCGAGCGCTCTCAGGTCTCCCTTACGCTATCTCTGCACACGCCGAGCTCGCGGAGACCAGGCCGACTGCGATCGCGTTCTGTCGCCCGCGAGGCGCGGCGCTGGCTGCGCTAGGCTGCTGCGCGGCGTCGCGCCGGGCTGCGCGGCGCCGGGCTGCGCTGCGTGGCGTGGCGCTGCGCTGCGAAGCGGCGCGATGCGCAGCGATGCGAAGCGTAGCGGCGCTGCGAGGCCGGCCGATCTGCCTGCCGCCCCGATGACGCCGCGCCGCGCGACGCAGCGTCCGGGACGCGCGCGCTCGGGCGCAGGGGCGCGCGGGCGCGGGCGCGGGGTCCGGGCCGGGGCTGCGCGCGCTCGCGGGCGGCCTCGGGCGCGATAGGGTTCTGCCGCTGCGGCGCGCGCTCGCTGCTTCTCGCGCGGGTTTATGGGGCGGAAGGCGCCGTAGCTAAAACTTCTGTAAGGGCGCGCGAGCGATGACGCCCAAGCCTAGCGTGGATAGTAGGGCCCGCGACTGTACTACCTGAACTCCATTTCCATTTCCGCTCGCCTGGCTGGTCACTTGACCTCGAGGTCTCCGCCCTTCACGTCACTTCGCTCCACTTCACTGCGCTCCATCGCAGCTCATCCCCATCCCAGCTCGGCTCGGCTCGACAGGTCTCGGCCCGACTGGAGATGGCGTCCACCCATCCTCCTGCCGGGCCCGCTTGCTCGACGATCATCGTCGACCGAGACGGCGACCACGCCGGAGCGGACCTGGTGCAGCTGGTGTAGCTGCAGCTGGTGCTCGCCGTGGAAGGGAAGGTGAACAGATCGCGGACACGGCGCGCCAGGCGGAGGCGGAGCGAATGCCGCGGCAGCTGGACCTCGCGGGCGGTGCTGGACGGAGGGGGATCCATGAAGGAACTTGAAGGCCAGGCGGCACGGATGCGGATGGACGATGGGCGACGGATGGACGCACGAGCGTCATCGCAAGCAAGGAAGGAAGCGCACGGGCTCTGGGCGGATGGGCGCTGTAGAGAGAGTCCTGGAGAAGGCAGGCACGGCGCGCGAGCTGCGGCGCAGGTCACGAGCCGGGGGAGACCAGGCTTGGCGCACGTGCGGAGAGTCCATTTGCGGCAGCGGTCGGCCATGCAGTGCAGCCTGGCGCTGCGCTGATGCACGGTCTTGCAACGGACCGGGGACCCGCCATTGCTTCTTGTCGATGTGGCGCTCGTTCGCCACGTCGGTGTTGCGGCTGCTGTGACCACTGCCAGTGCCACAGAAAGGCGCTAGGCCTAGAAACGGATAGTTGCTTCCGCTAACACGACTGATGCACGGTCTTGCCGCGGACCGTGGACCCGCCATTGCTTCTTGTCGATGTGGAGCTCGTTCGCCAAGTCGGTGTCGAGTAGTGGCTGCGGCCGCAGTGCCATTGGGCAGTGACGGCCAGTGCCACCCTGAGAGGCGCTAGAAACGGATAGCTGCTTCTTCGCCGCTAACATTTAGGTGATCGACCGACCACCGGTCAGCGCTCTCTTCACCGGCGCTTGGTTTCATGGAAAGAAAATTGAACGCAAGTGAGGCGAGCAGCTGTGCTCCAGAGCACAAAAATGAGGTCACGTGTGAGCGCCGTCGCATGCGTAGTCGCTGCTGCTGCTCTTCTCGTGCAGCAAGGCGAGGCGAGAGCATGTTTTCGGCAAGGCATGCCTGTCCTTATGGCAGATGGAAGCCTGCGCTCGATTGAAAAAGTCGTGGCAGGAGACCAAGTGCAATCTTTCGATGAACGCACCAATCAGACCACCGTTGCAACCGTAGAGGAGCTCCTTGTCTCCGAGGCAAAGGAATTGATGCGTCTCGACCTCGATACAGGTCGCTCGATCTGGTCAACGCCAGACCACCCGTACTGGAGCTACACACATCGCGGTGTCGTGTCTTTTGCACCAACGGCAACTAAAGCCAAGTATATGCTCGAAGCGCGGCAACTAAGTGAGCGCGATGACCTTTTGCAAGACCCTGCGGGAAATCCTGTCTCCGTCACGGTGGCCAGCATCCACACTTACGAGACAAGCGTTCCCGTCTATACCCTCGCCTTGGCTCCAACTCACTGGTTTTACGTGCACGGCGTGCTTGTGCACAATAAGGGGTCCACGTCCTCATGGTCGTCCGGATCGACGTGGTCTTCGTCTTCTTCGACTTCATCAACGTCGACCACCTCATACTACTCTAGCTCTGGAGGATCTTACACCAAGTCATCCACAGGATATTTTGTGGGCTCTTCAGGCACTTCGTGGACCTATATCTCCTCGTACCGGGCGTCGTCCTATCGAAAGAGTCCTGCCTGCGCTCTCGATTCAACGCAAGCTGGCTGTGCCAATAGTACCGCGGAAAACATCGTTTGTGGGTGCCCTGAAGGTAGTGTGCTCGGCAACGCCGCTTCCCTTGAAGACACGAGTCCATACGTTTCGGGTAACGGGCCGTATTCCAGCGAGCACGAGTCGCAAGGGGCAGTTACGACAGCGTTCGGTGTTGACTTTTGCAGCGAAGATCGCGACGCGGGCATCTGCGTCGATTCCAACTATGATCTCTACTGTGTTCCCGAGTATCTGGAATTCACCGAGCGCTTCACGGACGATCCCGCCTGGCGACACCTCGAGTACATTATTCAGGTGCACTGTAACGAGCAACACTCTGCGTGTTCTGACGACATGAGCTGCTACTACGATTATCTCGAGAACTATACTCTGCTCGCAGGTGCATACAGTGAGCCGATCGAGGGCGCTCTCGAGGTGTACACAAACTTCCAGCAATGCATGAACGAAAGCATGATTTACTGCCGGTGCGAGTGGGAGGTCTGCGAGGCAGAGGCTGTGATAAGTGGCACGCTCGTAGCTTTGGTAATGGGGATATTTTTTGGATGCGCCGTACTCTTGTTCTTCATTGCCTGCTGCTGTTGCCGCATCGTTCAAGCTAGCATGTCACCCAAGGTCCGTGTAGTTCCACAAAACGCAGCCCCCAGCCCCGCGCAGGTATCTACCAAGACAGCGCTATGTTTTGCGAATATCACGCACGAATATGAGAAAACAACGGCAGCGGATCTGGCCGCGCGAGGAAACAAGGTCTATTTGCAGGGCTGGATATGCGACAAATGTAATCAGGAATTCCCACCGAACTCGGAGCTGTCGCATTGCAACACCTGCGACCTCGATTTCTGTACTCGCTGCGTTGACTACCGGTAGTACCTTGACGCAACGTAGAACTGAAAATCGGGATGAAACTGTGTTGAAACGAAACTGATTGTTTTAAAGTTGATAATCTCTTGGAGCTCATCTATGCCGGTGATGCATGCAATAAAAGCATGACCCAAACTCCGGATAAGGTTCTCAAAGACTGGGAACAACGGTGTCTTTGGCGTTCTCATCGGCCCCGGTCTTGGCCGCGCGACGGCGGCGACGAAGGACGACAGCTGCAATTA
This sequence comes from Aurantiochytrium sp. KH105, assembly GCA_003116975.1. NCBI lineage: Eukaryota > Bigyra > Thraustochytrida > Thraustochytriidae > Aurantiochytrium > Aurantiochytrium sp. KH105. Next base: position 214,264 of record BGKB01000017.1, on the reverse strand, counting down.
CGGAGACGGCCACAAACGCACCAGCCACAAACGCACCAGCGGCAGGACCCACGATAAGTGCCAGCGGCGTAGCCGACGACTCGTCATTGTTAATCGCTGTCGGCTCGGTCGTAGGGGACTGCTCGGTCGTAGGGGACTGCGTTGGACACGCGTCGAATTCTCCTGTTCCTTCATACGACGGTCTGTATGGCGCGATGAGGGAGCCAGGAAGAACTGGCTGTGGCCCGCAGAGAGGAACGTTATCAATGTCCCTGCGCATCGGAATCGTGTGAGCTTTCTTGCATCGCTAATTTATCGCGAAGAACTTACAGTCTGGTCAGACTTGTCATTTTAGTGATCCATTGAGGAAGCTTTGAAAGATCTGTGTCTGCTATGTCCCTGTTCGATTGATTGGGACAGTGAGTACGATTGATCTCTGATTTAAACGAGTGTATGTGTTGGACGTACAAATTTCTGAGCTTTGTGAGTGCGGGCAGACTTTCGGGAAGGGAGGTGAGAGGGTTGTAACACACGTCTCTGAAACATAAAACGGAGTGTGAGTTCCTTATCAGCGGCGCGCGAGTATAATCGATTACTTCCTCGCCATCTCAGTGACATCATTTAACTTACAGGTCCCGAAGTTCGGAAAGTCCCGAAATGCTCTCGGGGAGGGACGTAAGCAGGTTGGACTGTGAGGACCTGTGGTGCGCGTGCTTGCGTTCGTGAGTGTACTTGTACGTTTTATGCAGACAGAAAGCACGACCAGCTTCGGTCACTTTCACGTACAATTTTTGGAGCTTGGTGAGAGCCCCGATCCAGGAAGGTAATTCCGTGAGCTTGTTGTTGTAGATTTCTCTGTAGTGAAGGTTTTAATAAATACGCAAATGTTAGCGGCAACTCTTTTCGATCTCGTCAACCACCCAATGAGATCATCTGACTTACAGGCGGATAAGCTCGGAAAGTTTCGAGATGCTCTCAGGGAGGGACGTGAGCGGGTTGCTGCATAAGTATCTGTTTTTGCTCGCGTTCAAGCGTAAGTGTCATCTTTCAAATTTCCTGGGAGAACGATCAGCTACGGCCACTATCACGTACAAGGAAGTCAGCTTGGTCAAAGCTTCAATCGAAGAGGGAAATTCCGTGAGCTCGTTGCTGCTTACACCTCTGCAATGAAGTGATTTTCGAAAGACGAATATTAGTGACAACTCGTTTTCTGTCTCGACAACCATTCGATGACATCATTTAACTTACAGGTAAGTAAGTTCGGAAAGTCCCGAAATGCTCTCAGGGAGGGACGTGAGCTGGTTGCTGGATAAGTATCTGTTTTTGCTCGCGTTCAAGCGTAAGTGTCATCTTTCTAATCTCCTGGGAGAATCATCAGCTACGGCCACTATCACGTACAAGGAAGTCAGCTTGGTCAAAGACCCAATCGAAGAGGGCAATTCGGTAAGCTTGTTATCGTAGAGGCTTCTGCAATTAGGTGATTCTCGAAAGGCAAATGTTAGTGGCGACTCTCCATATCGATGATTTTGATGCACGTACAGGGCACGAAGATTTGTCAGCTGGCCAACAGATTCAGCGATAGCCGTCAGCCCATTGCTCTTGAGATTGCTACGCTTATAGACGGATTGGTTAGTATATCCTGCCAGCTCTCTGCAGCAAAGGAAACTTACAGGTACGTGAGCGAGGTCAAGGAGGAAAGGGCAGGCTCGAAAACGTCAGTGCTGTGGTCTTCGTCTTCGGCAACACGATGTCCGCAGTAAGCATAAGTCGTCGAGCCGTTACAAGGGGAAGAAGGGAAGCAGTAGCAACTTGCGCCACTCGTCAAGGCTGAGGCACAAAGAAGGAGCAGCAGGAGCAGCAGATGCCGAAGCATCATCGCGACCACGCCGTTCTTGCTTGAAGAGGACCAATCTGAGCTCCTGTTGGCTTGCGGACCGACAGCGAGGCCTTGCGTCTGTTGCGAGTCTGCAGTGCCATACCTTCCCGTTCGCCAGTCGATCCCCGCTTGCCTGAATCTTGGCGTGACTGTGAGTTGATTTTGAATTGAGCACAAAGCTTTTAATCATCGGAGACCGGGCCGGCCGTCTGACCCTCGTTCCATGATTTCGTGCGCGCGCCCTGCCTCCCTACGACTACCACTGGGCCGACCGGGCCGAGTGCACCCGTCCCCGCGTCTTCCACTTCATTACTGGTTTGATGGCCAAAAGAAAGGCGCGCGTGCAAACGACGATCAGCACAGCGCAAATTCAACCCCGCAGCAAGGAGGTTTTCCCTCGCTGGCGAGTGCAGAATTACTGGTAGTGGGAGGAGGAGGAAGAGGGAGCGGGGGAGGAAGCGGGAGAGGAGAGGGAGAGAGAGAAAAAATAAGGCCGTACGGTCGTGAATGCGAGCGAGGGTTCTTGAATCTGAGGACGGAAAAACCCGCCCAGCAGCTTTGTGCCGCGGGGTGCAGCCCACCACGCATTTGCGCGGGGGGCTAATGCAAACGGCGGAGTGCAGGCGACCACCGTTCTGTTGCGTGATCGACTGCAGGTAGGGACTAGAACCCGACAAATCCCCCGTTGAAGTGCGTTCTCGTTTTGGCTTGGAACGATGAGGCGCCCCCCTACTCGCCGTCCATCGCCCGTCACCATTGCACCACCGCCACCTGACAGTGTGCCGCTGGCGGCCGCCCTCTCGCTCGCACTGGCCTGCGCAACACGTGTCAAGTTTTGGCTATACCCAAGCTGCGCTCTACCACGTGAGTAGAACATATCCGACGCGTTCAAGGCGTCCTTGCTTGTACCAATTTAAACTCGTGCTACTGGTGGCGTCGAGATGGACAGAGAGGGCGTGCGTCTGCTGCGGGTCTGCAGCGCCATACCTTCTCATCTCATTCGCCGCTCCTAAGACAGCTCACCTGAGACTTGGCATTGGGTAACTTTTGTTCAATGGAGATCAGCAGGGTATTTTCTTGGACCCTCGTGACGTGAGGTGACGTTCAAGTTGCGACCCCACTTGGAATGCCGTCTGAAAAAATGAATCATCATCGAGGCCAGCAAAAATTTTTCCACACGCCGATTTCAAGCAGTCACGCGGTCCACCTAGCGTCTATACTCGTAGCGACACTCTCTTATCTCTTCAGCACACCGCGGCAACTACTCTGCATGACTGGCAAGCAGCCGCAGCTGGCAAGCAACAAAGGAATTCACTGACCAGCAAGACATACAGCCGCAAAAGTTTGCCCTCGCTATCGTTGTGTAGTATACGCTCAAAACGACACCTGCTGCTGGAGCTGGTTGCGCGCGCCCCATTTCCCTTCTCGGCCTATTACTTCTGTCCAGCACTGCAGGGATTCCCTCGCTGGCGAGTGAACCAGTGGAGACGGAGGCGGAGAGGGGAGCGGGGAAGAAGAGGCGCCCTGAATGGCCCGGCACGTGCGTCGCGCTGGCTCGTGCACGTGCGTCGCGCTGGCTCGTGCACGCGCGCGCGGATCTTGCTTGCGCCTGGCTGTTCTTGGCTCGGGCGCAGCAGTGCAGGCGCCGGCCGGGCCAAGCACGACCCGAAGGCCGCGAGGTGGTCGCACCGCTGCTGCAGGTCGCCCGCCTCCTGTCGCCTCACCGCGCGACGAGAGGACGGGCCGCTGCGCTGGCTGCTGCCCACGAAGGGTCAAAATCATGACGGCTGCGGCGAGGACGAGCACATCCTCTGGAGCAGCGCCAAGCATTCACCCTTGATTCTTCTCTTGGGCCAAGCAGGCCTCGTGAGCCACGCGAATGGCCTGGGCATCAGCAGCAGGGGCTAGCTTGCCGCGCTGCGAGCTGCCTGGCTGCAGGTTGATGTGCATGCAAGTCAGCCACTGCCAAGCGCGCTACAAAGTGAATCATTGGTTCTTGCAAATGGAAAGACAGCCTATACTATGTAGGTATAGGCGCAGACGAATCGGCCAAGTTTCGACCTCTCTGTCTCTTCGTCGCTGCCGTAGCAGCAGCAGCAGCAGCAGACGTCTCTCGGCTAAGCAGGTCAGGGACAACTCTTGCAGGAGCAGAATGCCGACGCATCATCGCGATCACGCCGTTCGTGCTTGGAGAGGACCGGTTCGAGCTCCTGTTGGCTTCACATCAGGACCGACAGTGAGGGCGTGCGTCTGTTGCGGGCGTGCGGCCATGCCTTGTCATTCGCCGGTCTGTCCTAGCTCGCCTGATTCGCACTCTGGGACGTGGCGTCAAGAATCGCGCGAAGCTTTCAATCTTCGGAGACCGCACCGCGGGCCGCTGTCCGTGTTGAAGTCCTGGACCCTCGTGCCATGACGGCGCGACGGTGGCGCGCCCTATTACTTTCACCGCTGTGCGAAAGCTCCTGGCTCAGCTGCCACAGAAGAGACGCGCGTGCGGCGCAGCAGCAGCAACAGCAGCCTGAGTGCAGCACAGCGGGCGGGGTCTCTCCTCGCCCTCGCGGGCGAGTGCAGCCGTGGCAGGGAGAGGGCGAGAGGGGCAGGCGCCCCGGCTGGTCCGGCGGTGCAGCGGCAGCGGTGCGGCTGCTGCAGCAGTGCTGCTGCTGCTGCTTGCAGCATGCAGAGCGTTCATGGCGCCGCGGCTGCTCGTTCGGGACCCTCGGGACCCTCCGTGCCTCCGTTCGTGTGTGACCGGGGGTGTGTATTGACGGTGACGACCGCGACGGCTTCACGCGTCAGCGCAGCGCAGCGCGGTGCAGGGCAGGGCAGGGCAGGGCAGGGCAGGGCAGGGCAGCGCGATGCAGCGCAGCGCAGCGCGATGCAGTGCGGTGAAGAGCAATGGCCGCGGCGCTGCACCTCAGCTCCTGTCGCGCGACCGCTGCGAGAGGCCGCAGCACGCGCTGATTAGGGCCCGGCGCGTGCTCCCGGGCCGTGCGGGCTGCACCTGCAGCTCAGCTGCCAACTTGTTGTGCACTTGCCAGCGGCTGCGGCGCGAAGAGCAGCTTTCGGCGCTGTGCAACGTGAGCGGTGCGGAGGGGAGGCTGGATCGGAGGGGGTGGTCCGCCAGGCTCGCGATCAACTCCGACTCCGAGAAGGTGCACGCCTCCAGCGACCGATTGATCACCTGCCTGTCTATGTTTATTGAGAGTTTTTCACGCTTTTGTTGACGCGAAGTCGCAGGCCAGGCCGCAAAAACCATAGTAGAGGCGAACGGGAAGGTATGGCACTGCAGACCCGCAACGGAAGCACGCCCTCGCTGTCGGTTCAGAAGCCAACAAGAGATCAGATTGGCCCTCCTCAAGCAAGAACGGCGTGGTCGCGATGATGCTTCGGCACTTGCTGCTCCTGCTGCTCCTTCTTTGTGCCTCAGCCTTGACGAATGGCGCAAGTTGCATCTGCACCCCTTCACCTTGTGACGGCTCGTCGATCCGTGCTGCCTGCAGCTCCAGTATTGCCGAAGACGAAGACCGCAACACTGACGTCTTCGTGCCTGCCCTTTCCTCCTTGACCTCGCTCACGTACCTGTAAGTTTTCTTTGTTGCAGGGAGCTGGCAGGATATACTGACCAGCCAATCTATAATTGTAGCAATCTGAGGTATAATCAGCTGACGGCTATCTCTGAATATGTCGACCAGCTGACAAATCTTGAGACCCTGTACGTGCATCAAGATCATCGCTGTGGCGAGATCTAAAAGTGTTGCCACTAACATTCGCTTTTTCTAAAACCTTGACTGCAGACACGTCGACTACAACGAGCTCACAGAGTTGCCTTCCTCGATTGGGGCTTTGACCAAGCTGACTGACTTGTACGTGAAAGTGACCGGAGCTGGTCGTGCTCTTTGTCTGCAAGAAACATACAAGCACGCTGACGAACTCAAGCACACGAACAACAGTGATCTACAGTCCAATCAGCTCACGGCCCTCCCCGAGAGTATTTCCGGACTATCCGAGCTGACCGACCTGTAAGTCAAATGATCTCATTGGGTGGTGGATGTGACCTGAAAGTGTTGCCACTAACATTCGTTTTTTCAAAACCTCTTCTGCAGATATATCAGCAGCAACAAGCTCACGGAACTGCCTTCCTCGATCGGGGCTCTGACCAAGCTCCAGAAATTGTACGTGAAACTGATCGAAGCTGGTCGTGCTCTTTGTCTGCAAGAAACGTACAAGCACACTCACGAACAACAGCACGCGCACCACAGGTCCTCGCAGTACAATCTGCTCACGTCCCTCCCTGAAAGTATTTCCGGACTATCCGAGCTGACCGACCTGTAAGTCAGATAAGATCATCGAATGGTGGTCGTGAGCTGAGAGAGTTGCCACTAACATTCGCTTTTTCCAAAACCTTTACTGCAGATACATCTATAACAACAAGCTCACGGAGTTACCCTCTTCGTTTGGGGCTTTGACCAAGCTGACTTACTTGTACGTGAAAGTAGCCAAAGCTGGCCATAATCTTTGAATGCAAGAATAGTGAAACCAAACTCACGAACAACAGCACGCGCACCACAGGTCCTTAGTGCGCAATCTGCTCACATCCCTCCCTGAAAGTATTTCCGGACTTTCCGAGCTTACCGACCTGTAAGTCAAATGATCTCATCGGATAGTTGACGAGACCTAAAAGAGTTGCCACTAACATTCGCTTTTTCCAAAACCTTGACTGAAGATACATCTTCCGCAACGAGATTACAAAATTACCTTCCTCGATTGGGGCTTTGACCAAGCTGACTGACTTGTACGTGAACGTGGCCAACGCTGGTCGAACTCGTTGCTTGCAAGAACGTACAAGCACACTCACGAACGCAAACACGCGTACAACAGCTCTTTAGCATACAATCTGCTCACGTCCCTCCCCGACAGTATTTCCGGACTATCCGAGCTTACCACTCTGTAAGTCAGATGATCACATTGGGTGATTGACGAGACCTATGCAAGTCGCCGCTAACATTTGCTTTTTCCAAAACCTTCGCTACAGAGAAATCCACAACAACAAGCTCACGGAATTGCCTTCCTCGATCGGGGCTCTGACCAAGCTGCACACCTTGTAAGTGAAACTGACCGAAGCTGGTCGTGCTCTTTGTCTGCAAGAAGCGTACAAGCACACTCACGAACAAGAGCACGCGCCCACAGGTCCTCACAGAACAATCTGCTCACGTCCCTCCCTGAGAGTATATCTGGGCTTTCCGAGCTTACCACTCTGTAAGTCAGATGATCTCATCGGGTGATTGACGAGACCTATCGTGCTCTTTGCCTGCTAGAAACGTACAAGCACACTCACGAACAACAGCACGCGCACCACAGGTCCTTAGAGTTCAATCTGCTCACGTCCCTCCCTGAGAGTATTTCCGGACTATCCGAGCTTACCGACCTGTACGTCAAATGATCTCATCGGATAGTTGACGAGACCTAAAAGAGTTGCCACTAACGTTCGCTTTCCAAAACCTTTACTGCAGAAACATCCACAACAACAAGATCACGGAGTTGCCTTCCTCGATTGGGGCTTTGACCAAGCTGACTGACTTGTACGTGAAAGTGACCGGAGCTGGTCGTGCTCTTTGTCTGCAAGAAACGTACAAGCACACTGACGAACACAAGCACACGAACAACAGAGATCTACATTCCAATCAGCTCACGGCCCTTCCCGAGAGCATTTCGGGGCTTACCGAGCTTACCACTCTGTAAGTCAGATGATCTCATCGGGTGCTTGACGAGATCTGAAAGAGTTGCCGCTCACATTTGCTTTTTCCAAAACCTTCACTACAGAAAAATTTACAACAACAAGCTCACGGAATTGCCTTCCTCGATCGGGGCTCTGACCAAGCTCCAAGAATTGTACGTGAAAGTGACCGAAGCTGGTCGTGCTTTTTGTCTGCAAGAAACGTACAAGCACACTCACGAACGCAAGCACGCGCACCACAGGTTCTCATACGGCAATCCGCTCACGTCCCTCCCTGAGAGTATTTCCGGACTATCCGAGCTTACCGACCTGTAAGTCAAACGATCTCATCGGATAGTTGACGGGACCTATGAGAGTTGCCACTAACATTCGCTTTTTCTGAAACCTTAACTGCAGATACATTCCCAATAACAAGCTCACGGGATTGCCCTCTTCGATTGAGGCTTTGACCAAGCTGACTAGATTGTACGTGAAACTGACCGAAGCTGGTCGTGCTCCTAGAAGATCGGAAAGATGACACTTACTCTTTTATAAAAACGCGAACAAAAACAGACAAATCAGCGGTAACCAGCTCACGTCCCTTCCCGACAGTATTTCTGGGCTTTCCGAACTTACCGCACTGTGAGTCAGATGATGTCATTAAATAGTTGACGTGACCTGAAAGAGTTGCCACTAACATTCGCTTTTTCCAAAACCTTTACTGCAGAAACATCTACAACAACAAGCTCACGGAGTTGCCTTCCTCGATTGGGGCTTTGACCAAGCTGCTTTACCTGTACGTTAAAATGGTCGAAGCTGGCCGTGCTCTTAGAAAATTAGAAAGATGACACTGACACTTGAACACGAGCAAAACAGGAAATCCTTTATCAATCAGCTCACGTCCCTCCCTGAGAGCATTTCGGGTCTTTCCGAACTCACCTTCCTGTAAGACAGATGAAGTCATCAAATGATCGACGAGACCTACAAGAATTGCAACTAACATTTGCTTTTTCCAAAACCTTTAATGCAGGTTTATCGGTCTCAACAAGCTCACAGAGTTGCCTTCTTCGATCGGGGCTTTGACCAAGCTCCAACAATTGTACGTGAAAGTGACCAAAGCCAATCGTGCTTTTTGTTTGCAAGAAACGTACAAGCACACTCACGACGCAAGCATGCGAACAACAGCTTCTCATCATCCAACATGCTCACGTCCCTCCCCGACAGTATTTCAGGGCTTTCCGAGCTTTCTCACCTGTAAGTCAGATGAACTCATCGGGTGGTTGACGAGACCAAAAAGTGTTGCCACTAATATTCGCTTTCTCCAAAACCTTTACTGCAGAAACATCGACAACAACAAACTCACAGAATTGCCTTCCTCGATCGAGGCTTTGACCAAGCTGACTTTTCTGTACGTGAAAGTGACCAAAGCTCCTGGAATTCTAGAAGATGACGCTTACACTTGAACACGAGCAAACAGGGGAACATGGAACAACCAGCTCACGTCCCTCCCCGGCAGTATTTCGGGACTGTCCGAGCTTGCCTACCTGTAAGCCAGACAACATCATCGAATGGTTGACGAGACCTAAAAGAGTTGCCGCTAACATTCGCTTTTCCCAAAACCTTTACTGCAGAGATATCAACAACAACGAGCTCACGGAATTGCCTTCCTCGATTGGGGCTTTGGCCGAGCTGCATCAATTGTACGTGAAAGTGACCGAAGCTGGTCGTGCTCCTGGAATTTTAGATGACGCTTACACTTGAACACGAGCAAACAGACAAATCGGGTCCAACCAGCTCACGTCCCTCCCCGAGAGCATTTCTGGACTTTCCAAGCTTGCCTACCTGTAAGCCAGACAACGTCATCGAATGGTTGACGAGACCTAAAAGAGTTGCCACTAACATTCGCTTTCCCCCAAACCTTTACTGCAGAGATATCAACAACAACGAGCTCACGGAATTACCCTCTTCGATTGGGGCTTTGACCAAGCTGCATCAATTGTACGTGAAACGTCAAAGTGACTTTTTTCCACCATGAATTGTCGAGGAAGATATCGCATACACTCTAACGCGAACAAACCGCTGGAACGGAACTAACAATTTGATTCTTGTTATAGATACCTGCATGTCAACCCTCTCATATCTCTTCCCGAAAGTCTGTCCGCACTCACACAGCTCTCTTCACTGTACGTTCAACACACTCGCTCATTGAAAACAGTGGTCAACTTACTCACAATTGATCGAACAGGAACATCGCAGACACAGATCTTACGGAGCTTCCTCAAGCGCTCAGTAGCCTGACAAGTCTGACCAGACTGTAAGTCCTTCGTGAGAAAATAGCAGTGCAAGAAAGCTCACACGATTTCGATGCACAGAGACATTGATAACGTTCCTCTCTGCGGGCCGCAGCCAGTTCTTCCTGCCTCCCTCACCGGGTCATACAGGCCATATGAAGGAACTGGGGAATTCGACTTGTGTAATTTTACGGCCGAGCCGACAGAGATTGACGACTGCCACTGTGACGACACGGCCTGCGACCCCGATAACGTCCCCTCTGACACGCTGCGTCTCGAGTGCATTGGCCAGCCGGCCTTCCCTTCATCACTGCCTAGCTCGCTTACAGCCCTTGACTTCATCGATAGTGAGCTCTTCGACCTACCCGGTGACACTCTTTTAACCCTCGAGAATCTCGTCAGCTTAAATGTTTCTGGCAACAAGCTCATCTCTATCCCGGCTGCTCTTGCGTCTCTTCCATCACTCACTTCTCTCAATGTCAAAGAGAACTCACTTTGTGGCTCAGACGCCCTGCCCGATTTTGATCCTGCAGTTGAAATCGAAGCTGATGACCCGATTTATGCCGAGTGTACCATCTCTCTAACCTTTTGCCACTGCACGGATTGTTGCGAGGCCGAGGTCTTTGATTCTCGCAACACCTCCAGCTTCGTTTTTGAGACCCTTGCGGACGCTGATCGACTGGGCCCGGACCGAAATGGCGAGCTTTGGGACAAGATCGTTGTCGATGATCTGGCCGATGTTGACCTCACCCATATGCGCCTCGTGCCTATTGATGCTGACACAAACGCATCACCTGCAGCGCTCAGCTGCACGCAATCCATAGCTGTGCTCCGCTCGCGCAGCGAGGCCATCGAGCCCAAGCTGATCACCCTCACCGCTGCCGTTGATGACTCCGGCGGCTGCATCGTCAACCTCAATGAAACCTTTCAAAATGCTGACGAATACCAGGTGGATGATCTCGAGTTCGTCTACTTTCTCCAAGACCTCGGCATGGCCTCTGGCTCCGTCCAAGTCTACCCACACCCGGTGCACATCTTCACGATTGATGAGCGCGACCAGCCATACTTTCTCGTCGACGTGTTCTACACCGCCGACGACACAGAAGATACCGACAGGTACTACACCTATGTCGAGCTTCGTCGCAACACCTTCACCTCGGAGAGCTGCCCCTATCCTCCGACGGTGACGCTCAAGCTCGGCGATGCCAGCGACGCAGCGTGCACAGAGACCCTTCCGGTGTCAGAGACCTTCAAGTACAGCGCCAGCATCCCCTCGGCCGAGCTCGGGCAGCGCCTGAGCACATGTATCACGGACCCAAGCAAGCTCTCCGAGTCTGGCAGTGAGATTGTCTACCACGTCGAGCAGTTCCTCAGTTTCACCTTGCCAGCTGAGTGCGACCTCGACATCGATACCAAGCCCAGCCTCGCTGACGACCAGGCCACGATTGACTTTTACGCTCGTCTCGACAATGGCGTCGAGCCCACGTCGGACGCCAACGTCAATCAGCTCGTCATGAAGATTGCCGACTACTCTTTCGAGCCGTGCAGCGACCGTGTTGTGGCCATGGGCAAGACCAAGTACACCATCCGTCTCGTCACTTCCATTGAGCCAACGGAGAAGACCATTCTTGCCAACCCCACCATGGGCGACGTTCTGCTCGAACCTGGCGACTTTTCGTGTACCGACGAGACTGCGATCAATGGCACTTACGAATGCATCGTCGAGCTGACGAGCACCGAGTGTCTGCCCATGGCCCGCGAGGTCAGCGCAGAAACAACATCGTGCAGCTTCGACTATCTGAGCGCACTCGACGTTCAGGCCACCTTCACGTACGCTGACTTTGCCGAGACGGGTTCACTCAAGGATCCAACCATCGTCAACGACAAGGTCTTTACATCGGACTGCCCGGTTCCTGCTGCGCAGACGGACGTCACCGGCACTTATCCCGTGGACCTCACCATCGATGGCGCGAACCTCAACAACCCCATCACAGCGACCATCGCTTTCTCGAACATTCCGCCGACGGGGTCCGTGACGCTGCGTGTGGTGAACGTCGAGGTCTCGATGGCGAACGGTCTGTACCGGCGCAACTTTGCGGTCGAGGACAAGGTGGACTGGATGCAACTGGTGCAAACACCGTGGTACGAGGACGGACACTTTTGCCGCTTTGAAGCCGCCGGCAGCTCTGACAACACGTGCGCACCGTTCTACGCGGAGAACTCGAACGCGTTCACAATTGCGAATGGTGCCGTCTTTGCGGTCGATGATAAGGGCCACCAAGGTTGCCAAAGCATGTCGACGCGCAACGTGGACAGCTTCATCTTCACGCCCAACGAGTGGGTCTTTGGCGAGTTTACCGAAACGACGTCGACCATGGAGATCACGGTGACGGCTGTGGTCGACACATGCTCGACGCCGTCCTGGACGTCCTCGGCCGGGGAGCGGCGTGCGCTTGAGTCGAACTCGACGCAATCTCTGCAGGTTGTGACCAAGTCTGCGACACTCCAGGTGAGCAACACAAGCGAGTCGCCGGCGACGTCAGCGAGTTGCCGGCTGTGCCGCTGGCGCTTTTTGTGGGTCCTATGGCTGGTGCATTTGTGGCCGTCTCCGATTTTGCCGCTGTCGGCATTCGTCGCCGCCGTCACGCGGCTATGACCGAGGCCGACGAGAACGCCAAAGACATTCTTCCCGAGCTCATGATCACATCACCAAGAGATTATCAACAATCAATTTCAACACCGAGTCACCCCGATTTTCAGAAAAAGCATGACTTGTCCTAACCCGAACCGGAGGCTCGCTCGCTTGCGCGTCTCGCACTTGGATTGGATTTACAGTTTGTCCCTGTCGAGCCTGTTCTCTCTCCGTTGCGAATGTCCATAAAGCCCCTCCCTCCTCTCTTTTGCTGATTGGCGTCTAACCGTCGCCGTTAATGGTGAGCGCACCAGACCCAGATCAGCCGTCTATCTTTCTTTCGACCGCACGCGCGCGCGCGCGCGCCCTCTCCCGCGCACCAGCCGCGACAGACGGCGACCGCCACGACAGCGGGATAGATCTGCGTATCGACACTCGTCGGGCTCGCGCTCGTGGCTGTCCGGAGTAGCGAGCGCCAGCGGCGCAGCAAGCCAAGAAGAAAAACATGCCCCGCGAAATCATCACGCTGCAGGTCGGGCAGTGCGGCAACCAGAGTAAGTGCGGCGCAGACGAGGACTCGGAAGCCGCAAGCGTGCGGGCGCCCCATGAAGCAAGAGCGAGACTAACATTACGCCCTTCGCTGTCTCTTTATTTGGTGTGTTTATGCTTTGACGTGCAGTTGCAAGCGAGTTCTGGAAACAGATTAGCGCGGAGCACGGTATCTCGCCCGATGGCGTCCTGCAACCGTATGCGCTCAACGGAACCGACCGAAAAGACGTCTTCTTTTATCAAGCTGATGACGAACATTACATCCCGCGCGCCATTCTCATGGACTTGGAGCCCCGTGTCATCAACGGCATCATGAACTCGCCGTATCGGCACCTCTTCAATTCCGAAAACATTTTCGTGTCCAAGGATGGAGGCGGCGCAGGTAACAACTGGGCCTCAGGCCACGCGCAGGGCGAAAAGTTGCATGAGGAACTCATGGATATGATTGATCGCGAGGCCGATGGTAGCGAGAGTCTAGAGGGCTTCGTGCTTTGTCATTCCATCGCTGGTGGTACTGGGTCCGGCATGGGATCGTACCTCTTGGAGAAGCTCAACGATCACTTTCCCAAAAAGCTCATCCAGACGTACTCGGTATTCCCAAACCAGTCGCACGGCGAGTCATCGGGTGTGGGTGTCGGCACGAGCGACGTTGTCGTTCAGCCTTATAACTCGCTTCTCTCGCTCAAGCGTCTAGCGCTCAATGCGGACTGCGTTGTGGTGCTTGACAACACGGCGCTCAATCGCATTGCCACGGAGCGTCTCCGGATCAGCAACCCAAGCGTTTCGCAACTAAACTCGTTGGTGAGTACCGTCATGGCTGCAAGCACAACGACGCTGCGATACCCAGGGTACATGAACAATGATCTGATTGGGTTGGTGGCCTCTCTGATTCCCACCCCGCGCTGCCACTTTCTCATGTGCGGGTACACCCCGCTGACCCTGCAGTCACAGACGAGTGCCGTCCGCAAGACGACGGTGCTGGACGTGATGCGGCGCTTGCTGCAGGCCAAGAACTCGATGGTTTCGGCTTCGACGCGGCGCGGATGCTACATTTCCATTCTCAACATTATCCAGGGTGACATCGACGACCCCAGCCAGGTGCACAAATCCCTGCAGCGCATTCGCGAGCGCAAACTTGTAAACTTTATCCCCTGGGGCCCGGCCTCAATTCAAGTCGCGCTTTCGCGCAAGTCACCGTATGTGGAAACGCAGAACAAGGTCTCTGGTATGATGCTCGCCAATCACACCTGCATGAAGGAACTCTTTAGCCGAGCCATTCGCTCCTATGACCGTCTCCGCAAGCGCAACGCCTTTCTCGAGAATTACCGCCAGCAGCCCATGTTTGCGGACACGCTCGAAGAGTTCGACAGCGCGCGCGAGATCGTCTCGAGCTTGGCCGAGGAGTACCACGCCAGCGAGTCCCCAGACTATGTGAACTGGGGCCAGGACCCCGTCGCCCAGCAACATGGCCTCACGGCCCCGCAAGACGCCGAGGCAAAGAATCAGGGCCTGGTCGGAGCGCTCTGAATGGAATTAAAATAAGAGCATGTTGTTGTTTTTTTTGAGAAGAAAATACTTTTCTTGTTTCCTCCTTTCTCTTGATTGTTGGCTTCCTTGCCTTGCACCTTTTGCTTGTCAGAACGGTTTATATGTTTTTATCATTGGACTTGCCTCATTGCTCTTTTGGACGCGTGCAAAAAATTATTGCATAATTTGGTCGCACGTCCTACCATCATGGTGCTGCAAAAACAAAACAAAGTCTCGACAATCTCATGGTACGTTTCACATCCATTTAACCTTTAAATTTGCTCGCATAAGGCCATTATCAGCCAAAGTCTCATCTTGCTTATCCACAAGTGATGTGGGTGGATAACCGCCAATGATGTCGAAGCGCCGCGTCGATGTGCCGGGCTCAAGCGAGTGCACGAGTGCAAAGAGCTGCGAGATCTTTTGCGTTTGCAAAAACGAGCGATTCACCATCTTGCCATCAAAAAGGCGCACGCGAACCTGAGTCGCCCCTTCCTGCCCTGCCGCAGGCTCATCTTCGAGATCTTCGTAGGAGATGCTTTGATCTTGAGCGTTGCCAGTTGCGCCAGTTGCTTCTCCAGTGCTTCGGCCTCCAGGACCCGTGCCCTCAACAGCGCCAGCTGCTGCTGGCGTGGCCACAGAGGGCGCAGGCGCAGGCGTTGGCGCGGCAGCAGGAGCAATCGCGGGAGCAGTAGTAGACGCAGAAGAGGAAGAAGGAGGAGGCGGTGTCGTCGATTTGACGGGTGCCATGGAGTGGCTCTCCATAAATGTACTAACTTTCTCGAGAAAGAGGGCCTGAAGGTCATTAGGGTCCTTTTCCGTGGCGCGAGACTTGAGCTCGAGCGTTGCAACAAGTTCGCCCGTACGTGCGTCCACGATTCCCACATGAGGAAACGTAGTTGGCTTATACAGACGCACATAATTCTGCGCCGCAGCATCCTTGTGTTCGCGCTGAAAGAAAATGAACGAGGACCGAAGCACATCCTTGATCATGTCGGCTTGCCACAGATCCCGGTTCAAGACGTAAGAGAAGAATTCGTCGTCATGCTGAATGTTCACGAGCAACCAGCGCTTCTCAGAGCGGGCCTTATCGCGAGCTTCTTCAAAGGAGCCTGAAAACATGATGTCGCGTGGAGGCTCAAAGATGGACTGGAGATTCCGATCGCCCTCGCGCATGTAGCTATCCCCATCATCGTCGTCATCGTCGTTACTATAATGGTAATTGGCATTCTCCTCCACTCCGCGGTTGGCACTCGGCATGTCTCGAGGATTTGTGTTTGGCGCCGAGGTAGGAGCCGAAGTGCCGAGACCTTGGGCGGCCCGCTGAGCTCGCTCGTCGCGAGCGCGTGCTTCCTGTTGCCGTGCCTCGTGCTCAAAGTTGCGGAACGCGACGTGATTCGACCGGCTCGTTGCGTCGTTTCCGTGGCCTCCGAAGCCAAAGAGAAAGCTAGGATCGTGGCCTTGGTCAAAAAGGCGCCCCGTGGTCCGCGCGATCGGAGCACGTACCTCGTCGTCTCCAGTGGCGCCATCAGAGCCTCCCCCTGCTTGTGCAATGGCCTGAGCCGTCAATTTGTCGACCCCTTGCTGCTGCATGATGCGATTCACAAGGTCATCGTCGATGTTAGAGGCGTTTCCACCAGATGCTCCATGAGACGTAAAAGAAGAGGAAGAGGATGCTGCGCCTGCGCCTGAAGCTGCCGCACCGCCGCCAGCGCCGCCTCCGTCCAGGAAAACCTCGACGGCCTCTTGGAGTTTCCAATCATTGGCCTCGAGGAACGAGAGCGCAAAGGCTGTTTCGGTCCCGGTCATGGCCTGGAATCTGTTGAGGATCTCATCCTTTTCGGACGCCATCTCGTTCCGAAATACGCGAGTGATCGCACGGCCGCGCCGCCGACAAGGCAGATGTCAATGACTTCGCGTCAGCAACACGTCAGCAGCGGTCTGTCACGTCTCCCCTTTTGTCTGCGCGCGCGGCGAGCTCCGCTGCAGCAGCAGCTGCTGCTGCTGCTGCTCCTCGCCGATGAACCGTCGTTGGCTTGCAAAGCCTCGTCGCCCACGCGCGACTCGCGCGCACGGAGAGAAGAGCGAGCGACGCGCAAGCGCTCGATCGAGGGCGGCAGCCGCGCGCGATGCCGCCGCGCCCTGGACGCCGAGTCGGGCCCGGCGAGCGAGCGAGGGCGCCCGGAGATCGCCTCGGGGCTCGACAAATCAAAACTGGTGTTCCGCACTGTTCATGCATTCGGCCGGCGAGGGCTAGCCCGGACAAAGCCTTTTTACGGGCTGTGCAGCAGAGAAGGGAACCAGGCCTCGCCACAGAAAGACGCCGTGACCGTGACCTCGACCGTGAGCGTGGCTGTGACCGTGGCTACTATCATTTGGGGCCGGCACGTACAATGTGCGTTGACTGCAGTGCGTTGACTGCATGAGCCTCACCAGCCAGCAAGGGTCAGGCAAACTAGCTTTACAGTTAGGCCTACTTTCGTCTGACGACTAAGAGTTACGTTTGCCTCATTAACACGCCACGGACGATGGCACGCAAAAACACCGTGGAGGAGCGAAACTCGAGAGCTTCTCTCTTTTTGCAAAACGTTATCGAGCTCGCAATAACAAAAAGGGGGTTCTCGCGCCTCGTGTAACCGTTTCTTCGGAGGCCTTACTTGGTCCTCAGAGGACCTTGCTGTGAAAACTTGCTACCAAAAGGTGCCCAGACGAACGGACCGTCCTTCTTCGAAACGGACCCGGCCCGGTTCGGCCCGGACTGCCAGTCAGGGTTTTTCGAGAATCCAACGGACTTTTAGACATCCGCCACAGGACCTTGTTATGAGAAGCTAACTGCTCGGCTTCCTGAAGAGTCGCTCCCCGCAATCATTGAAAAAAGGTCCAACGGTAGCACCCGCCGCAGCTGTCCAACATTGCGTTTCCCTCTTTCCGCAATCATTGGAATGGGGTCCAACGGTAGTACCCGCCGCCAATATTGCGTTTCACTCTTTCCGCAATCATTGGAATGAGGTCCAACGGTAGTACGCGCCACTGTCCATCATTTCATTTGCCTCTCTGTTCTCAGCAAATTGCCAATCCCAGATCAAATGGGACAAAACAACATCCACAGAAAAGAAACCGTCAGCAGTTCCGTGCCAAAAGGGAAGGTTGATCACCATGCACTGGGACAAACCAGGTCAACACGAAGTCAACACTTTACCTGCTGCACTTCAGCAAATCTCGAACTCTCACGATCTGTGCAGAAGAGTAAATACGTATCAAGACCATGTTTTCTTCAACAACCATGCTACACTACATTGTAGTGGCATCGTCCCTCGTTGCACTTGCGAATGGCGCCTCCGTAGCGAGCCCCGTCGGTCTCGATCCCACCTGTGCCCCCTACGATGTCGTCATGATGCTCGATGCTTCGTCTAGTCAAGAAGACTTTGCCCTTGCCAAGAAAATCGCTCTCGCCATTGGCGAGCAGTTTGACATCGGGCCCAATCCATCCCAGGACCGTGTTACCGCTTTCAGCTTCGGTACCAGAGACTTCACAAGAGCCCGCCTCTGGAAGATCAGGAACAACAATATGTTTGCAAACCACGTCAGGTCCATGAGCATCCGCTCCTCCAATTCTAATCTGCCTTTTGCCACCACTGTCGCCGGGAAAATGCTCAGTAAACGACCTCGCGGGGCCACCGAGATCGCCATTCTCATCTCGAACGGCCACGCCAAGCTAAGGACGTACTCCAAGGAGCGCGTGGGCAAGCTGTGCTCCAACATTGGCAGCGCGGGCGATCTCTCCGATCAAGCGCTAGCAGAGTGTTTTTCTTCGCAAGTTACTGATCTCGTCCAGAACAAAGGCATACAATTCATCTACATTCCAATTGGCAACAACCCGTTCATCCCGTCCGCGCCGCTCGACGCCTACATGAACATGCCGTCGGACCTTACAGACGAGACGACGATTTCCTCTGATGTCATTGCGCTGGCGTGCGACGCTGCGGCTGCTATCACGCCCAAAGGCTGTCAGGACTCGGTGAATGTCCTGTTTGTCGTCGGTGCCTCGCCAACCATCGAGGACGCAGAGCTTGACGCGGCCTACAGCATGATCGTTGACTATGCATCGCGCTGGATCGGTGACGCGCGCTTTGGTCTTGTCGAGTACTCGACGGACATCAACGTGGTCTTTCCGCTTGTCGATGTCGGTGGGGTCTCCCACTTTAGCTCGCTCTCGGACTTCCAAGCTGCCGTGCAAGGTATATCTCGCACGCCCGAGCAGCATGAAGATACGAACACACCTCGCGGCCTGCTAACTGCTCTGAACTTGATCAAAGAGACGCAGAATATTGAGACCGCGCTATTGCAGAGCGCTCGTCCAATGCTTGTGGTGCATGTTGGCGACAACGTACCGCATTTAGACTGGAAGCTAGGTCGTCTGCCTGGCAAATGTGACTTCTTTGACGATAAGTCCAAGTATCCGAAAGAAGCTGCCCAGATGTGCTCGCGTGAACTCGCTCGCAAGATCTCACGCAGAGCAAGTCTGATTTCGGTTCGTCTTGGTAGTGAGCAGGGTGGCGGCGCTTTATTTTCGGATCTGAGTCCTGAGGTCGTGATGTACCAGGCCGAAAAGTATGCGAGTCTGGACGCCGTCGTAAGGCAGATGATTGACGATCAATGTGGAACCACACTGGTTGATACCTCGCCCACGCCAACTGCCTTTTCGACACCAGCGCCGACCCCGGTGCCGACCCCAGCGCCGACCCCAGTGCCGACCCCAGTGCCGACCCCAGTGCCGACATCAGCGCCGACCCCAGCGCCGACATCAGCGCCGACCCCGGTGCCGACCCCAGCGCCGACATCGCCAACCACAGGGCCAACGTACTATTATTATACCCACTATTATTCTGACCCGGATCCAATTAATGATCCATGCTATGGGGACCCGTTGTGCCACTATTATCATCCTTAAACGAAAACGACATGAATGGAAAAGAGGTAAAAGCGAGAATTAAAAGGAGGTTTAGCAGGTAATTTCCAAGAGGTACACCACGAAGCAGACGCCGACCAAATAACACAGGTGTCTCTGCCAGCAAAAGCAGTTTCGCAATGAATTCTTCAACAGGCGGATTTGTATAGTGAGGAGCGTCTTGCTGCTGCGATAACTATGGGAGAAGGTGAAACAGGGATGACGCTAACGCGGTACATTCAGGCTCGTATGTTCGAGTGAGCTGAAGTCTCCTTCAATCCATCGGGTGATGTGACCTTTTCTCTCTTCCATAAAATGATAAAGATTCCAGATGTGAATGCGAGTCATGCTTTCACATTACGTATCTTGCCTTCGTTTCTGTTGCCCTCACAGGGTCATTCTTCTACTTAAAAGCAAGCAAAATATATCGCCTTCGGAACCATCAAGGTCTCGCAAGCTGTAAAGTCAAATTCAAACCTGCAATTCTGTCTTACAAACGATTGTATCCTAGGTGCACGACGCGTGAGTTGCCATGCACGTGAAGTGAGCCAGTTGGATGCTATGATTTGATGTGATGAATTTTCTTTACGCAATCTTCCATGGGCGTGTCTGAAACCTTGCGCCTTCTTTCGCTCCCTTCGATGTCAACATGGGAAGATAAAGTTTCGGCGCTCCGTTGCGCCCAAGTCTATAGATCCGTTACGGAACTTTGTCGCTGGACTCACGAATCAAGTTCAAACTTCTGATTCTTCTTTGCCCAGATATACCTCCACTCCAGCTGAAGCGACCGTGATCGGGATGGAGGCAAGAACCTAGGCTCAGTTCAAGCTGAGCGCAGCCTTAACTCGAACAAATTTTTTTTGATGAGTACCTTGATAGGAGCTTGGAACGCTTTGAACTACTCCTCTTCCCTACACGCACGCGGCCGATCAGTCAAGTATTATTTTAGAAATACTGATGTGACCGCATGCATGCCAGAGAGTATATGAATGCACAAGTAAAGGATAGTAAAGGCAAAATAATTTTAGAGCTGCTTGGAAAGGCGTTTAAGGAGTTCTCTGGGTCCGCGCGCTAAATGAACAGCGAAAGCTGCATCAGTCAGTCGGCTTGAAGGTGCTTGCAAAAGCGAACAGGGGCGCTTCAGCGGGCCTCTGCTTGGTCTTTATAGCAGGGCGAGAAGCTCGCGCCAAAGCGGCAAGGGGAACGACGCCAGGTCGTGGCGGCGCAACGGATGAAGCACAAGCACGCAGCGCAGAAGCGTCGACGGCTTCGGCGAGATAGACCGCGCGATGTGGAAGACTGTGAACGCGAAGAGCAGGGAGATATCTTTGCTCCGCACGATCCAGTGAGTATGGCAGAGAGGCGCGCGATCGAGCTCATTAAAAAGCGAGAGAGGGTCCTCGCTGGATGCAAGACGTGTGCTGCGCGCGAGGACGAGCGCTTCAGGTACGCTATGGCGCTACGTCGAGCATCCGAAGAAGTCTTTGAAGCGATCAAGCTATGGCAGCGCGTCCGGTTCTCGGGCGACGACCTCGACTTTGCCTGGGGAGGGCACGCTTCATACGAAAACAAAATGCACGCCGACGCGCAGACGCTGAGTTCCAGCTGGAACGTACCCGAGACCGCCTTCGTATCCTGGGCGCAACAAAGCTCACAGCAACGACACTTGAAAGCCATACCAAAATCAAAATCAAAAACCTCATTACCAACGAAATATCATGGAGACAGTCTCTCGCGATCCTCGTCGATGTCATCTCTTGGCTCCTCCTCGTCGTGGACCTCAGCGCCCGCGCCGGCATCGTCTATTCTGGGAGCGCCATTATCCTCGGCAGCATCGCTGCATAGGAGACGTCGAAGCAGTACGGAGGACCCGTGGCGTAAGAAACGGGTCAAAACGAATGAGCTTGCGCCGCCCGCGCACCATCTCTTGCAGCCTCCCGCGCCTTGGGAAAACCACGGCGAAATGGATTTTACAAAGCTCGGCAAGCATAAAAATAAGCTTTTCAGGCCACTAGCGCTTGAAGAGCTCGTCTCCGTCACGGGGCTCACCTGACCAACATTGCTCCCATGAAGGCCATGGGTCAATCGTCGCTTCTTTTTCCTCTTTTCTCCTTTTCTTTTTTCATTTTTTTTTCTTAGAACGAGGTAGTCGTTTGTGCAGGTTTGAGCTTCTGTGCGCGCGCGTCGTCGCCATGTTCGCCTTCAAGGCAGATAACCTTGGCACTCTGTATCTCAATTTTAAAGTCGCCTTCGTAGTCGTTGGTGGCGAATCCTAGCGCCTCCATAATGTTATAATCAAAGGCGCGTTGATCCTGCTTGACGAGGCCGCGGCCCAAGAGGAGAAAATCTCGAAACGGTAGGATGGCATCCACCCAGCCATCCTTTGCAGGCGAGCTCTCATTCATGAGAAAGCCTTGATAGAGATCATCCGGAATGAAACTCTCTGGCTTGATGTTGATCTCGTACTTGTTGTGATCAAGCTTGACACGAAGCTTGAGCGCGTCAAACTCGGTGACATCCTTGAGAGGATTTGGGGTCACCATTTGCACGGCTGCGAATCCGCTGCGCGAGGTGCCCTTGGGCACGAATTTGGACAAGGTTCCCGCAAAGATCGCCTTGCCGCCGTCCTCCTCGGAGCTCGTCCACGAACACGTCGACTTGCCGCCCATGACCTCATCTGTCCACACGCGCCAGGTCGACCCGTCGTCAACCTCGGCGCGGTCCTCGGGCGCGCGAAAGTCGAAGAGCGTCAGTTCCTGCGCGCGTGTCAGCCCCGACACCCGCGCCGCTTGCGCGCGCTGCCACGCGAGCTTCATCCTCCGCGGTGGCTAGTGACTTGAGATTTGCTTGTGGTGGGTGGGGTGGGGTGCCTTGTTGTCATGATAAGAGAGAAAGGCAAGAGGGGATTGCTCGGCATCTATGGCCACCGCTCCTGTAGCTGTAAATGGGCTTCAGGCTGCCTGGAGTGGATGCCGCCGGCACCGACAGCTTGGACTTTTAAGTTGGACTTCACTTACCGTACGATGGACTTGCTTGGGCTGCACGTCTTTCTCATGACACCACTGTCGCTCCATCGGTCACTTTGTCCAAAGTCAGGCAAACCATGGTCAAATAATGTGCGCGAGCCTACGTTTGCGCCGTCCACAAGGTTTCCGACACCGTGTCTATGGTATGAAAGAATAGAGTGCGTGCTTATTGATCAGAGTGCGTGCATTGAGTGCAAGAGACGTGCGCATCCGGTGTTCGAGACCCTCACATATATATATTGCTGCGATTTTTATTTTTGGGGAGGGAGAGGCTGGGGGCGCAAGTTTCTTTTGCGCCTCACGAAATTCAGATCCTTTACTTTCTCACTCGCCTACCTATCCGCCTCGAATTTCTGCACAAGGTCGTGGCCTCCCTCCATGGTCGCATCGCCCAATTCCCCCCTCTCCCCCAGCCCCCTCTCCAAGACCTCGACATCCCCGTGCTCGCAAATCCTCCTCCCTCCTCCTTCGACCGCGGCGGCGCACCCTCCAAGCTTCGGCGGCGAGAAGCGCCCGGCCAAAGCCGGCCCCTCGAGCCCTTCCCTTCCCGCTCGCGCGCGTCCCGCGCCGCGTCGCTGCCTCGCGTCGCGCATCCCGCCCTCGCTCGCCCAGGCCGGCAGGCAGGCAGCTGGGACGCGCCGGCCGGCCGGCCCGCCGCGGTGTGGACAACGCAAAACGGAGCCGCGTTTGAAAAGGCGCCTTGAACTTGAAGCAAAGCAGAGCAAAGCAAATCCGCCACCTCGAGCGAGCAACCGACGCGCGGCGCGGCGTGGCGCGATGGAGGACGGCGGCGAGGGCGGCGGCGGCGGCGGCGGCGGCGGCGGCGGGATCGGCGGGGGGATCGGCGGGATCGGCGGGATCGGCGGCAACGGGAATGGCAATGGCCATGGCGGCAATGGCAACATCGGCGCGAGCGCGAACGGCGGCGCGCCCCCGGGCGGCGCGCCTCCCGGCGGCGGCGGCGCGACGCAGGGCGCGGAAAGCGCGGTGGCGCAGGCCTGGGGAGGGAACCCTGGCGCGGCGCGCGCGACCGGGAGGAGCATCCCTGTGCGCGCGATCCACCATTTGCACCATGCGCTCGACGACGATTCCGCGAGCGCGCTGGCCGGACCGACGGCGCAGGGCAGCGGCGCGGGAGGCTTGGCTGCGAGCGGAGCTGCGAGCGCGTCTTCGGCAGGACTGACAATGACGGCCAGTGCGGCAAACGCAGCGGGTGCGTCGGGCGGCGCCGATCTCGCGGTTCCAGGCGGCAACAGCAACGCGTCCGCTGCCAACACGGGTGTTGTCGTGAACGCCGCGCCGCTCGCTGTTCCGGGCGCCGGCTTGCAGGGGCGAAGGAGTGGGAATCCCTCGCCCGTGCACGGCCGCAAGTCGCCGCGAAATTCGCCACGCACGTCTCCCATGCCACGGACGTCCCCGGCGCATGGGCGCTCGGCATCGCCGCTGTACACGCGGAATTCGCCGCGGGCGTCCCCGGTGGCTGCGTGGCCTCTGCAAACGCGCAACAAGAGCCCGCATCATCATTCTGCGACGACCTCGGCTAGCACGGGTGCGGCAGCGAAATCCGCATTCAATAAGGTTAAGCCTAAGCGAAGTCAGACCGTCACGCCGCAAGGGAGCAACGGCCTCGTGCATCTTGGCCTAGCACAGCAAGTCGGCACCGACGACAATGCAGCCATTGCTGCTGCTGCTTCTTCAGCGTTCACCTCGTCATCGTCTGCTTCGTCTTCGATCTCGTCATCGTCGTCCTCATCGTCGGCTTTGACTTCGGCCGCAAACTCGGCCTTTGCAGGCGTCGGCAGCTCCGGGCGCTCGCTGTCGGCGTCCGCTGGCGCCTCGGGGGGCAGACGTTCCTCAAGTCGTAGCCCTGTCATGGTCTCTCACAACGCGCGTGCGAGGCTTTCGCCAAGCCACAAAGCCTTCGTCACGGCGTCTTCGACCGCAGCGGCAAATTCGAATCAGGGCACGCAGCAGAGCGCGAACAAAATGGCCTCGCGAGGGCCTACGTCGCCCGTGCTTATGATGGGGCCCAACAAGTCGAGTCACCAACGGCAAGACCCGACGAGCCGCGACATTGAGTTTCTCACGCGCGGGAGGGAGGCAACAGGAGACGTATTCGACTCGGGGGCACCCGCGGACGACCCTGGGTTTGGCAGCGACAACGAGCTCAAAATGTACGCTTCAGGTCCCCTCGACGAGAATGGCCGTCGTCGGCCGCCAAGCTCTTCGGCGTCCGAAACGGGAGGCGGGTTTGGAGGCACCCACACGGGCAGCGGTGGGCTTACAACGTCCACGCGACCGAAATCTTGCACAGGCTCATTTGCGCGCCACATGACCTCGCCAACTTTTGATCACCGACAGCAAGCACATTATCAACAATATCCCCAAGTTCAACGTGGCGTTCGTTTGCAGCATACGGAAAGCAGCGAAAGCAAAACTCAGCCAGATGGCGCCCAGCAAACGCATGGCACCACCACGGCCGAGTTCAAACGGCAACCAGCTGCGAGCTCAGCAACGACGACGACATCAACAACACCATCCGACCTGCAGGAATCGCGAGGTAGAAATGGGCCGGGCCAGGGTGGCGTGCATTCCCGCTTGCGTTCGAATTCCCTCGATTCTCCACTGCGTGCTCAGGCGCCGCGACGACAGCAAAAGCAGCAACAGCAGCAACAGCTGCCCAGCAATGTTAACTGGTCCGCCAATTCGCAGACTCAACTTCAGCAGGCCTCGGCGCGAAGGCAACAAATCCGTCTCAGCCAGCAACACACACTTCAAATGCAGCTCATGGAACACCAGCACAATCACCAAATGCAACAACGTCAGCTTTTGCAGCAAGAGCAACAGGTTCCCCAAGATCAGTCTCTTGCGCCAAGTCTGGCTCAGACGCAAGTTTGGGGCGCTACGAGCGAACAAGATCGTCAGCAGAACACTTTGGCGGATCTGGACGGACTCACGCTCGAAGAAGTATTTGAGTACGAACGCAGATTGCACGAGCGCAAAGCGCAGCTCCTTCGTGAACGTGTTTTTGCGTCTCAGCCGCAAGGGACTACCTCGCGCCAGGGTTCAGAGGCAGGGTCGTCTCTACGCCCACGCGTCAGCAGTAATGGCAGCATGGCGTCGCAGGAATTTGATTCCATGCTTGAAAATGAGTTTCTTGTTGAACCAGCAAACGGACCGCTTGGCTCGCTTCCGCACCCTCGCGACCGCTGCGACAGCGGCAACTGTATCCTCGATGACATGGATGATGCCTGTGTTCCAGGCACCATGGATTTCGAAGAAGGGGAAGGTTTTGCAGTGGAGGTCCCCGATGGCGCGCGCGCTCCGAACGTGAAAATGTTTCGCTCATGCGACAGGTCTGCCTCGGGCTACATCTCTCCGGGCTCGCTGGCTGGCTCCGTGGGATCAGCCACCACACCACTCTCTGTGGACCTGGAGGGCGACACGGTTGAAGAGATCCGCAACAAAATCTCAGAAGGCTGGGGCAAGAAGAATCTCAGCCGATCCCCCGGAAATCTTTCGTTCGTGAGCAGCCTTGCTGTTAATTTCGATTCGCGTCCCACTGTGGCTCGGCTCAAGTCACCACCTTCGTCGCAACTCGAGACCATGCGAAATCCCATTGAAAAATCATCACTTGTTGCAGATCATTCCAGCGGAACGGATAGTTTGCATAGCTCGCGATCTGCCTTCAGCCGCGCTTCAAAACCCGATGCGTCCGCACCGCGAGGCTCTTCCTGTGAAAACGTTCGCACACAGCGCAATAACAACTTTCTTTGAAGAGAATTATCAAATCATGTATGCTTTATCTACCCAAGTGGCTTTCATCGAATTTCTCTTTTGTGACCACAACAACTGCTCGAGTGGTGCGTATTCTACAACATCATCTAAGTTCTTCCCAGAAAAGGCTTTGAGGCAAAATTGCTTGTGCTCGGCAGTGCCGGCGCAAGGCTTAAAGCAACGGCTGTATGACAAAAAAGGTAATCGCCTTCAAGAGAAAATGCGGGTTGGCCGAAGCGCGGTGCTCGTGCTGCTCGCGCTCGCCACCCAGACCCTTGAGCACGCGAGGCATGCGGAGGCCTATGGTCTCCTCGGAGGTCTCGGCGAGGCGGCCGCGGGCGCGCGCCCTGGTGGCGAGACAGGCGACGGTTCGGCAGCAGGTGGCGCCATCTCACCACAAGATCCAGTTGACGATGTCAAGCTCGAGCAGAGCAAGGCGCTCGCGAGGATTGCGGGCGTCGACCGGCACGCAGAGCATTTCCGCCTCGTCAAGGTCTCCCCACGTCCCGGCGAGTCCAACGTGCGAAGCGAACTCAGCGAGATCGTCTTCACTTTTCGCAACGTTAGTCTAGAGACAAAGACGACAACGGGTGAAGGCTTGCCGGCCCTCTTTGAGCACCTTGTCGACCAGGCCCAAAAAGCATCTGCTGCAGGGAGCAGCGGTGACGACTCAGACAACAAAGATTCTGAGGTCGAACACTCGGACGACGGGTTTTGGCTACGACTCGTTGGGGCAGGTGACAGGGCACAGACGCGAGTTGTCGCGGAGCATGACTTTCATCTCCAGAACCTCTGGCTCTCGCTCGACGACGATGACAATGGGAAACTGAGCAACAAGGATAGCAGCGCTGATCAGGACGACACGAGCGGAAAAGCCGACAGCAGCATGCCCGACATCAAGGTACACGTGCAGCTCAACATCTCCAGCCTCGCCTACGAGCACACGTATCGCGTCGTCTTGTCAGACAATGTGAAAAAGGGCCTTGCAGGCTTAGACCTTAGTGACTGGACCTTTGTCACCGAACCCAAGCCAGACAACCTTGGTGCCGACACCCTTGTGCAAATTGACCGTATCGCTGTCTATGGTGTTGGCATCTTTGTTCTGGATGTGGGTGGCGTTGACTTGCGCAAGGGTGTATTCAATGCAGACCTGCAGATTTTTTTGCTAAAGTACCATCTCGACTTTGAGGATGTCGCGACCGCAAGGCGCGAGGCAATGCACAGTAATCGGACCTGCAAGGACGTAGCTCATGGCGAGCGTTTCCAATTTATTCGTGGGGAAGCCGCAAAATCGCTCGAGTCCACATTTAACTTTATCAACGCTGCTGCAAAGACAGTGCCTGAGCTTGTCTTTGCACACGATGCCGTGGAAGTCTTTGATCACTTTCGTGTACGTTCGTCGTGGACCTTTAGCCCAAAGGTCGCCAATTATCCGTTCCAAGACCAGGACATGTCTGTGCAACTTGAAATTGCGGGCCAGTCCGTCACACGTGAGCCCACAGCCATTCTCTGCATGCTCGAGACCTTTTCTGGGTTCGCACAGAACCTTTCCTCGCTTGCGCTTTCCGAAGCAGACATGCGCGCCGGACATCCTACGTATACGAGCCGCTTTACGATTTCCGAAGAACGACGTTGGCCGCCGCTATCAGGAAATTTCATTCCTCCGTATCGCTTTCCTCATGATGCGAGCATTGCGCGCCAGCCCATGCGCACCTCCTCGCGTCTCTCATGGGTCGTTAGTTTACACAGACCCTATATTATTGGCGCGCTCGAGCTCGCTCCGGCGCTATTCGTTGCAGCATCAGCTCTCATTTCGTACTTTTTGCCGCTCAGCGAGCTACGATCACGGCTCACAACGTGCACGACCTCGTTGTTAGCCGCGGTGGTCCAACATTCGTCGTTGCGAAGCCGCATTCCGGAGCGTGCGGCCGTCACGCACGCAGATCTCGCCATGCTTGTCGTCTATTCGCTCATTCTGCTCTCAATGCTCGCTACAGTCCTCGTCTCTGTTGTTGTGCACCATCGCAGGCTCTCTGTATTTGCAGACAAACTCAACACTGGCTTGCGCACCTTTGGATTGCTCTCGCCGCTCCTGTTCCTGGTCTTTCCCCTTGGTCACAGCCGAAGTGCGGCGGCGTGGCTCACTGTTCTCGTTCTGATTGCGTCCACAACGTATCTGATGCATTCGTGCATGAACTCCTGCGCGTCACCCACTGCAGCTCCATCGAGACCGAAAGGTTTGCTCCGCCGCGGACTCTTATGGTGTTGCAAGCGAGCTGCATCGCAAACGCAGCACCTTTACGCGCCTCTCCAAAACGTGCAGACCACCGCTGTTGTTGCATGGTCTGCAGCAGATGTTGCGACCTGGGTCGAGATGCTCGACTTGCCGAGCTCAACAGAGGCTGATCGTAAACGGTATGCAGATGCCTTCTTTGGAGAAAGAATTGATGGTGCGGTCTTGCACAGACTCGACCTTGGGGCTGTGCGCAGTCTTCGCATTCCCTTGGGACACAGCATGCGCATCCATGATTCGATTGTGGCCCTCGTGACCGGCGCAGACGTCGACGATGACAATTCCGATGTTTTTACAAGTGGGGAGGGCGGGCCGGAAGGGGACGAGAGGGAGTCACCGTCATTTGCCTCCTCGCAGCATAGCGCACGGGGAGACCCGGCTCAGGTTCATGTAGAAATGATACCACAGGGTCGCAGCGAAAATCTCGCGCCGTCTTGATTCGCCAACAGCCGTCTTTTCAAGCAAGATCTCACGCATGCTCGTTTGCACAATGTGTTCATATTGTGTGCGCGCGCGCCACGTGCAGAATCAAGCTCGGAGACGATGTTGCTGCATGTGCCGCACCGCACATTGGGTCTGAAGCAGCTCTGTTTGCCCCTAGAGCTATTAGGCTTGGTTGGTGCCCACCTTGAGCGCATGCGACGCGCGATCGTGTGGCACAAAGAGTACAGCAGTCTATGAACAATAAATTTGTTGAAGTGAGCATCTTCCGTTTCTTCTGCTTGCCCTAGTCAATCAAGATGCGTGCCAGGCTGCGGTAACCACAGACCAACACTTTTATTCTTTTCATGGCAATTTTCGAAACGCGAGAGGTGTCACTGTCAAAATGGAGAACACGCATGTATGCATGAAGAACAGAATTTTAATTCACTTTTAGAATTCGTCCATTCGTAACTGTGATATATCTCTATTTCTCCGTGCAGTGAGGAAGGAGGCTACTGGAAAGATTGCGAAGTGTCTGCGGCAGCAAGGAGGCGGTCCATGCGTGGCAGCTGCTCGTCATCAGGGACTGGCTTGCGCAGGTTTGGCGAAAGCTTGAGAGAGTTGACTCCTCCTCGATCATCGCCAACCAAGAGCACGGGAGCCACTGTTGAAAAGGCAAGGTGGGTGAGCTTTGCGCGCTTGACAATTTTTTGCTCGCACAAAGGCTCGTGCTTGTTTTCGTTGAGATCGAAAACGTGAATCTTGCCGTCGCTTGTCACTGCAGCGAAAACGGTCGATGAATACGGTGCCCAGGCCACCTCGCCGACAGGGTTGCCCAGATCGAAGCTCATGATGGGGTGCGGCAAGTTGTGGTCCCACAGCTTGACGGTCCAATCCGCAGAACAGGACAGGAAAACGCGAGGGTGAAATGGGTTCCACGCCACGGCGTAGACGGCCATATGATGACCCTCGTAAGTCTGCAGATACTGCCCACTGTACGATTTGCTACACTTGGCAACCATGCCTTCCTCAGTACCAATGAGAAAGAGATGTTCTGATTTCGTGTTGAATGCAAAGCAGCATCCTCCCGCCAGACCGGCGAGTGTCGCATCTTCGTCAGCCTCGTCCTTATCGTTGAGCATCAGCTTAAGTTGCATCATGGGTTCCATCTTGAGTGAGGACTTGGACATGGACCAGTTTGCGACCTGGCCGTCGGAGCTGATCGAATAAAAGCTCGGCTCTTTGGCAACCTCCTCTTCGGTCCACTTGACTCCGTACACGGGGTCCGAATCTGTGTGACGACATCATTTCGCGCATGTGCATTTTTCGTTTCGTGAGTACACTCGTTCTCTCTCCTCCTTTTTCTTTCTTGCTTCTCTTCTGTTCCTGATCCTACTCCTGTCTCCCTGTTCTCTCCTCCCTATCTCTTCCTCCTTTTGATCCCCAAAAGACGGTTATGAATGAGACGAGATCATCCATGGCTTGGGCGACAACTTACGTTTTCCAGTCTTGATGGTAGAAATGTATATGGGCTTGTTCAGCTTGCTCCGTACATCAAAAACCATGACCGTACCGTCATAGCAACCGACGGAAAGGAGCGCGCATCGCGCGGACTGAGGGTGAAAGTCAACACTCATGACGCCTGATTCAGTTGTGAACGAATATTCTGGCGCAGAGGTGTTCTTGAGCGAATAGCAGCAAACCATGCCGCTACCCTGACGCATAAAGTCATAGCTGCCATAACCCACGGCAAAGAGGTCTGGAAGAGCAGGATTCCAGCAAATCGACGTCACTTGCTTGCGCTTGACGCGATCATGCGAGAATCGCCAAAGTGGAAGTAGGCTACCCTCGCCATCCCGAAACTGGTCGCTCTGATCTTCCCAGTACTTGTAATCCTCGTAAATCTCGAGCTCGGCATTCTGGTTAACCATGCGCTCGAGAATCTTGAGCGACTTGCCCATCTCCTCGCCATGAACAAGGTCTCCTTCCTTGGTCGTACGCGTTTTCTCTTCGTTGGTCCCGGGTTCGCCACCGTCCAAGCTCGAGAGCGAAGACGTTGCGGAGCGTCCATTCTTCTTCTTTTTCTTTTTGGCGGCCGCATTCATGATTTCTTGGTCCTTGATGTTTTCCAAGAACTTGGACACGTACAGATCGTAAATTTCCCACTGCGTAACGGACTCTTGGTAGTGGCGCAGCTCAGGCGGCTTTGTGCTCACGCCCCGCGTCTTTTTCGGATTGTTGAACGTTTGCGCGGCGCGGTCGCTATAGTTAAACTGGTTCTTGGTGATCTCCTTGGGCGCAGCGAGGGGAGCGGCCGCGGTCGTGGCAGGCAGACTGGGGATGGCGACCCGCTCGGGAGCGGTGGGATCCTCTTCGCCAGAGGGCGCTGTCTCGGTCCCGGTAGCAGATCCCATGCTCGTTGCGCCGAGGCCAGCGGAATCCTCCTCCTCGTCTTCGTCTGCGGCCCTACGCTCTTGCTCGCGGCGCTTCTCGGTGACCTCGCGCGTCCAGGCTATTTGGGCCTGAGCAAGCTGACTTTCCTTATGAAGCTTGCTGCCACGCATATCCATGTGCACCATGAGTTCTTGATATTGCAGCGGCGGCTCCTCGACAAACTGCGAGCGGGAGTAGTCGTACTTTTGCGAATTCGTGGGCACATTGGGGTTCTTGTTTCGGAGGACAATGGGCTCTGCCGGGGCTTCGAGCTCCTCTGCACTCAGCTGCAGCTGCTCGCTGGGCGCGATCCACTCTACGCGTGGCTCTTCAAAGCCCATACCCCAGTCTCCGCCGCCACCGCCGCCGCCATCGCCATAGTCGCCGTCGTGGTCGCCGTCGTCGTCGTGCTTGGCCCTCTTGCCCTTGTCCTTGCCCTTGCCCATGGTTTTCTTCTTCTTTCTTTTGTCCGCGACCTGCGCGACGTGCGATTACCTCCTCTCTTGCAAGCAAAGGTCCACGCGGCCGTGCCCTTCACGCTGTGGTTTGGCTTGGAGACTTGCCGCGTAGCGTCCGACGCAAGCGTCCGAGCGCACGCCGCTGCAGACTTGGACTTGGAAATGGCAGAGTTCGAGTCAGAGTCCGGGTCCGAGTCTTCAACGCTGCTCAACGGTCGGCCGCTAAAATGGGTTGCGCAAATTGGGGTTGTCCAGGCGCCTACTACTAACGTGGACACGAAAAGGAATAAGCGCCAACAGACAGATAGACAGACAGAAAGGAACGGTGAGAGCAATCCAGGGCTTCTTTATTGAGAGGCTTCGTTCAAATGTCGCAAATGCGACGCAAAATAAACAGGTGCGCAGGCAAATTGGTCCGATGTTGAGGTACCACGTTTGAGGTACCACGTTTGTGGCTTGTTCGGAAAATATATCAATACAAATTGAAGATTTCGCACACGAGAGCTGCAAGAATGAGCGGCGAGAAGAGGCTACATTGAAAAGCGATGTTCATCACCGTCGCCACTTGTTGCGCAAGCCCCTTGTCGTCCGGTAAGAGCTGAAAACTTAGCGTTTTCAGATAGCCCGAAGAGGCGGAGAAAAGCACAATGTAGATGATGAGCAAGGTGTCGTTGCAAGGTATGACCCCGTGTCCGAAAGTGTAAACAAAAAACAATGGGAGAGACACGAGAAAGCGCATAGCACTGATGCCCAAAAGTTGTCGTCGTGAGGAAATAATTTGCGGAAGGACCACTGTCGCGGGCCTCGACGCTGCGTCGGAAAAGGTCTTGGCATAAAAAAGTACCGAAGCAAGGCGCGCTTGGGCGGCCTCGCCACCTTCGCTCGAAGGAACAAAGGCATAAAAGGGAAAGACGAGCATGGAAGCAAAGATGGTCAAAAAAAGCGACAGCGCGCACTCTCGCGTAAGAAGAGCAGCCTCATACCAGGATGAGCGAGAATCTGCTCGGCTTCTCGTTCTGGGAGTTGCGGTGGTGATGGTGGTAGTGGTGGTGGGGGTTGTGTTGAGGCTAAAGGTATCGCTATCGTCGACATCAAAGCTTTCAACGGGCTCTCCCTGCATGAGAGGAGAATGTGAATCCTCGTTGTCCTCGAGAGAAATGGAAGTAGGCACAGCATCGTAGTCAGAAAGTCGAGCGATACAGCATCTTGCGAAATAGAAGACGGCCAAGAGTAAGCCCAGTGCAATCAGAGCAAGCATGATGAAAAAGGCGGAAACCACGCTGTCATGAGACATTGGATCTAAACCAGAGATGAGCTTGGCAATGAGGCAGAGCAAACTTGAAGCCTGGTATCCGGAGAAGACCGCTGCCTTAAGCTTTGAGCAGCTCTCCTCGCTGGCATTTGCAGACAGCATCAGAATCATTTGTAGAGCGTACTCCAACGAGACAGTAGAACAAACGCCAAGGACGAAGCAGACGAGCAGGAGGCTGGCAAAACTTTGATAAATGATAGGAATCACCAGGAGACCCAACGCTTCAGCGACAAAAGCTACCATGACAAGCGAAGCATCGCTCCATAGCTTTTTGCTCCGCCCGGCGACATCCTTCATAGCACCGTCGTACTCCCCTCCCGCCTGCAGGGCATCGACGCCACCGTTGTGGCTTTCGGCACCAGTGACATTGTCCTCTTGGCTTACCCACTTGAGCCCAAAAATAACCAGCGCAGCAGGCAGTGAGGGCAAATACAAGGCGCACGTCAACCAAATGAAGGAGCTCCTGCCAAAGTGGACGGAAAAGAACCCGACGGCCGAGAGCACGGCATTGAGGCCAATGGACGACCCAAAGCCGAGGCCGAGAGCTGCCGCGAGGGCGTCTACGCCCACAACGTGAACCGCGTCCATCGCGTGGCGAGCAACCTGCTCTCCGCAAACGCCTTAACTCCACCGGCCCGCCGCTCCGGGCACTTTGCTTCGCCTCTCGCGTGAGTTGCGCGTCGATGTGGCTTTGCGTCACAGGGACAGGTTTTTCCTGCCAGGTTAGGTCAGGTTTGCCACAGTGAGTGAATGAGAGAGTGACGAGACGCCCAGTGCATCTGCGGCAGCAAAACCTTTGTTGATCCGAATGAACATCTACGAACGACAGCAACGTAAAGGATTAGCCTGAGTTTTTCTTTCTCGAGTAGTGCAAATGCGTCACGACGGCACAGATGATGGAGAGTGAAGTGCATAAATCTGCATGAAGCATGTATGCATACCGATGCATACTTGCAAAAAATTAACAAGACGCATAAACTACAAACCAACTGTGTAAGTAGCTCACTCCCTGTCAGCAAAGATTGATAGGCATATCGATGGGTGAGGTAGCCGAAAAACAAGTTCAAGGCAAGATCCAATTGACCAAAGTGTAGATAGATATAATGAGTTTGTTGATCTAGATGCGTGAGGTGTTCGTCGTGGATGGCTCTCGGACGAGAATGGCGTTCACGGCGGCTCCAGATTTGACGGCTCACTCCCTGTCAGCAAAGATTGATAGGCATATCGATGGGTGAGGTAGCCGAAAAACAAGTTCAAGGCAAGATCCAATTGACCAAAGTGTAGATAGATAATGTGTTTGTTGATCTAGATGCGTGAGGTGTTCGTCGTGGATGGCTCTTGGACGAGAATGGCGTTCACGGCGGCTTCAGATTTGACGGCACCGAGGACCGATGCTTCTCCAGCAGCGGACTTAACTGACTTGACGCACAGCGGCAACGCCGAAAGTCCATCAAAGGTAGAAGCAGACCCTGTGGGATCGAGAGTGATCGAAGAACCTGCAGCCGTTTCAATATGCAGGGCGTTCGAGGACGACAAGTTTGCAGACTTGATAGGCGCAGCAGTGTTCGCATCAAGGAAGAGAGAACCCGTTCCTGTACCAGAAGCATCAAGATGCAGAGAAAAGGTAATGTTCGAGGCACCAAGGCGACCGCAGAGGTTTTGCGCCTTGCGCTCCGAGGCAAGGGAAGAGGCCAGACCCCAGGCATGCGCGCGGACGGCTAGGATCTGGCCGTCAGCGTCGACGGTGCGAGTGCCGGCAAGGGTACCCGAAACAATGGCTGCTTGCTCCGACGTGGCGCCCTCTTGCACAGCGGCGGTGACGCAAGGGCTCACAGCAAGCAGCTCGACGTCCAAGACGCCCTGCGCGCAAATGCGGACCTTGTAAAAAGGACGCTTCACGTGAATGGCCACTCCGTCTGAATCCCAGCCGTTGTTGGTGAGGATCTTGAGTTCCGAGGACTTGCGCACAGAGACGCGGCCATCAGGGCCAAAAAGGTAGACCTCGCAAGCAGCGCGGCCCTGACCAGCCTTGTTTGCCACACGAACAATGCCGGACTCGCCCTTGGGCGTGAAAAACGTCGCAGACGCAAGCTCGATAAAATCGTCCATTCCTGATGGGACTTTGTGGCAAAAGCCGTCAGCGTAGGTGAGCTTTGCACTTCCCTCGAGCACGGGGCTTGGCGGCGGCGTGGCCCTGCGCTCGAGCTCGTCGAGAAGTTCCCGAGCGCGATCGGACAAAAAGATGGTCATGGCACCATATTCGCCGGCAACGCTCGAGCTCGCTTGACCGGCAGCCTTGCGCGCGGCAATGCCCTGCGAAATGATGGCGCCTCGCCAGTTGTGAAATGCCTGGTAAAAGGGCCAAAAGGGGTCCGGGTAAGGGCGACCCATGCGTTTGGCATACGTGCGCAACATGGTGTCCATGGATGGAATGCCACTTGTCTCGAAATTGGGCATGCCATCGACACCGACATAGGTGGCGGGATCCTTGTCCGGGATCCAGGGCGCTCCATAAAGCGCAGTAAAGTTGGCAAGGTCTGAGCTCGGGTGACCAATGGTGGAGAGCTCCCAGTCAAGGACCGCAATGACACGAGGTTCAGTATCATGCAGGATGAAGTTGTCGAATTTGTAGTCGCCGTGGCAGAGTCCGACCTCGTCGTCCGGCAGGTACTTGCGCATGCGAGCCACAAGCGCAGCTTGATCCGCGATGCGGGGCACTTCTTCCGAGACAGCTTCCTGGCGCTCGCTCACAAACGAGAGACTCGAGAGCTGGCGGTCATACATGCCTCCGCACTTGCCATAGTCTTCGAGACCGACGTTGCGCCAATCAACCGAATGGATGCGAGCTAGCGTCTCGATCGCGCTTTCGTAGGCCTTGGTGCGGTCTTGCGGGGTCATTTCGTCGAGCGAAGCTTTTTTGAAGATGCGGCCCCGGACAAACTCCATGACATAGAACTCGGACCCGATCACGCTCTCGTCCGAGCAGTAGGCGTACATTTTCGGCACAGGGACATCGGTGTTGTCCCCCAGGCACTTCATCACCCAGTACTCGCGATCCGTGCGGTGCGCGGTTTTGTTGGACCGCTGTCCTGGGGGCTGTTTTCGTAGGACATAGACGCCATTGACCAGGTATGTTGGGTTCGACTGGCCCAGCGCGAACTTGCGCACCTGCGTGGGGCCCTCGTAGCCCTCAACCTCCTTCTTGAGAAAGGCGTCGAGCTTATCGAGGTCGAGCTTGAGCGACTCGGGCACCTCGTACGTCTCCTGCCCCGCGATTTCCTCGTTGCTCGCCATTCTCCCTCCGATAGATCAACCAAACCAACCTCCTCTACACGCGGCGAGGCTTTGCGTTTGTCCGTCCGTCCGTCCGTCTGTCTGGTGCTCTCTCTCTCTCGCACGAGCGCTCGGCCTCCAACTCCGCGACGTGGGCGTCCTTGGCGAAGGCGATTTGCTGCCAGTCCGCATGTCTGCCTGCGCCCCAACCTCGCCACCCCCCCCGTGCAGGGGCCGGTGTCGGACTTCTGCTCGATATCCTGCTCCAAGTCCGCCGCGCGCGCCGCGGTCGCCCTGGACCGGGACGCCGCGGAGGCGTCCCCTCAACGAGGATATCCTGGGAGCCGCGCCGGGGCGAACTGCAGGATATCCTCGTCCGCGCGGGGAGCGGGTTTAGCTGCGGAAAGCGCGGCAAAAGAAGAGGGCCGCGGGGGCCCGCGCGCGGCAAGTGGAGAATGGGCGCGCGCGCAAGTGGAGAATGGGCGCGCGGCAAGTGGAGAATGGGCGCGCGCAAGTCGGGAATGCGCGGCGGGGCAAGGGCGGCAGCAGAGAAGCAACGGCGGCGGGCGCGACGAGCGAGCGCGGCGCGGCGAGGCGAGCGCGCGGGAAGGAGGGAGGGAGGGAGGGAGGGAGGCGGGGCGAGGCAGCGCCCGGGGAAGGAGGGAAGATCGTCCGGTCCGCGCCGGCCGCGCCGCAGGGCGCTCCGCCTCGGCTCGGCGTCTCGGGGCGTCACAGCAAGGATCCAACCATCTCGGGCGCCATCTCGCGCGGGATTTGAAGGCTGGTGAACTACTTTCCCTTTTCTCCGCGCGAGAGTCCAGCGGGAGAGACGGACGCAACGCGGGCGCGCGGGCGCAGGCGTCCGGCGTTGCCGGCGTTGCCGCGTGCGGGGTCGAGCGCGAAGCCCGGCGAGAGGCGAGGTTTTGTGCTGAGCGAGCTCTTGGTGTTACCTATCTTGCGGCTTGGAGGGCGGCACGTACGAGCTCAAGGCGCACAGCCTGCGTGCGTGCGCGAGGACGCGTCGCGAATCCACAAAGAGCAAAGAAAAGCTACGGAGGTTCCGCATCAGGACGTGCGTGAGGACGCGACGCAGCGCCACAAAGAGCCACAGGGCAAGGCCGCGAAGATTTGCATCAAGACTGGCGCGGCGTATCCAAGGACGTGACGTGGATCTCCAAAAATGGCAGGCCAAACAGGCAAGCGCGGGGCAGCCAGCGGCACGATCAACAACACCAGCGGACCGGCCAAAGTTGGCCGACCAAAGAGCGCAACAAACAAGGCGCCCAAGAAACGCGGACGCAAACGCAAAAACACGCAAGCTCTGAGCCCGCAAAAACGTACTGCACGACAGAGTGCCGCCGCGCGCACGGCGCTGGCACAAGCCAAACA
Source organism: Aurantiochytrium sp. KH105 (assembly GCA_003116975.1). Lineage (NCBI taxonomy): Eukaryota > Bigyra > Thraustochytrida > Thraustochytriidae > Aurantiochytrium > Aurantiochytrium sp. KH105. The sequence continues at coordinate 176,365 of BGKB01000017.1, read as the reverse complement.
AGAGGAAGGCAGGCGCAAAAGCGCAAAGGTAGAAGGCGGCAAGGGAAACAATGATGATGACAAGAGCGACGAACTTCTCTTGCGCATGCCTCATCCCAAAAAACGTGATCCCTACATCTCACAAGGGGGCTATAAGCAGCACATCCAGAACAATCTCGTCCGCATCGAAAATGACATGGAGGCTTCCGAGGCAGTTGTCAAGAGCGAAGAGGAAATTATGCAGGAAACCTGGAGACGGCGTGCTGAGCGCGACGAACTGCTCACGATCGAAACACGCCGGTACATTTGGAAAACGAACATTGAACCAGCCCTCGAGAGTCTTAACCGCGACAGAGCCAAGTTCGACGCGCAGCAGGACGAAAATAAGACACCCTCCGAGGATGAAGCAGAGAGTGACGCCGATGAAGAGGCAGATGAGCTCCCGGAAGAGGAAATTGTTGAAAGGTACGCCGCCTTTGCGCGCCAAGGTCTCTCGGTAGAACTTGAGCTCGACGTGTACCAGGGCACCTGGAAGTCCTGGTTTGAGTCCAAGATTGTGACCATCAAGGCGCTCGTGGATGGCAAAGAAAAAGAGATTGACCGCATTCCTCTTGATGCCGCCCCCTCGGACGAGTTCAAGTTGCATATTCACTTTTTTGGCTGGGCCAAGAAGTACCGTGTCTGGCTCAAGGTACGCCGCGAAGACCTCGAGCCCGAGGCGATGCGCGCACAGGGAATTTTCGCGCCACCCGCCACCAAAACGAGTGGCGCCAAGTTTGGATCTCGGCGCCGCGCAAAGAACAAGGAGAGGCGCGAGGAGCGTCTCCGGGCCATGGCTGAGCGAAAGGCCCTCGATGAGCAGGCTAGACAAGAGGCAAACAAAGATGGCGAGGGCGACGACGACGAGGTCGATGATGATGACGATGATGATGATGATGATGACGATGACGACAGCGGATACGGGGCCCGGACCCGGGGTTTGAACGGCTCCACGCCCATTGAGGGCGTTCGGCGGCGCCGGGGGGGACGTCGCATTAGTCAGGCCGTGGACCTCACCAACATCGTGAGTGGGCGACGGTCTCGGCGTCGCGCTGCCGAAGTTAGCAGCAATACCGTTGATGGCCGCGCATCTGTACCGGCGCCCCTCACCTGCGTCTGTGGCGAAAAATACTACGAGCGTAATCTTGATAGCAACGAGAAATTGCATACGTGCCAGTTAGGCTGTGGGCGTGCGTTTCATGCCCCGTGTTACAAGGACATCATGGGGGAAAGCCTTGCCGCGGCCTCGGCGCATGGTTTTTTTGAATGCCAAACGTGCCGGACCTCTTCCCACGATTGTTTTTATTGCACCGTGGTCGAGAACCACGAGGAAGACGCAGAGGAGGAAGAGGGCCACGAGGAGAAGGATAATATGGAGGAGGATCAGCCTCTTGCAAACGGTAATGGCCCCAAAACGGAGGACACTGCCAACGGCGTGTCTAGGTCTTCTGGTGAATATGGTGCCAAGGAAGAGAAATCTGGAGCAAATGGGCTCGCTCTCCGCCCCGAAACAGAGGAAGCCCGCGAGGTAAATCAGCCACACGCAGAAGGAAGTGACGATAACCCCGTCAAGTGCAGCATGGCAGGGTGCTCGCACTTTTACCACCCTTCGTGCGTGTGGGAGATTGGCGCGCGCTGCAGGGTGATCGGGCCCGACGGAAAGCCCTACAAGGCCGATGAAGATGGGCGCAACCTTGCCGGCTCCTCTCTGCCGAATGGGATGATTTGTCCGCGACACTGTTGCCGCGGGTGCTACGACCGAAACCCGGAATCGGACGCTGCATTCAAGCGGCAGCGTAACCTCGTGCCATGCATCACGTGCGACAGCTCCTTCCATGAGCGCTGCCTTCCTCACGGAGGCCTACAAAACGAGCTTGGACTGGTGTGCAACACGTGCGCGCGCGAGTACGACGCGCCACTCAGCGCGACCTCGGATACTGTTTTCTTGGCGCAAAAGACGGGACGGCGGTCGGGCGTGACCAAGTTTGACCCGTGCCGTTATTTGCAGAATATCTACAAGAACACGGACATGAGCTCGCCGCTCACTGCGCGTATGCGGCTGCCCGAGCTGCAGGATTGGCACAACGAAATGTCGAGCAAGGGCGGTCGGGGCGCAGGCTCGGCAAATAAGCGCGCTCGTCTGTCAAAACAGGCCAAGGCCAAGGCCAAGCAGGCGGCCGCAGCTGCCGCAGCTGCAGCTGCGAAGGGCAAGACCAAGAGCGGTGGCAAGGTGCGCATGCCAAAGTACAATCCTTTGAAACACAATCTTTACGTGGCGCCGTGCAAGCCCATCGTCAACACGGACCTCCTCGAGTCGACATGCAAGTGCACAGATGTGTGCGGGGACAACTGCGATAATCACATGCTGCGCATTGAATGCGTGCGCGAGGGTGATCGCGGGTCGAAGAACATTCCCATTAACTGCACGGCGCGCGCGTGCAACAATCAGCACTTTCAGCTTGGCCAAAACAAAAAGGTGAAGCCGATCGAGACACCCGGGCGGGGCTGGGGTCTCGAACTGGCGGAGCCTGCGCATGAGGGCGATTTCATTGTCGAGTATGTGGGCGAGGTGCTTACTGCGACAGAGGCACGTAAGCGCATGGAAGAAGCGATGGCCAAGAACGAGCCGCACGTCTTCCAGCTGGATCTGGGAAATGAACAGATTATCGACGCTCGGAAAAAGGGCAACATTGCTCGCTTTGTCAACCACTCGTGCGACCCGAATTGCGCCCTGCAGAAGTGGAACGTCCGCGGCGTCACGCGCGTGGGTATTATCGCCAAGCGCCGCATCGAGCCGGGCGAGGAGCTCAGTTTCGACTACTCCTTTGAGCAGAGCTCCGATTTGCACTTTCACTGTCTCTGCGGCGCGGCTAATTGCCGCGGCACACTGACTGCCGTGTCTTCCAAGTCGAGTCAGGCCAAGAGCGAGCTCGAGCGGGTCTGCCAGGATATCAGTCGCCTCAAGAACCTCCGTGCTGATCTGCGCGGAGGTCTCTTGCCTCCGCGTCAATTGCGTGTCCTTGTGAAGCAGGCCCAGGCCGACTGGCAAGAGTTGCGCGAGAAGCAAGCTGCGCACGAACGGCGTGTTAGTTTGCGCGTCAAACGCGCACTTCCACCCTCGCGCGTCATGCAGGATGTCACGCGCGTCACGACGCAGCAGTCTGACTATGGCGAGGGTCAGGCCATTGCGCCACCAGGAGCGCCGATTTTTCTCCAGCGTAATGTCTGGATGGGTGCCGACATGCAGCGGCGCGCCAAGCTTGATCTTGACGCGCGGAAGCAGGCGCGCCAAGCTGAACTGAAACGGAGCATGACTTAGAAAGAAGAAAAAAAGAATATCACGTCATTCGTCGACTCATTGCGTTGCAACTTTTTCCATTTATATTCATTCCATCGCGTCACCAGGAGCGCTGCTTCCATTTTGTTTGTGAATTATTGTCTGGCTGGGCGCCTACATGCAGCGTCGCGCCATGCTATATTGAAAGAGAACATGAAGTTCTGCTGACTTCATCGTGCTTGGCGCACTTCTCATCGCATTGCCTGCCGCCTCACCCATCTATCCCGTCAATCAAATCTTCGGTGTCACTTTCGACGTTCTTGTGCATGCAAAGGGGCGTGTCGGAAAAGCAGAATAATGTCTTTCTTTCGAGTATGATAATTCTGCGCAAATTTCGTTTTGTTACAAAATATTCGTGTCGCCAATCCCCTCACTATGTGGTCAGCGCCGCATAAGAACACGAAATCGACTACTATCGCGGCAAGAAGCAGGATAATACCGTCATTTTCACTGTCGTGGACCGGGATCCTTTCGACTCCGAGGAGGCGGAGCACTCACTACCTGCCTCCGAGTGGGTTCCCGCACCCAGGTGTCCAAGGACGGAGCCAAACCATCTCCAGCCTCAACCAAGCACGAGTCTGAGCCCACACCTCGCAAAAAGGTGCCGAAAGAGCAAAAAAGGTTTCGCACTACGTTTCCTACTTGTGAAAACTCGTAAATAATTGTCTCCAAAGCTTTACTGCGTCTTGGCCGTGGCCGCTGACGAGGCAGACTTTGATGTGGAGGATGTCGTTGTAGATGTTGACCCAGCGGCGCCAGGCCGCTCGTCGGCATCTGTATCCGCACCCTCATCCTCTTCTTTTTCTTCTTCAAGCTGAACTCGCTCAGCGTCGCCGGATGCCCGTGACAACGTCGTTATCACTGCCTTGGCTACGGGTGCTGCATTCGTAGACACGATTTTCTTGCCCTCGGCATACGCCACCGCATGTTGCAGAGACACATACTCTTGCAAAGTAATCCCGGATCGCTTGAGAATATCGCGAAAGTGGCCGCGGCAATTGCACATGATGAGTTCGATGCCCATTTTCGCCAGCTCCTTTTCAATCTTAATAAAAGACGATATCCCCGAAGTGTCGCAGTCGGTGATGCAAGAAGCATCGAGAACGACCGAGTGTACGTACTGGCGCTGTTGCGAGAGCAGCGGTGACGCCCCGCCGTTGGCCTCAGCTGCCCTTTGCGATCTGGTTCCGGCCTCTAAATCATTGGCATCGGTATCCGCAGATCTCGCAACTGTTGCGCCACTCGACGCATTTTGTTCGATGTCCTCGGTTTCATTGTCCTTCTCCTCTGCGATGCGATCGTGCACGGCAGCAATGAGGGATTTGCGAAAGTCTTCGCGGTTTGCAAAGTGCACCGCGCTGTCGATACGGAAAATGAGAACTCCCGGGACAGGCTCGGCGTCATGGAAGCGACTCAAGTCCTTGAAGAGGTTGGGAATCATGGCGAAACGCCCTAGCACAGCAAAGTGAGGGTGCGACACCGTGTAGAGAAGCACGATGATGGAGTAGCCGACGCCGATGCCAAGGCCATATGCGACGTCAAAAAGAAGAACGCCGAAAAAGGTCACGAGCCAAACCGAAAGGTCACGCTTGTCTACAGCCCAGAGCGCTACGGGTTCCTTGACCTGCATAAGCAGGCTCTTGAGCGAGTCAAAGATGATGGCAGAAAGGCACGAATACGGAAGGTCCTCCAGATATGTGGTGAGGCAGAGGAGGACAACGACAATGACGAGCGAGGACATGGCATTATGCAAGGGCGTCTTTGCGCCGAGCTCGTGGACGAGTGCCGTGCGCGAGAGCGAGGAGAACGCCGGATGCCCGTTGAACATGCCTCCGATAAAGTTGGCCATGCCAAGCGCGAGCAGTTCTTGATTTGACGAAATGTCATAATTGTTTTTCGTGGCAAAGGTCTTGGAAGTCGCCATGGACAGCGCATAGCCCACAATGCTAATGACAATTGTTGGGACGAGGAGCTCGCCAGCAATGTCAAAGGCCTTAGGGATGTGCGGTGCGGGGATGCCGCTGGGGACCAAGCCCAAGGTCTTCACGCCATACTTCTCGCCAAGGTCGGCTCCATAGGTGATTGCCGTCGCCAGGACGAGCACGATGAGAGCGATGGGCAGGTTGCGAAGATGCGTGCGGCGAGCGAGTTCCGTTGACTTGAATTCGCGAAATGAAAGAAGAATAATGAGGCTGAAGAGGCCAATGAGGAAAGTCGCAACGTTGGTATCCTTTAGCGACTTGAAAATGGCAACCCAAGTCGGGAAAAAATTGCCGCGCGAGACGGAGATGCCAAAGAAATGACTCATTTGCGAGGTGACGATGAGGAAAGCGCCCCCGGTAGTGAGTCCGGAAATGACTGGGTTGGCGAGAAAGTTGACCAAGGATCCGAGTCGAAGAAAGCTGAGAACCGTCAGAAAAGCGCCCACCAGCATGGAACACGTGAGGACAGCCTCAATGTAGCGGGCCTCTTCCTCATCGGGATCGACAATGGAAGAAACAGTGTTGGAAATGAGAAGGGAAATCAGCGCAAAGGGCCCGATTTGCAGCTGGGTGCATGTGCCGAGAAGCGCATACACGATGGGCGCCACCAAACACGCGTACAGTCCATACTGTGCGGGAAGGCCGGCCAGGAGGCCGTAGCTGATACCCTGAGGAATGAGCAGAATGCCGACCGTAAGACCTGAGAGAAAGTCCGTCTTGAGGTTTTCGCGAACGCTGTAGGTGGGCATCCAATTGAGAAAAGTGAGACGCCTGGATACGGCCTTGCGCGACTTCTTGGAGCAAGAATTATCTTCATCGCGCTGGCGACGGCGGCGGCGGGGGCGGCTTCCTGAGCGCCCGCGTGTCTCATTTGAGTCGTTCGCAAAGGATTCGCCGCAATGACTTCCTTCGCAGCTATCTTCCTCTGCATGAGGCGTGCAGCAGCAATAGCACTTGGCCCATCGTCGAAGTGCCTTGAGGGACTCCGCGTCGTTGGGCGAGTTCTCATGGTACAGCATGGCTACCTCCTGTTCGGTGACAACATTCCGCAAAAGCGAGGTGCGCGTCTCGTCGGCGTCCGCGCTCCTTGCGCGCCCGCGCGCCACGAGGCCCGTCCTTGCAAGCATATCGCTACTGGTGCTGGTGCTGGCGCTCTGCGCGTTCGTCGGTGTCGAAGTCGAGCTCGAGTTCGCCTCTGCGTCGCCCGCCGTCGAGTCCACCTCGCGCGTCTCGCCCGGGGCGTTCGCCCGCGCCGCCTCGCCGCTCGCGTCCCCGCCCGGGAGCATGCTCCGCGTGCGCCCTCTTGCCCGCGCGCCGGCGTGGGTCCGGCTCGTGTCGTTGGGTTGGCGGTCTGTCGCGGCTCCGAGTTCTGTTCTGCTCTTGCTCTGCTCTTGCTCCGTGCTCTTTTGCGCGAGTGCGACGCCGCTCGCGACGGCCAAGACCGTCCGCGTGCCGCGGAGAAAGGGACTCGGCGGCGGGCGTGGCTGCAAAGGGGCGTGCCTGCGCGGAGTGTCGCTCTCCTCGGCGCTCTGCGACGCGACGAAGACGGAGTTGCGCTTCTCGCCCGAAGATGCGTTGTATGTGCGTTCCTCTGTGTCTGTCGAATCAATGCACACTCGCAGCGAGACAACGCATCAAAATTATCGAAATGCCCGCCACTCCAGCCGGCACCGTTGCAAGCTGCTGCTGCTGCTGCGCTGCGAGATGCAGACTCTGATGTCAGTTGCGCTGCGAAGAAAGGAGACCGCGGCGGGCCTGCCTAGCCGAAGTTTGCCAGCCTGGGAGGTTTCTCGCGCGCCTCGGTTTGTTATTGGGGTTTGTTTGCCGGACGTGGACATGAACGTCAAACTCTTGTCGAAAACTTTGGTGGCACAGAGGACCAGCCAGGTTCGATTTGCTGCAAGCACCTGCCCTACAGCAGCAACCCGAGTTGGGCCTGGCCTACAAACAGGCTAGTAACTGTAGACGGCGACGGCGACGGCATCCATCAATCACCGGGATGAATGATGCCGACCTCGGGAAGCAGCGTCCTGCGCGCAGCATCACTCCGCCGAACCGAGTCCTCGCTGCGATTTGCCCGGCACTTTGCTCCGCCCGAGGCGGCCTCGAAGCGCCAGTTTAAGGCCTTGGACATGAACGCCTACTGGGAGCTCGCGACGCTGCACGGCGTGGCGCGGCGTGCAGCGACCACTGCAAGCAAGTCATAGGCTGGTGCGGGCTCTTGAACGCAAGACGCAAGCAAGGCACAGGCGCGGCTGTGGTGCCACCGAAGCCGAGGTGGGCGTGCTTCCCCCGCGCGCTCGCGATGGAGGAGAGGCTGCGACTGCGACTGCGACTGCGACTGCGATTGCGACGACCGCCTGCCGAGCGGGGCCTATGGCAAGCGAGACATGCCTGGCTGCTCGAGGGCGTCGCTGGGACCGGGACCTCGAAGGCCACGAGTCAGATGGTACTCGCAAGGTACTTGCGTTGCGCAGAAGCACCTCTGGAACGTTTGCAGGTGCACTGCGATCTTCTTCTCTTTCTTTCATTTCAGGCTTGGCTGTGACTTGCGACGGATCTCGCGATCAAGCGACTGCGAGCAAATTGAGACGAGAGCGCTGCAGAGCTCTGCTTGCAGATACAAAGGGAGCTGGCGTGCCGCGTCCGCGCTTCACGCGCGTGTATGCGAGGGGGATGCCAATCCTCGAGAACGACGGCGAGGTCGCCGCGTTTACACTCGAAGATTTAGATGAGCTGGGTGAATACTTTGTCGTCCCCGACTACCAGCGCGGCTACGTTTGGGAGCTCGAGCGGGCGCGAGAGTTCGTTGGCACCCTTTTGCGGCATTTCCAGCCGGTCGTCATCGGTGCCATTCATGAAAACAAGGCGCTTCCGTACTGGCTCGGTCTCGTGACCCTTCAAAGAACTGCTCAAGATGCTGAAGGCGCAGCAGTCGAAGTCTCGGACGGCCAACAGCGACTCATGACCCTCCATCTTATTGGATTTGCGAACTACCTCTTCCTCTTGAAGCAAACGTGGTCGGATAAGACAACTCGAAAAAAGCTTGCCCGGTTCTTGGGCGCCACGCGAAATTGTCAAGCCCGCCTGCGCTGGGAAGCCGTCGCGCATCAGTCCGAAGGCAAGATTCTTCAAAAACTTTGCGACGCGCTCTTCGCAGGTGAAGAGCCCAATTTACGGACCGCTCTTGTTCCAGGAATTACCTTTGAGCAGCTCTGGGCTGCTGCCGAGTCGAGCTCCGGCATGCGTGACTTTCGTGCAACCTCGGCTCAGCTCAGCTCGATCCTGGACAACTTGCTTGAGATCCTTGGGGTCCTGCGCCAATGGCCATGGCCGTCTCAAGGTCGTGAATCGTCCATCGATCGCTTTGTTGGCTGCTTTCTCTCGCGCGTCGCAGTTCCAACGCTGACTGTAAATGAGAAACGACGCGCGCTCAACGTTTTTAAAATGAGAAACACGTTTCAAGCGAAACCATTCACTGGACTTGAGTTCCTTCGCATGTATACGGAAGATTCATTGCGCGCCAAGAATAGAGAAAATAAAGACTTGCCGATCCTGCGCAATCTTCGCTCACATTTTGCCAAGATAGCCGAGAAGCTCGCACACCTCTCACCTGCATCCCGCGAAGAAGCTTTTGAAACTGCGGTTGGTACTGTCTATCGAAGCTGCTTCAAGCAAGATGACGCCAAAGGGTATTTGAGCGACCAGAGGGCGTTTTACATGCACTTTGTTGATGCTGCCATCGCGGACAGGGATAAAGGCAAAGTACAGTCTGTTTTTCTCGAGCTGATCACTGTCTGTGAGTGCATATTGTATCTGCGGAACGGCCTCAACGCAAAGGATCGATCATGGTTTGCTGCCGCAGAAATTGCAGACGTCGGACAAGCGGAGAATTCGGCCTTTGTACAGCTCCGCTGGCTGCTGGCGCGGAAAATGCTATTCCAAAAATACTATGTCTACTTTGAAGACTTTCTGGTCGCGGCATGGGTTTATACGCGACGCCTTTGCGCGAGCACACCCTGGCAGGGTATGTACTGGCAGACCATTTGGCATATATTTCGCATGGTGGAGCGTTTTTGTGTCGTCAACGTTACGCTCCGGACAGTGTGGCGCGAGGCTGCCTTTGCTTTTGCTGCAAAAGAGGCGTGCGATGAGCTGACAGACGAGGAAAAACCGATAGAGACTCCCTTGGACCTACTATGCTTGATTGCACAGCATTTTGCAGTCTCCAGCGAAGATCGCGCAGAATTCATGGTGCGCATGAGTGTGCCCAAGTTTTACAAGTATCTGAGGGATCAGAGGGCGCTCTTTCGCTACATTCTCGTCGCCTGTGACGCTGCAGCGCGGACTCGAGAGCAAAACACACCAGAGTCGATACCAGCCATGATTAACAGCGACCTGTGGTTCGAGCACATCCACCCGCAGGCAAGCAAAGACACGAAGGAAAAATGGTGGCTTCATAGCTTGGGCAATATAGTCTTGGTCAACAGAGTCTTGAATCAGGCCTTGTCTGCAGGTAAATACTCGGAAAAGCTTGCCCGCTGCGAGGACTATAGGGACGCGCTAGAATCCCAGGCTGGAATGTGGAGGGCGCATATCGACGCTTATCCACACGCTCCAAAAAAGCAAAAAAGGGTTTGGGGCCTTCATAGTGCGAAAGGCCTCTTTAAAAAACACCTCGAGGACCTTATTGAAGCCTTTTCCCTGTATCGACTGTATCCATATGAACTCGCAGAGAGGACACGAGGAATTAGCCCATTCAAAGACGTTTGGTCGGTGTCAGCAGCAGAGTGCCCAGACCTTACACGCTTGTTCAAACCTGATGGTGGCCTGAGTTTACGGGAGTTTAAGAAACGTGCGGAAAAAGTCCTTTTCCTGGAAGACCTTTTCGCCAGCATGCCAGAAACATTCAACATCAGCGCATTCTCCTCCAAGTCGTCTTCAGCTTGGCCTCGAGACAAGTTCAAAAGTATTTGCGAGGCTGTTAAATTGGGGCCGAGCCGCGACAATCGCGAGCGCTGTGCAGACTACAGTGATCGCTTGCATGATCTCCAGCGTCAACACTCTTGTCAGAACCCAAGGACAGCACTTTTGCTTAAATGGCTTGCAAGCGGTCGTTGTGGAAACGAGGTTGCGGCGCGTGCTGCACTGGACTTCCTGAACTCACTCGAGCAAAAATCCGGAGGACTCGTGAACGATGACGCAGCAGCAGAAAAAGAGATTGACGATGAAGCAGCAGCAGAGGAAGAGAATGACGATGAAGCAGAGGAAGAGAACGAGGAGGAAGCAGAGGAAGAGAATGACGATGACGCAGAGAAAGAAAACGATGATGAAGCAGAGGAAGAGAACGACGATGAAGCAGAGGATTGGAGCGACGAGGAAGACGAGGAAGAGAACGACGATGACGCAGAGGAAGAGAACGACGATGAAGCAGAGGAAGAAAATGACGATGACGCAGAAGAAGAGAACGACGATGACGCAGAGGATTGGAGCGACGACGCAGAGGAAGAGAATGACGAGGAAGCAGAGGAAGAGAGCGACGATGAAGCAGAGGAAGAGAGCGACGATGAAGCAGAGGAATGGAGCGACGATGAAGCAGAGGGAGAGAGCGACGATGAAGCAGAGGAAGATTCGAATCACGAGCGTCGCCATGGAGAAAAGACAAAGGGAAAGGACAAAGAAGTCGCGGTTTCTTTGCATCAAAACGATTCGTCGAGGGAAGATAATGGCGATCACATAAAGCAAGAATCGGACCAGGCAAAGTGTCGCGAAAAGAATGCGAAGTCGAGTGACGACCAAACGTCAGTCTCTTTGCATCGCGATGATTTGTCGGACAAGAAAAGCGACATGCATGGCGCAAGGGATTTGATTCAGATGAATCATTCGAAAGACGAAAGAGTCGGCGCGAATGAGGTCGTTGCAGCAATAGGTTCCAAGATTTCGCCACGTAAGCAAGCTCAAATCAAGTCTCATGACGAAAAAGATTCGAGCGTTGCCTCCCAGTTATCTGTCTCACTAGTAGACTCTTGTATTGCTCTCGCACGGAGTCAAAGTTCAACGTCGAAGGTCTTTGTGAGCACTTCACAGCTAGATTCTGACTTCGAGGCGCTGTCTATCGTTGACCGATGCATAGCCAAGGCTCGAAAATCATCATAGTAAAACCCGTTGTCGAACAAAATGAAATGCATGAAAAGTAAAAATGCTGGTTGATTTTGACACTTTGGTATCTTGACATGTGTAGCTGCGTCTCTTCGAACACAAGTTCGCGTTGATTGCTCATCTTTCTTGGACAACGAAGCAGTGGCAGCGTCCTTGCAGTTAACGCACAGATCTACGTTTGTATCGACTTTTGTAAAGACTGCTCGTTTTAGCCGTGGATGCGAGAAGGAAGTCGCTTCTGCCAGTTCATCCAATCTTGACCAGGAAGTCTCCATCTTTATCTCCATCTTTATCTCCATCTCCATCTCCATCTCCATCTCCATCTCCATCCTCATCTCCATCTCCATCTCTTTTCTCAAAAAGTAGACCAAATAGCTACTTCGAAGAAAAAGTTCTACCACGTGTTCTCTTCGCCGCTCCCCATCCTGGGCCTCCGCAGCCGACCCACTCGGATCGAGGCTCCGTCCCATCGTGCGTCTGGGCTCAACTTCCATGGCTGTGGCCCGGCCGGGTTTTTCCCTTTCCCACTGCCTCTGGCGCGGCCCCTCTCAGCCAGAGGGGGCCGATCGCGTGCGAGCGTGATCGGGCCCAACCAGGTTAGGCCTCTTTCCCGCTCGCCGTGGTTGGGTTGCGGAGCCAGCCTTCCGAGACAGACCCCGATCAACGGGCGCGTCCCGGCCGCTCGCCCGCACGCCCGCCCGCACGCCCGCCCGCCCGCCCGCGCGGTCGCTCGCTCGCGACGGCCGCGCCGCCTCGGGCCCGCCCGCACGCGGCCGCCGCCCTGCCCGGTGAGCGAGCAGGCATCCTTTTCTTGAAAGAAATCGAGAGCGGCTGCGCGAGTTCGCCGTGAGAACGCGCGTGCGCGCGGCCGCCCGCGGAGAAGAGGGCGCGGAGAGCGTACGGAGGAGGAGAAAAGGAAAGAGCGTATAGAGCAGAGCAAACATCTTTTGCGCGGGATTCGTCCCACGGCAAGCGAGCGTCCCACGATGGCCAAACAGTCTGGGACCGATCAAGGTGCGGGTGGCGAGGAGATCCCTGCTGTGAATAACGGCGACGCGAACTCGGGCACTTTCTTGCGTGATATGGAACTCGTCTCTGTGTCAGGTAAAAAGGAGAATTTACGCGCGTCGTACTTTGAGCAATCCCGCGTGAGGGGCGAGTCGACCGAGGCCGCGCTCAACGAGCGGCTCAAGCTCATTCGGAGGTGCACCAGAATCGAAAACAACGAAACCCACTTTGACCTGGATAGCTGCTTGGCACAGTCTGCACAACGGCACCTTGTCGATGGCGCGAGCGACTTCAAGTTCCCGGCGTCTTCCGGCAAGATGCTCGAGGGTCTCACATACAAACAGTGGTGGCTCAAGGAGGAGTCCTTACTCCTCATGAAACTCTTCATGGCTGGTCCTCGACGCGATCTTGTCAAGGGTCTGAACGCTGCATGCGAAGAGCTCAAAAGCCGACGGCAAGACACCTTTCTTGACTCGGAAGGTAATCCTGATTTCGCTCGCCTTGACGAGACCATGCACGAACAGCGACAAATGTCGCTCGAGAATTTCTTGCGTCTCGACGCGAAAAAAGCGCAGTTCCCATCTGGTCTTTTACGCTACGTTCAGGTTCTTTACCTATACAGACTGTTTTCTGGCGATTGGGAGAACGGCGAACTCGCTCTTTTGGACAATTACGGTGTCTGCATGCGTGCTTGCACGGGCGCTGGCAAGCTGGGCGCTGCACTCTTGCAGTCGCTCTTGCCGGCGAATTACATTCGTGTCCCTGTGAAACTACTCACGATAGCCTCTCTCAAGCTTGACTCGCGGGCCTCGCTCGCCGACTTGGCCCGCGCCTCGCGCAAGCTTGCCGAGCCGCGACCGGGGCCTGACAAAGCCTTTTTGCGCGATGGAAATCTTGTCTCGGAGCGCAGCATCATCGCCAGCGCCTTTACCAAGTCGATTGATAACTTTCGCAACAGTTTTGACCTGCAGTCACAGTTTTTGTCCACCGAACAAGCGCAGAATATTTTAAACACCGCGTGGGGCGACTTAAAAGGGGAGGGCAAGAGCGCGCCGGTGCTATGCACCCCAGAATACATCATTATTGGAGACTTGATCCATGATAACTGGACTGTTCCCGTCAGATATGCAAATGGGGAGCGCGGCGAGGAGAAATTGTCCAAGGAGCTGGTGGTGGCGCGCGGGTTTCGCGATGAAACGAGTCGTATCATCGCGACGTTACCCAACGTGTTGGCGAGAGTTACCTTCAACAAGGAATCGATGAGCGGTATCGATCACTTGTATGTGTACTTTTTAAAGCCAGGCACCAAACTCGACACAGCTCAAAAGGAGACGGAACATGATGCTTTGTTTTGGATGGTGGCTTTTGGCACGATTCAAGGCTTCAAGTCGGACGGCTCTATTCTCAATTTTCCTGGATTTGAGGTGTCCATGTCGCATTATGACGAGGAACAGGGTATTGACACCAAAGCAGACAAGTCGCAGAGCAAGAATTTTCTCGCGCGTGTTCGTCGCTTTTCTTTCCAATTCTGGTTCTCGGCCACCACTGATTTGTACCATTACTACAACAACGTGTTCTCGACAGTGGACTTTCGGGACTGCAAGCGCATGGCGTATCATGATCCTAGCAACCACTGTCCCGCACAAAACGAATGCACTATGTGCACAATCCAGTGGGATGATTATCCGAATGGATTTTCTCTGTCCGATGCCGTGCGGGACGGCACGGTCTCGAGCCTCTGGATCCTCCGCACCGATGGCCACGAAAATGTACAGCTTGACGCGTGGTTTCACCTGTGCATGTCCGTGCTCAATCTGGCATTCGAGGGCAACCCCCTCGATGACCGAGTCACCCCGTCTGGGCCGACAAAGGAAAATACAGAATCGACGCCGTCGGTCTCGCCGCGGCCCGAGGAGGAAAGCTCTATCAAGGCGCTGCATCAGGGCCATCGCAACGCGCAATTGCAGCAACTTTGCTTCAAGTGGGTCAAACGGCGTGCCCTCTTTCACATGCGGGAAAAAACGCAGATAGAGTATATCATCCGTCTGATCGAGGACTCGCGGGACGATAAGCCTCGACGTCTTGGCGGCGTCAAGGTGTCCTTTGGCGCCCTCATGCCGGGTGGCGAGATTCGGCTCTGGCTCAAGTGGAGCAAGGGCGAGAAGCGTTACGTGAGAAAGCAGGTTGGGTCTGACGAGGAAATGCTGGAGCTTTTCAAGTCGGCCAAAATCAACGTCCTTTTTGTGGTCAACTTTCTCGACCGCGCCTACAGCGACCCGGGGCTCGCGGTGAGCTGTATGCAAACCAACACCTCCACAAATGCCAAGTCTGAGCAGCGCGAAGGTCGTCTGCGCCGCGCTTTCCCTCGCGATATGGACGAGTATCTCTTGAGTGCCGAAGAGATGCATCGCCTGCAGCCGAACATCCCTCTTTCACAACTCGAAAACGAGCGCGAGCGCGTTCATAGTTATGCTCGGCTCTGGTCCACCAAGTTGGCGCTTGTCTCGCACCAGCGGTTTGACAAGATTAAGCGACGTTCCGACTTTATCTTCGGGACGCAGCGCACCCGGAGCTGGCGTCTGAAAAAGGGTCTTGTCGAAGAGTTCTTTGAGCCGAGCAAGCAAGCGTACTCGCGTTCTAGAAAGTTCAAAGTGCCGGACCTCGCTCTCGCCATCAGGAAGACGCAAAGTCGCCCGCCTCCGCCAGCCGTAGAGAGTCTTGATCAGGCTGCTCAGTCGGGGCTTGTCGATCGTACTGCTGCTGCTACTGCTACGACGGCGACGACGACCGCGGCGACGACAAGTGCAAACAGTGATGCCACCGCGCAAAAGACCATCGACGGAAAAGATGGCGCTGAAGAAAAGAAGACTCCGCGTCGCGCATCTGCTCGGATGGCCGCACGAACACCGCCGGCTACATCTGGCAAGGAAGAGAAGAGTCGCCAAGACGAGGAAAATGCAGACTCCAGCGACGATGAGGTTCATGACGATAAGACACTGGGTAGTCATGAAGAAGATGGGCCCGCCGACATGGAGGTTGACGAACACTCATCTCATACTTCGTCTGAGGTTGTCAATGCGCACGCGCGCGGCCAGGGCGCCAAGGGCCCGAAATTGTCCAAGCGATCGGTCCCCGCGAAACGTGGGAAGGAGGTCGAAAATCCTGAGCTCTCTCGCGCCGCGCCGGTCTCCAAAAAAGCATCATCTACATCAGCTGCTGCGTCAGCACCTGTCGCTAATTCGCAGAAGAAAGCCTCAAAATCCCGTAGGTCATCCGCAATCGTTGCTCAAGCCGAGCCGAGTGATGATGAAGACCTTGTCATTGGCACGCAAGAGGAGGACGCGCTCTTTGCGCTTGAAGGACTCAACCAAGAGCTCACCACCGCAGAAAAGGTTCGCGGGCCCGTCGATAATGCATCACCGACAGCGGAATTGGCTCCAGCGTCGTCATCCTCTTCTTCCTCTTCTACGACTGCTAAAGCAGGGGTCTTAAGGTCGTCTCGTTCTTCGTCTTCGACGAATACGGCTCCAGCAAAGCAACCTGCACAGCGAGGTGGACCGTCGCGGCGCACAGAGGCTTCAAACGCTCAGCCTCAAAGTGCAAGTACTCGCGAATCTGTGTCTGCGCGCGCTGCACGAGCTGCACAGGAGGTTGGGTCGAGTCTCATCAGCGAAGCACTGGACGATTTGCGGCCTTCCATTAAGACGAAGAAATCGCGTGATCCATTCTTGAAGGCCCTTGGCAGCAAGGCGACACGGCGCAGGAGCGCACGCTTGAGCTTGCCTCCTCAGCCATCATCTCCTGGCGCCGACAGTGATGAAGACTACGAGGCTCCGCAAAGCTCGGATTCTGAGACCGAAGCAAATGCTCCAGGGCAGGCAACACCTGGCCAGGTGCTTCCAATAGTGCAAAGCGCGACCCCAGCGGAAACACCGCGTCCACCGCGACCACAAAAACGACAACAAATGCAGCAAATGCGGCAAATGCAGCAAATACAACAACAACAGCAAATGCAGCAAATGCAGCAAATACAACAACAACAGCAAATACAAAAACAACATCAACAGCAAATGCAGCTTCAGCAACAAATGCAGCTGCAGCAGCAAATGCAGCTTCAGCAACAACAACAGCAAATGCAACAACAGCAGAAAATGCAGCAACAGCAGAAAATGCAGCAAATGCAGCGTCAGAAAGAAAAGCAACAGCAAGCAGCCCACGCGCAAAAGAATGCGCACAACCCGCAGATGGCGCACTCCAATGGATTCCAAGCGACGAAGCGAGAGACCGAAGCGGCAGCACAGAAACAAAAGAAAGAGACCAAGCCCGTCAACGTCGTGCCGGCTCGCGCGCAAAAGCCGACGGAATCGGTTCTTGGCAACGGCAAAGGAGCCTCGCAAGAGAGCTCGCGGTCGCAGTCTTCGCTTTCAGACTTGGGCCCCGCGACGCAGGAAAGTGTGAATAGCGCGCTGGAAGAAGACCCGGCCTCGCAGAGTGATGTTGTTGTTGCGGCCTTGAGGCACGACGTGGACAAGTTCCTTGGCGACCTCGAAGAGGCGATCGTTGGCGAAGGTCAGCCGATCAACAGTCAGCAGAGCCAGCAGATCCAGGAAAGTGAGCAGCAGCCAGTGACACAGGCGTACGACCCAACGCAAGGCTCGCAGCAGGTAGCGGCCGCCGATGAGAACCGTTCAGGAGGCAAGTTGCGGCCGGAGTTTCGCATGGTAAACGTCTCAAAGAAGAACGCCAAGTTCCTATACCGCAACTTTTTTCAAAAACTCGCGAGAGCCCCAGACTCGGAAGTCTCCAATTTACTCGAGGACATGATCAAGCTGCGCGGCATCACCTCTGCTCTGGACGATGACGAAATTATTCGGTGCAGATGTGGTCGGAAAATGCTCGCATACGACAGCACGCAAGCGTGCTCGTTTATTCCTGGTGGCTTGGCAGGACTCGCAGAGGTCATGTGCAAGGAGAAGCTGACCCCAGACGCTAAGAGAATTCTTTCTCAAGCGCAGGTCCTCCGAAAGGGCCAAGCAAGGTGCCTGAGCTGCGCAGTTTCGAGCGTGCGGCGCACGGGCAAGTTAGGAGCACATGGCCTCATCAAGTCTGGGGATCTCTCGCTTGACGCAAACGGAAGCATGGTCGTCAAATCTGCAGCGATATCGATGTCCTCGGCCGCCGAGGCCGTTTCTCGTGTCTGCGTGATGCAGGATGACCCCGAGAATCGGTGTTCTGGGCTTTACCAGAACTTTGAACAAGGGAACGGGGACGGGCGCGTGAACCTTTGCCAAGGTCATGCTGTCTGCATGCTCTGTGTCGAGGAGAAACGTCCAAACAAGATATTGGATAAAGACAAGAATCGGCCTTGCACCTATGTCAACTTTGATGGCTCGGTCCAGGTGTTTTGCAGTTTCCACAACAAGTGCGGCATGTGCGGTGAACAGTGTCGGGAGAACAATGTGATTTCATGTGACTATTGCCAGGACGGTGTCTGCCTGACGTGCGCGAAGAAGACATACTTTCGATTGACGCCAGTGCTGGGCCTCAACTTGGATTGCTGTCCCAAGTGTCTGAAATGCGACAGTTGCCAGGAGTGCATGTCTTCGCCGACGCAGATTGCCTGCTTCGTGGACAATCCTGGTCAGGCGATGGCGAGCGACAGGACGTCTGGGGCCGACGTGGAAGAGCCGCGACCGCCCATGCTCTGCCAAAAGCATGGCCAATGTGCGCACAAGGGCTGCAAGGCGGTGGGTACGCATCGCTGCGAAATGTGCTGTGCCATGGATGTTGCGCGGGGTGAAATTACCGGTCGCAACAAGGCATGGTTTTGCGAGAATCACTTTTTCAATAGCGCCGGTAGAGGGAGGGCGAGCTTGAATAAGAAGAGCTACTGCGAGCAGTGCAACTTCGTCATCCTGCTCGTGTGCAACGAGGAAAACCTGCCGCTTTTGGGCAAGATCCTCGCGGAATCAGAGTTTAGCTGGTCCGGTGGCGACGAAGGCGGCTTTATCGAATCAGCCTGGAACGCTCTTTACTTTGCAGTCCACGAAGGGATGGTGGACAGGGACGACCTTGGCAAGTCCGCCGTGGATTTACTCCAGAGTCTCGACGCTGTGCGGAAAGCTTTCGCGGTTCTTTTGACCCACAGCCCACTTGCAATGCTCTTTGACCTGAAGCACCGTGGCGGAGAAAGTCTTCGCGTGGATCCAATCAAGACGGTTTGGGCACGGATTGAGGAAGTTGTCCCTGTGATGCACGCTCTCTCGAATGCGCCGGGCCAGCTTGGGGTCTTGACGGCCAATCCAAATGCAGCGTCGTCGTCGTCGTCGTCCTCCTCGTCGTCATCGAATGTTAAGAGCTCCCCTGCGAAAGCAGACCAAAGTCAGACCAGGCTCGAGGCTCGGCCGCAACGGAAAAAGGCCAAGGCAGCCGCAGAGTCGATTAGTCAGTCTCTTCGCGAGACGAGCTCGTACTCTCTGCTTGTGTCGACGAAGGACATCGCAGACGCCCTGGGGCGCAGCACTGGACCTCAAGGTCATTTGCATGCTCTCCTCGAGCCTATTATCAAGAGCATGACGTCGTGGGCAAAGCTCGTGCGGGCGGAACAAAAGAAGTCCAGCAAGCTCCATCTGGATGCAGGTGTCATGAGCGTGAAGCGCATTGTTCCATACGATTTGGCCAAGGCGAAAGAGGCGGAGGAGAGGACGAAACGCCTTGCGATGAACGTGGCGAAGCAAATTGAGAAGCAAAATGTTATTTGCATTCTCAGTGAGGACGAGGAAGACAATAGCGATATAGCGTCGACCCAGGACGCTCCGGACCCACTCGAGGCTTTTCGCCCTACATATGAGCCAATGCCTGCTCTGAGCTATCTCAAACCCGGTCCTGCGATTGGTGAGTTTGGGACGAGTATTGACCCAATCGTCATTGTCTCATCAGGCGATGAGGAGAGCGACTCCGAGGGAGTGGACGAGGAGACGGTCCGCGCGGAACAGAAACGCGCGGAGCAGAAACGCGCAGAAAAGAAAATGAGGAAAAAGAAGAGAAGGAAGGAAGCCAAGGCGAAGAGCGCGAAGCGCTCGTCTTTTGACCTTACTTCTTCTTCTACTTCTTCTTCCTCTAAACACTCGCCCTCGTTTGCCAAGCGCAAGCGCATCATCGGCCCACACACCTGAATATAGTCATAATACTTTACTGGAATACCAATCATCTGTAGTATGATCTCTGATCTCTGTCTGCCTTTCTTATCTTTCCGGTTCGTAACATGTTTCAAGCTGTATAGTAGCCTTGTCGACAAATAAAGTCCGGTTTTATATGGCGCTCTTACTCGACCTGGCGACACTCGCTCTCCTTACTTCGGGAGGCGGTATTCTCCGGACAAGTCGAAGTTTCGCAACAGGCGCCTCCAGCAGCGGCGCTTGGCGGCAAAGTGGCGCCACCTTTGGCGCAGTAGCGGAAAGTTCACTTGCCACGCCACGCACGCACGCCACGCCACGCCACACCACGCCACGCCAAGTCTTTCTTTCTTTCATCCATTGGCCCATCCACATTGTGATTGCCACGGCCAGTGGCAGGTTGATTGGTTGACTGCCAGTGATACTGTGAATGAAAGGTTGATTGACTGCCACTCTCTCTGCGACAGATAGTGACTGGTGATTGCCACCGACCGAGATTGATTGATAGATCGCCATTGATTGATTGATTGCCAATGATTAATGTTTGTTTGATTGACCTTGACTGCTCGCCGTTGAGAGAATTGCGAGCAAAAGCTTCGCGCGCGCAGAGACGAAGCTGCATCCCCGAACCTGCTGCTGGTGCTGCTGCTGCTGCTGCATCCTTGAAAGAGCTTCTGACGACTTCTTAACTCGATCGCGAACGAGGAGCTGGCGAGATGAGCGTCGGCGGCAAGAAGAGTCGATCTCGACGCCCGGGCCGCCCCTGCGGCGTGCCAAAGGTCGTTTCTCACATCGTCTGCTGCTGCAGCTGCCCGTACGTGTACATCATCTTTCCTCAGCAAAATCCGAGCTCGAGCCCGTCGTCGTTCTCCCGCCTCCAGACATGATCCCCGCGCCCCTTCCGCGCATCCGGCGCCTCCGTCCCGCGGCCTTGACGATGTCGGTCCTCCTTCGCACGCCGCGGTCGGCGCTCTCGGCGGTCCCAGCCGGCCGGAGGCCAGTGGAGCAAACCCGCAAAGCACAGTGCGGGCCGGCCATAGCGCACTTGCGGCCGCCGCGCGCAAGTCGAAAGAAAGAAGGAAAGAACTTGAAAGAAAGCAAGAAGAGCGCGTGCGCGTGTGCACGTGCCGAGCGAGCGGCAGAGCCGAGACCAAGACTACCTTCCGCGGCGCGGCGAGCGGGCAGCGGCGGCGGAGGCAGCGCGCGCGGGACGTAGGCGGGGCGCGGCGCGAGGGACCGGCGCGGCGCCGCTTCGCCGGCGCGTCCGCCGAGGCGGGGCGAGCGGCCGGGACCGGCTCATCGGCGCACACGTGCGGGAGGGACGAAGGCGGCGCGCGCGGCTGCTTGAGCTACGCGGGAGACGGCGCGCGCGGCTGCTTGAGCTACGCGGGAGACGGAGGGAAGAGGGGAGATGGCGACGGCAGAAACGTGGACCGAGACGGCAGTCGAGGTGCTCGAGCAACATCAGGTTAGGGAGGATGTGGAAGACGTGCTGTTGTGGAACAACCCCGGGCAGTCGCTCCTGTACCTCCTGGCGGGCGTGTGCTTGTTCGTGCTGACCGAGGTCTTCCAGGTTGGCATCATGATCGTGGTAGGGTCCATCTTGATTCTGCAACTGCTCGTGTACAGATTTGCTGCGTTTCTGCAGGACCGCGGCATCGCGTTTGAGAATGTCGACCTTGCAGAAAAGATTGTCCTCACGCCGGAGCCCAGCGCCGTCGCCACGGCCGTGGAAATCGCCGGCGACCTGCTGCGTATTGTCGAAGAGTCCATTAAGGACCTCTCTTTGACGAGTGATTATTTTCGTCTTGCCCAGGGATTCTCCTTTTTACTCTTTCTCTCGGCCGTGGGCCGCGTTCTCTCGCTTTCCGTGGTGCTGCTGGTCTGCTGGGTGGGAGCTTTTGTTCTCCCGGTCATTTACGTACACAACCAGGATGCCCTTGACGGAATCATGTCTCGTTCCAGGGAGGTTACCGAGATGGCTTTCGGTGGCAGGCGTGCGAGCAGGAAGAGAAAGGGCAACTAAAGTTTACCTAGCCATGTAGGGAAGCAAGCTCCCTGCTTCTTGCGCTCGCGTGTGTGTCCAAGCTTTGCGCGGAGTATGCAAAGCATTCTATAAAATGCGCGTATACCGAAACGATGCCGTCCACCTGCTGCTAACTTACTTTGTCGATCTAGACCCTGGGCTAGCGTGGCTGGCTACTGATGAATAAATTTCTTGTTTGGGATCCCATTACTTTTCTTTTCCTCTCTCTTGATTGGGGTCTTGATTGGGGCAGGGTGGGCGAAGATTTAACGCGAAAAGGGAGGTGGAGGGAGCGGGGCGCAGAATGATTATGCAAGAGCGCCTGCTTACGTCCAGCTTCTGAGCTGAAGAAAACAAAATAAAAATTCGCTGCAACCAATCGAGCGAAAAGCACACGGAAACGCAACAGAATAAAGTAAAATGTACAAGCACATACATGCAAATAGACACCAGTCTATGATCCGGCCAGTCCTTGGCACCATGAAAGAAATCACACTTTCGACATTGGCCTCTTTGGAATCGTGTCACGAACGCATCAGATGCTGGCACGGTAAGGAAAAAAGTTTTTTACCAAGTAGCGACACAAGCTTTTTGTCCTCTATGTTAAGGAAAAAAGTTTTTTACCAAGTAGCGACACAAGCTTTTTGTCCTCTATGTTAAGGTGACGAGCGACTTGAGAGCGGGCGGCGTGCAGAGGAAATCGTCGTCGAGGCAAACCCGGAAAGAGAAGGCCCTGATCTGCGCGCACGAGAGCAAGCAAGCACGAGGACAAGCAGGCAGCACCGTATCGCAGCGGAGCAAGTGGCAGTAAGGGAGAAATCACAAGCGCAAGCGTGGAGAGGAAGCACACACGCACGAGCGCACGTGTGCAAGCGGAATCGCACGCGAACCCTCTCCCTCTCGTGCTCGCGTTCAAGCCCCGCCAAGTCCTGGCCTTGCTTTCGCGCTCTCTTCAGTCTTCGTGTACGACTCTCTCGTACGGATCATGATGGACGCAATGTGCACTATCAATCGCGCGCGAAAGGCAGCAAAAGACAAGCTGGAGAGAATCAGCCCTCGCACGTTCACGAGGTTCGAGCACGTGCTCTGGCCTCAGAACATTATCGCGCTCTGCTTGCGTGTTGTGCTTCTGCGTCAACAAGAGGTCTTTGACGAGCTCTCCGTTGATCGGTCCAACGCGCGTTCCCTCGCAAAATCTGAACATAAATGGACGGAGACAAGACTCAGAGACGCTCTCTTCAAGAGCGTCTCCGTCGATGAAGTGACTGAGCTCGTGCTCTCTGAGACCCTTTTCATCCTCTGTGACCGCGACCAGCACGAGGAGCGAGTTTTCGCTCCCTTTCGCGCATATTTACAGGCTGCAATTTGCTCTCTCGAGCGTCTTCGAACGTCCAGCGAAAAGGTCTACGTCGCCTTGTACTCTGTTCGTGAGATGATTCACGATATTCACGATGGAGATATCAGTACACTGCAGACGTGGACGTATCCCTCCCATCGGAAAGAGATCAGATATTCCTCCTTTTGTCATTATCTGGAGCAATTGGAGACGGTACATGAGCTCGACGCCTTTCTTCGCTACTGGACCAGGCACGTTCTTCGCGACTTCTCCCAAGGTTTCTTTAAAGAGATTCCCTCTCGGCGTAACGACGAAAAAATGCGTCAGCGTATTTATCGTGCCGTGTTGCAAGCGTACGCGAAGCTTGACAACACCAACAGGCGGACTGTTGCAAAGTCACTGTCTCGGTGTCGGGGCCTCCTCACCAAATGCTTTGGTGCTCAGCTGACTGATTTGCCAAAACCCAGCGAGACAATCGTTGGCCTGGAGAAGCTAACCTCTCACAAAGAAAATCTCAGAGAGCTGGCGCGCCATGCAAGCAGCCGTTTCGTACCCTACCTCGGGATTCGCCCCGACGACTTGCGATCTCGTGCCATACAAATTTGTGTGAACATTCTACACGCACCGGAGGAGCTGCATCTGAATGACTACCTAGACTTTTTGGAAAGTGCATCGCTCGATCAGTATCCGTCCGCGAATTCTTTCCGACTTTACTTTCACACGACCTTTGTCCAGTATTTTGAGGAAGTGCACCGGGTGCTTTCTCACAAAGAGTTCTTCTCTGCCGCTGAAGCGGACTTTCTCCAGCGCAAGGTCGGAAGCAAGTACGACTATATGATAGCAATCTGGCAAGCTTTCGAGAGGATGGACACTGGCCGGATTCCAGCAGACGCGCTCCATGATTTTCTAAAGGCACGCAAACTTCGCCGATCTCATGAGGAGGTTTCGAAAGCTCAGTGCAAAGTCGTTCTACGCTTTTGCCGTCTTTGTCCCTCGCAAGCAATCGCAATTGGGAAAAAGGAGATGGTCGAAAATGACGTCCGGCAAGCTGCGTTGTTTGAGGGGCTCGAAATCTTCTTTCGACAAGTAGAATCGAGTACTTCCGGCAAGTCTATTTCCTCGGACGCTAGAATCTTTCGCAGGAAAAAGGACGTAGAGGTCGATGCTTCTGTCATTGTAACCCCTACCGCGATCCTTCTCGGTGATGGCTCGCCATTCCTGGACATGTTAGGTGACCTACTGGAGAACAGCTATGGACTCTCACAGTTGTTTCGCTTCCGAGCTCTTTCTGTATCGGACTTTACGAAACGCTTCCCTGCTCTTGACGGTCTTAAATGCGCTGAGGCTGGTCTCCGAGCAATGAGGGAAAACGCAATGTACTGAACCAATCTATTCTAGGACGATGCGGCTCCCTTCAGTTCGCGCACAAGGACGTCGCACATGAGATTTCAGGTCTTCGCAGTGTCCTCGAAAAGGTTGCGCAGCATCTCGGCTTTGAGCACAACGCGGCGCTGGAGGATATCTTTGACCATGTTGAAGAACAGTGCAAGCATTTCATGATCGCAGCACGAAAAAGTGCTGAAGCAGATCACACCGCTGCGAAATTTTTCGCAAGGGGGGGTGGTGGCAACCCCAAGTACATTCCGCTGGGCCGCAGTCTTGCATCGGTGACAGACGTGCTGTTTCCACCCCAAACTATCGAGCGTCTTCGCAAAAGGAACGACCAAGCATCGGGGGGGCACAGCGGCCCAGACAACTGCCCCATTTGCTTGGAGGAGTATCGCGCCGAGGTCCGTGTTGTCGTGTGTCGAAATGGCCATTCCTGTTGCAATGGGTGTTTCCAGCAAGTTCAAGCATCTTCCAATGGAGCTTCGCCCTGCTTCGAATGCAGAGAGCCCTGCTTTAATGAGTGCTTGCCGCTCAAATTGCTTTGCGAGAAGCCCAATGAGGGAGACATCAGCAGCACTCGGACATCGAAGCGTGCTACGAGCAACGCGAATGGTTTTGATGGAGCGCGTAAACGGGCACGGCGCGCAACCAGCTCGGCCGCGTAGCAGTATATGCGTAAAAAATCCAGAACGATCTCCTTTGTTTTCCTTTCCTCTTCTTCTTCTTCTCCTCTTTTCCAGGTACGTATTTGCCTTTACCTCTACTCCACGATTTTTGCTGCTATAGGCCTTGTCGTATCAGCACTGGCTCACACCAAGTCCTCAGCTTCACGTTCGGGTTCCCTCATGTCCCTCTCATGTCTTCGAGCTTCGCGATCACCTCGTGTCGGTCGCCCAACTGGAAAACCGTCTTCCTTCCATCAAGGAAATATGAGGGAGCACTCGAGAGCGGCTCGAGAGCGACTCGAGAGCGGCTTGAGAGTGCTTGCTCTTTTTTGGGAGTGCTCTTTTCTGGGAGTGCTCTTTTTTGAGAGTGCTCTCTTTTGGGAGTGCTCTCTTTTGAGAGTGCTCTCTCTTGAGAGTGCTCTTTTCGAGAGCGCTCTCGAGAGCGCGACGCGAACCAAGCCACTCTCCTCATTGCAGGCGCCGAGAATGAGAGGAGACGAGCGAAGCGAAGCGGAGCAGCCCGCAAACAGCCAGGCAAACCCGAAACGCGAGCCAGGAGCTCCACACAGCGTACGCAAGGCACACGAGGCGCATCCCGCGAAAGCGACGCACGACGATCAGCTCGCCCAGCAAGTCACTCGCGCACCACCA
Source organism: Aurantiochytrium sp. KH105 (assembly GCA_003116975.1). Classification (NCBI taxonomy): domain Eukaryota; class Bigyra; order Thraustochytrida; family Thraustochytriidae; genus Aurantiochytrium; species Aurantiochytrium sp. KH105. Next base: position 150,619 of record BGKB01000017.1, on the reverse strand, counting down.
AGCCCGCGACAGCGCTTGCGTTCCCGTTCGCGCCCGCGTCCGTGCTTGCACTTGGCCAAAGTCACAAAGTCTATCTGCACGAGCGCTTGCTCACGTCCTTCCCTCGTGTCTTGCTCTCTAGGAAATCAACAATGGCTGTGAGTTCCGTCATCGCCGAAGCGAGAAAGAAGCTGGCTGCTCTGAAGAACGCCGTGCCTTGCGGCACCACGCCCGAAGAGTGGAGTCGTGTGCATTGGCCAGAGAGAATACGCACCCTTTGCACTCGAATAAATGACCAAATCCCGTCGAACCCCGGCGACAGCGCCAGAGTTGGCAAAAACGCGGAACAAAAAGAGCGACTGTGGAAGGTGTCCAAGCTTCGCCAGTACCTCGAGGAAGTTGAGGACATCGGGAAGGTGATCCAGTTGGTGCAATGTCCTAACCTTTTCATCGACTGTGAAGAAAGACACCTCAACAGCTGCGTGTTTACTCCAGTTTTGACCTTTTTGGAGACTGCGGATGGCGTCCTCGAGCGCATCCGGGATTGTAACGAACGCGCTCGTAGTGCTCTGCAGCACGCACGCATGGAGATAAGCGTCGAAGACCAACATGTAGGCTCTGAAGAGACGAGCCCCTCGAATTCGTCGATCACCTTGCCTCAAAAAATGCGGTTCGCTGATTTCACACAGCATCTTAAAAAGCTGGAGACAGTGCCTGAGCTTAAGGCGTTTCTGCAGGTTTGTGAAGACCAAGCCTCTTTGTCCTTTGACAATTTTTTCATCATGAAGTACCCTAACGGGCGTACAACTACATTTCGTAATCGCGCGATCGTTCATCGACATGTTTTGGTAGCCCATGCCAAAATTGTCCACTGTACAATAGCGACACGCGAGAAGGCGCTTTCAGCCTGCTGGGAGTATCTTACTGGCTGCTTTGGCGGTGAGGGCAGGGGCTTACCAGGCAAAAATTTGGAGATTACAAACGTTGAGGAGCTAAGATCCGAAATGAAGAAACTCGTGGCTCTGACACGATATGCAAGCGCCCGCTTCTCATCTCATTTGGGGACGGGGCCAGATGATGTGCGAAAAACAGCCGTGCAACTTTGCGTCAATCTTCTGCTAGCATCGCCGGAGCTGCACCTGGAAGCGTATCTCGCCACCCTTTCCCGTGCTCCATTGGCCAAGGTACTCAAGACGGAGCCGTTTCGACCCTACAGAGGCATTTCTCGAGGCATTGGAAAGATCCATCGCTTACTTAGCGAAAGATGCTTCTTCTCTGAAATCGAAGCCGACATTCTTCGTTGCAAGGTTGGGAAGAACTTTCATCACCTGGCACCAATCTGGCAAGCCTTCGAGGAGATAGACACAGATCACATCCCTCGAGACGCGCTCTTTCGCTTCTTCCAAAAAAGACATTCACCTCTCGCTAAGGCCCAATGCAGGGCCTTTCTTCGCTTCTGTCAACGCTGTCCATTACAAGCGATCGCGACAAGGAAAGAAAAGTTGGTCAAGAACTGGACTCGCCAAGTTGTTCTCGTCGATGGGCTCCAACGTTTCTTCCAGAAATTCGAGAGAAGTATATCCAGCAAGCAGATCTTTGGAAACACGCAGATCTTTCGAAGAAGCGATGAGAGGGTCAACGCTTCGGTCATCATGTCTCCGTCCGGAGTCCTCCTTGGTAGAGGCTCGCTGGCCTTAAACGAGCTGAGTGGGATTCTTGCAAGCAGCTCAAGGGCCTCAAGTTTTTTTGAGGACCAAACTCGGTCAGTAGGAGCGTTTGCGCATCAGTTTCCAGAAAGCATCTATCTTGATCACGTTCGCGCAAACATCCAAGAAAGCGAGACAATGGATGTGGTGCTCAAGCAATCCCTTCTTTCAAGATACGGAGTCTTTCAGCGAGTGGACAAGGCCCTTGCAAGCCAAGCCCTGAATCTTCGAAGTGCCTTGGAAAAGGTGGCGCAGCATCTTGGCTTGAAGGAAAACGCAGACCTGAAGGCCAAGCTCGATGAAGTTGAGAGTGATTGCCGAGTTTCCAAGGAGTCTGCCAGAGAACGCGCCGAGACTTTTCTCACCCCCAAAAATCTTTTCAATTGCGACGGTGTGGACAAGGAGTACTCTGCGAAAGGCTCAAGTTTTGCAACGCTGAGAGACAAACTTCTTGACGAGCAAGCGTACCAACGCCTCCTAGGTAAAAAGAGCCAATTCCTGGACGGTGGCAACACAACCGAAATCTGCTCCATCTGCTTGGAGGAAAACCGTCTTGAGGTTTGCACTGTCATGTGTCAAAAAGGTCACCTTGGCTGCATGCCGTGCGTCAAGCAGCTTTGGACATCGTCCTCAGAAAGTTCTTCGCCTCGTTGTCCAGAATGCAGAGAGCCCGTCATCAAGGAGTGCTTGCCGCTCAAGTTGCTTTTCGAGAATCGCAGTGAGCAAGTCACCAACAGTACCTCACAAACAGGCGAAAGCACATCGAAGCGTGTTGCGGGGGGCACAGAAGGTCCTGAAGGAACGCGCAAACGAGCGCGGTGCGCAACAAGTTCGAGCGCGTAGCAGTACAGAAAACGATCCCAATTGTTCTCTTTCTTCTTCTTTATCTTTCTTCTTTTCTTTTTTTTACACGTTTGCCTTCATCTTCTTTGACGTTTTCAAGGTGTACTCGTGATGTTTCCGATTCGAAGCTTGAAGCAAAGTTCTATCACAGTGTCTTTACGAAGAAGATGCAGCGCCCGCTGCGCCAAAGAGACTCTCCCGAGCCTCGCGTGTGATGAGTAAGAGAATTGCACCGAGGGAGACGACAATATTGAGGGCCTGCGGAAACTCGCTAAAGTGGGCGCTAGCCCTCGTCTCATTGGACCGATCGAGCTTCTTGCGGTAGTAGCGCTTGAGTTTCTCGGCCCGTCGGCGACGGTCCTCCTGGTCCATGATCCACTGAAAGAGCATGGACTCGTCCAGCCCCGCGGAAGCGTCGTCTGCAGACTCGTTGAGTCCGGATGAAGAGGGGCGCGAGGCACGTCGTTGCGGGCCTTCCTGCTCCGTGGGCGTCGAAGACGTCGACGAAGAGGAGGCAGCGGAAGAGGAATGGTGAGGATGAAGCGTATTGCGCAAGAGTTGCCGACCCTGATCCGAGGAATCGCGAAAGGTAAACTCTTTGCGATCTTTGCGCAAGAGTTCCTGACAGTGGGCGCGAAGCTCAAAGTTACTGGCGATCTCCTGCTCTGTGGCCACGCGGCGGGCGCGTACGACAAAGGCGGTCTCGCTGTCAAGATCAGGAATCGCCACGGAAACGAGTGCCTTGAGTCCAATGACCACGTGCTCGACAAAGACAAGCAAGATGACCTTTTGCCAGGGCATCCAGCCTTTGAGCAAATGACTTCCATAGGAGGATCTGCTGAAGATGAGGCCGACCAGTGCAACGTTGGTCATGACACCCAAATAGCCAACAGCTTCAAATACGAAAACCCAGGTGCCAATGCCCGAGACTCGTGACCCGATGCTGCGACGCTGAAAGCGCAGCATTTTCATGGCATCAGACTTCATCTCGACGAGGTTATTGAGGAGCGCCAGGAGCGCGGCGAGGGGAAAGACTGCCGAAAAGAGGGTCACTTGACCAAACTGGATCCACATTTCCAGATACTCCGGAAAGAGAGTCTCTTGAGGGGCAAGGACAAGATCTGAGCGGCCAATGACGGGAAGTTGACTGTCTTCCTGATTTTCGCTCCCCTGCGTGGGCTTGTTTTCCGTGCGAATGATCCCGACGGCGCTTGCGACGGTCATTGCCAGAGGTTTGCCAACCTCGAGAACCTGGCCAAGGACCTGATGCAAACCCAGCAGACCGGCCACTGTACTGTAAAGTTTGACCATGTCGTGCTCAAAAAAAGCAACGTAGAGAGGCGAGACATGGTAGTTGAAGAACTGAAGAGTTGCGAGCTTGACGATGCGTGCATTTTCGTGCGCGGTTTCCGTGCGGTGCATTTCCAGGTTTGTGAGCCATTCGGCGAGAACATTATTGATGGCCGAGAAGACTTGAATCACAGCCATGTAGCACCCGAGCGGTACGTACTGTGCCAGCTGGTAGACGCCACCCCAGTGCCCGACGCTGGCCTTGGCCTCGTGATCGAGGTAAAGGAAGCCTGTCATGATGGTGCACGCCAGAAGCGAGAGTGTGGAACACGCTATAAAGGAAAGGACGAGCGCCAAAGAGTGCTTGTATGTCGGGTACACCCACCTGTATGCGTCTGCGGCAGGATGATAGACGCGCTTGGCCTTTTCTTTAAAGGCGGGACGCGTGGCCTCGTCGAGTGCTTCGTAGTCGAGTGAATCCCAACGAAACGCCAGCGTGGCCTCGCGTCGCTTCCAATATTCGGTGAACCCTGTGGACCAAAGCGAGAGGAAGCCAAGGTACAGAAGAGTGCTGGTGTTGTCAAAGCCACCCGAGATGCTCTGGACTTGGAAGACAATGACTCCGAGGATGGCGGCTGGCACGAGCCAGAACGTGTAGGAGCCCAAGAATGCGAAGTAGAATCCGCGCGCATGGCCAAAGTAGTGCATGATTTTGTCAAGAGGTTGCGGGCGCAGTGACTTGATCCAGGTGTTCATGAGGTCCTCCACCTCGTCAGGGTTGTGCAGCGGCACGAGATGCTGTACAACGCGGATGGGCTTGTTTTTGTGGTTTCCAAAGACGAGGTGCGCGAGGGCGGACCCGCGTCGCTTGCGTTTGCTGGGACTAGGCTTGGACGACTTTCCGGACGAAGCGGTGCCGGACTTGGTACTATTTGCATCGCTATCATCCTGGTTGTTGCCGGACTCCTCGCCATCTTGTTCATCGCGTTGGTCTTCGTCCTGGCCGTCGAAATCATTGGCAAAGGTGTGCAGTCCCTGCGCACTCCGAATGAGAGGGTCTGCGGTAACGAGTCCTTCGAGGAGAATGAGGCGTTCGCCCGAGGAAAAGAAGGCGCTGGGGTCCTCGGCGTTGATAAAATCGCCTGCGCGGGCGAGCGTAAAGAGAGCGGTCTTCCCGTTTTCTTGGCCATCGATGAGAGGCTTGCGCATTTTCAGTTTCTCGGCGCGTTTGAGCAGTGTCTCGAATTTGCCTCGAAGCGCGTAGGCTTCTGCGCCCTTTTTGCTCGACTGGACTTTGCGGTACTCGAGGCCATTTTGCTGAAGACGGTCGAGGACCTTGGCTGCGAGGCGGTGCTTGTTGACTGCGCTGCCGCGGTCGGAGCCGGACTTTTCGCTCTCGGACGAGATGGAGCCTCGGGCCTCGCGCCGCTCGGGCTCGACACCGGCTGCGAACTCGAGCACAAAGTCGTACGCACCGGTCAGCGACCGCCCGCTATTGGTGCGTTGCTCCGCGTTATTGCGCACGACGCCCAACACAGACTTCATCGTGGCCGCGTGCACGAGGTCACGATCCGATCCGATCAGATCAGCTCAGATCAAAACAGATCAGGTCGGCTTTGCGCTCTGCGTCGCGTCGGCAGCGAAGCGCGTCTACCCACCCCGTCGCCCGCGCCGTTGTCGACGCGGACGCTCCCAGGGAAGCTACGGCAGGCCAGCCAAGCAGGGAAGCTCAGCAGTTCGCTCGCTGTCGCTGTCGCGCGCGTCCTCCTCGCCGTCGTCTCCGTCGCCGAGAGAGAGAGCCCGCAAGAGCAGCGGCCGCAGCGGCGGCACGCTCTCCACTCCGCGCAGCCCCGCCGCGCGTCCTCCGGGCCCGCGTCCTCCCGCGTCGCGCGGGGTTTGCTTTGTCGAGTTCCGCTGCGCCTGCGCTTCGTGTATCCTGCCGCGGCTGCTGCTGCTGCAGCTGCTGCGACCTCGCCGATCTCGCCGATCTCGCGGACTCCGCGGCCGCGCGCCGCCCCTCTCCGCGCGGCAGACGCGCGCGCTCCCCCGTCTCGCTCCCGTCGCGCGGCGCAGCGCAGGTACGGTCCCGCGGCTCGCTCGTTGCGCGTCTGTATCCTCGAAGCCCATCGCGCGAACCCGATTCCGCAACGCAATGAACGGCGCAGCCCGATGCCGTCCGAGCTGCAGCTGCAGCTGCAGCCGCGCCGAGTGGACGCAGGGACGGGCTCCGGCATCTTGCGCGACGGCTCCGACCGAGGCAGGGAGCTTAAAGGCGGTGGCCGACCGACCGACCGATCGATCGGTCTCGTGCGCGAGGCCGGCTCGAGCTCGAGCGGGATGCGAGCGAAGAGGTCTTTCGCGACCAGCGGCTGCAGCTGCAGCTGCAGCAGAGAGAGGATGAGGGTCGGCGCGTGAGGCTCGGCTGCGAGCCTCACCTTTTCAGGCACGGTCTTGGACGCACGCGAGCGAGTGCGAGTGCGAGGGTGAAAAGCAGGATCGCGGCAGAGCAAGAGCGTCGCGAGCGAGGATGGAGTTTCGGAGACAGGCGGGTGCATGCACGCACGCCTTCGGTAGGCGAATCTGAGGTGAGGTGGGACGCACCGTACGACGCCAGCCACATGCGGCAACCGTGCAGACGCCTTCGAGGACTTCGGGACGTCACCCTCGCACGCAGACGCACGCACGACTCCCACCCTTTTGCGGTGATTTCCAAGGTCGCCGACATGACTTGCCGGGATGTCGAGCTCGAAGTGAACTTCAGGTTCATCTCACAACACTTCCTCCATCCGTGAAAAATGACACATGCGCGCCAGGCCGTCGCTCTCTCGTTCGTTCTCTCGCTCGCGTCCTCCCGCCGACCCCGCCTCCCGCACGCCCGGCTGCTCTCCTCTCCTCTCCTCTGCCCGCCTCGCTCGCTCTCCAGGGCCTCTTCTCTTGCCTCGAGCGGCCAACGGACCTCGGCTCGAGCCTCACCTCAGCAGCAGCAGCAGCAGCTGCAGCAGACTCACAGACTCAGGCAGGCCTGGTCCGGCGTCGCGTCCCGGAGCGCGGCCGACAGCGATTGGTCGTCGGGCAGGCGCGCACGCGGAGCTGGCGAGCTTGGGCTTGACGGCTTGAGCTTGACGGCTTGGGCTTGACGAGATCGAGCGTGACGAGCTTGAGCTTGACGAGCTTGAGCTTGACGAGCTCGAGCGCGAGGGGAAGAGGCGGTAGGACAGTTTCGCGCTAGTCTCTTCTCCTGGAGCGGCGGCGGGCGACGGACGCGCGTCGCGCGAGCGGAGCGGGCGAGGAGGGCGCGGAGGCGCTGCGCAGCTCGCGCAGATCGCGCAGCTCGCGCAGTTCTCGCAGCTCTGCAGCCTGAGGCCGGGCAAGAGGTAGAATCGCAGGAGGGAGGGAGAGAAGAGGAGAATGGGCGTGCTGCACGTGGTCGTGAGCAGCCTGGCGGGAGGGTTCTACTTTGGGTACAACTCGGGCGTCGTGAGCGGGCTCACAAGCACCATCGTGCAGTGCGACTTCTTTCCGCAGGACCCCATCTCCGTCGATGAGACAGCGCTCCAATCCACGTACCGTGGGCTCTTCACGGCGTGCATCCTCGTCGGCGGCATCATCGGCGCCATCGTCGGCGTGCCCTTTGCCGACAAGTACGGGCGTCGCAATGCATACGTGGCCTGCGGCGTGGTCGGGTCGCTGGCCCTGCTACAGGGTATTTGCAACGTGTTCGCCATTCTCATTCTTCTCCGCACCGTCATGGGCGTGGCGGTCGGTGCGCTGTCCGTCATCGTGCCTCTGTATGTGACCGAGTGCTGCCCGCCGAAGCGTCGCGGCTCCATCGGGACTCTTTTCCAGGTATCCATTTGCTTTTCCATCTTCATGGCGCAAGCGCTCAACTACGCCTTTGACCCGACCCTGTCCGCCGACAGCGTCGACAAAATGTGCGTGCCCACGTGGAAATGGAAGCTGCAACTTGCTCTTGGCGCCTTGCCAGCCCTTTTCATCATTCTTCACGGCCTCCTGGCCATGCCCGAGTCCAGAGACTGGCTGTATCGCACGGGGCAAATCGACCTCGACGACGAAGAGTTTGCCCGCTCCGACAGCTACCACAGCATGGCTGGCATGGACGACGGTGAAAGCGACCGCCGCGATGGCGCGGATGCAGGCGAAGGTGCTGGCGAACTCCCAGCGCCCCTTCTCATTCGCGCACCCTCTGCGGACGGAAACAAGCTCGCGTCCTTTTCTTGGCGTGAGCTTCTCTTCACGGCGTATGGCCTTCGTTGGGCTGGAATTGGCATCGGCCTCGCCTGCTCCGCGCAGCTCACGGGCATTAACGCTTTTATCTTTTACAGCCCGCAGATCTTCAAGGACGCTGGTTTCCATAACGTACTTGTTCTCACGCTCTTTGCGGTGGGCATGTGGAACTTTGCAAGCGTCTTCGTCGCGCTTGGACTCGTCGACAAGCTGGGTCGCCGCCCGCTCATGCTTTCGGCGCTGCTCGGCATGACAAGCTCCTCCATGCTTCTCGCCGTCGCGTACGCTGTCCTGGGCGACAGCACGCTCAAATCGGTCGCCACTGTAGCGGGCCTCATGGGATTCATTTTCTTTTTTGAGCTCGGGCCTGGGTCCCTCTTTTTTCTCATGGCCTCGGAAACCTTTCCGCGCGTTGTGCGTTCCAAGGCCCTTGTCTTTGCCAACGTCTTCAATTGGGTTTTTAACATTTGCGTCTCTTTTGGCTTTCCCATTGTCGACAAGGCCATCGGCACCTCGATGACCTTTACGTTGCTCTCCATCGTGGGCATTTGCAGCTCTGCCTTTATCTATTTCAAGCTTCCGGAGACGCGTGGCGATCTACCGCCCACCCCGCTTCTCGAAATCTTTAGCTGAGGGAGAATCATACAAGTCTTCTACTTGGCCTCACTGTCAAGACGAAGAAAGTTCTTCTAGGTCTACACCAAGAATCTCACCACGCTCGGCTAGCTTTCCATCATGTAAAAAATCATGAATAATTATCGTTCTCTCTTTCTTAAGGTTGCAACAAGGAGAGGAGAAAAGAACAGAAGAGAAGAATGACATCGCCATTGTCATCGTCACCGCTGTCTTTTCCCCAATGCTAGGCTTTGGCCTAGTTCTACTGTTCGGGGGCAATATTTGCCTCATGCGTGGCCAGAATGATCGTCGACGCCCTGCCGGCGAAAACATTCGTGGCGTACATGGGAGCCTCCGGGTCGTCGTCATCAATAAGAGTCACCTGCCGCGGCTCGGCGACGTACGTCGGGCATAGCTCAAGCGTCCGAGGATCCTGGACGCCGAGTCCAAGCTGCCCGTTCGTAGCGAGTCCAAACGTATACACACGACCGTCCGTGGTGACGACCGCAGAGTGCCGATGCCCGCACGCAATGCGACCTCCGCGAATGCCTTCCCGTGCAAAGTATCGCACAAGCGTCGGCTCGTACTTGGAGGTCCGGTCACCATGACCAAGCTCACCTGCAATGCCAGCACCCCAACTAAGAACGAGGCCACCCAGCGTTACGGCCATGCAGTGCGAGGAGGAACTCGCAATGCGCGCAATGTGAGTACGGTCCGCACCTGGATATGGCGCCGGGAGCTTGCAAAGTACGGGGACGGGCGACTTGATGAACTCCGTGCGCGAAGGGCCAGTGCCGCGCGCCGGGCACGCCTCGCCCCAAGAAAAGAGCTTTCCCTTTTCCGAGAGGACCAACGAGTGGCCCGATCCACACGCAACCTGAACAATGCGTGTGCGGACAGGAAGATGTACAATGCGTGGATGATCGCGTGCAAATCCCGTGGGGCAAATGGCTTCCCGCTCGCTTGGCTCGGGGCCATACTTTGAATGCAAAAGGTCCAGGAGTTCTTGTTGGCGGCTTCCATAGAGACGCAACATCGTGCTGAGAAAGCCCGGATTGGACCGGATCTTGTTCGGGTTGTACTTGAGATAGAAGCGGCGGATACGCGCAGCAAAGTCTAAATTCATTGGCGAGGTTTCTTGTGCCATGGCAAAGCTGTCGTGGCTTTCGGAGCGACCCCGCCCGCGCGTAGTGCTACTGCCCTCGTCGAGACCGCGTCGAGGATGGGCACCCGAATTCTCAAGACTCATGATGGCAACTGGCGTGTCAGACCCGATCTCGTACGCGACGCCATCAACATCGAGGGCCACCACATTGCGAGCGCCAACGGCAGCGTCGCGCAAACGCAGTTCGTCGTGCGGTGGCCAAAGCACCGAGGGAAAGTAGCGCGCATCGCGGCTTGGGATCGTCTTCCAGCCTGCGTGGCTCTTGCGCGAGCCCGAGTACGCGGGCCGGTGGCTCTTGTTCCAAAGCAACAAATGAGTCGACCCACTCTCCCTTTCCGAGGAATCAGCACCATCGCCGCTACTTTCGCCACCTGGCCGCTCGCGTGACGTCGTTGCAGCGTACTTGGAGGTTTTGCCGCCAAAGCTCGAGCCATCGCGGCCCAAACCCTGTGCACTCTGGGCGCGAGATGGTCCCTTTGGCGAGGCGGCGCCAGACCCATTTGTCTCGCGAGCGGACCGTTTGCGGGCCTCTTCGAGAGCACCACGATCAACAATGCAGCCGAACCACTCGTTCTCCGCACTGCAAGAGACCTTGAGGGAGCGCGCCCCCGTAAGAGACAGCTCAATTTGCTCAACCGGTCGCACGTGATCCGAATTCCATTGATATAATTTGCCAGTATTGGTCGTGAAGCGCCACGTTGCCTGGTTTCCTGCAGCGCTTGTAATGACAGATCCAGACAGCTCACGAATCACCGTCGGCCGAGACTCATAGATGCATGGCATCGGGGACGCATTCAGGTTGCTGGGTCTTCCGTCTGCCGAAGCTTCGCCCTGGCCCGATGACATACGGTCTGCGCTCTCGTCCAGCTTGCGCTCGGCACCAAGGACATCGCCAGCACGCAGCATGAGCTGCTCGTGATGGAATGCCAAGAGTTCACGCGTGTACGAAATGGTGTTCGCATCCTTGTCGAGTGACCCGCAAAAGAGAACCCGAAGACCACGCGAGTTCTCGTTTGATCGGAACCGGCCAAGATCAAACCGCGGCGCCGGTGGGCTCTGCATCGCGTTGTTCGCGTCTAATCCGGTACCGTTCGACGTATGAGGAGTACTACGCGACTGCGCGAGCTCGTTTATAGGAGTGCTTTCCGTGTAGCTCACGACCGTCTTGAGGGAGTCCACGGCCGGACGAACTTTGCGCGGCGGCATGACGGCAGGTGGAGCGCTCTGCACAAGCGAGAGACCCTCGTACGAAGACGAGTTGCTAAAGCAAACGATTTGGTGGAGGCTTCCGGCTGCAAACACAGAAACGGCATGATCTTGGTCGATTTCCGAATGTCCATTCTCGAAAAGAGTCGGGGTTCGCGGGCCATTGTCCACGATCTCGGGAAAGCCCCAATGAAAAAGCTTGTCCTCGGTATCAAGAGCCCAGACAGTGTTTGTGCCGCATGCAATTTGCTTAATGTTGGCGCCTGATGGAGCGACGCGGGCAAAACGAACCATACGAGGAATCGTACTTGCGCCCGTTTCGTCGTCGCTGCTCGAATTACCCATGGCGCCATCTTGTTCGATGCCAAGCTGACCATTGATGCCGTCACCCCAGGTCCAGACACGGCCCTGGTCATCGAGAGCCACCGAGTGGTATGCACCGCAGCCGACCTGGATGACGCGACGCATGTCTTGCAGCAAGGCAACACGTTTAGGGTCGAGGCGATTCTGCGTGTCTCCATGCCCAAGCGCGCCAGACTCGCCAAAACCCCAAGAGTACACCACGCCGTCTGATGTGACCGCCAGGGAGTGTGCGTCGCCAGCACTGACAGCCACAACCTGCTCGTCCTCGAGATTGCCCTTGATTCGCGTAGGGATGAGACGGTCCCGCCCGGCATCGCCGAGTCCAAGCCTTCCGCACGTTGCCACGCCGCAGCTAAAGACCATGCCCGAACGTGAAAGCAAGAGCGTGTGCTCGCGGCCACACGAGACCGAGACAATTTCCACACATGCCTCGGGGACCTCCTCGTGCAAAGCCTCGTCCAGGACGTAACGATTGATCTTGGCAGGTGTGCTCTGCACGCCAACCTCAATGCCTTGGCCGAGACGACCAGCTTCGCCCCAGCCCCAGGCGTACACGGTCCCCGCAAGGCCGCCAGAGGTCATCCCAACTGCAGCCGTATGATCGCGACCGCAGTCGACAGATGTAACCATGATGTCATTTTCCACGAAAAACTGCACAACACGCGGCTCGGCCACGGACTCTTCATCGCCATGACCGAGGCGACCTGCGCCGCCATAGCCAAAGGTCAGGAGAACGCCAGCGCGCGTGACGAGCGCAGAATGGCGCGCGCCACACGAAACATGCGAAATCTCAATTTCGTGCGGGAGCAAGGTTGACGAAATGACCATGGATCGAGCAAGAAGAGACTGGCCGTAGTCTGCATTCTTTTCTTCGTCATCCTCATCGCTCTCATTATTCGGAGAATTGAGTCCAAAACTATCCCTCGAGGCGGAGGGCATTCGTGACGACCCGTTGGCAAGATCTTGAATCATGAGCTGCTCGCGCTCCTGCGACAGACCCATAGTCAGTCCTTGAACGGAAACGTAGGTTGTCACGTCCATGTTTTCAACCAATTCCTGCATGGACGGCAAAGCATCAGCGAGAGCGCGCTCGCTTGCAGTGGTATGCAAGGAGCTGTCCGTGGCGTTGCTTTCGGATCGCGAGCGCTCCTCGTCCGTGGCGCCCGAGGCCGCGTGGAGGTCGCCTCCGGAATTGTTGTGCGAGTCTGATCCGTCCGCGCCGAGAGAGCCCATCGAATCATGCGTCCCACCGGCAAAATCTTGTCCGTCGCGGCGCTGTTGCTGTTGCTGTTGTTGCTGCTGATATTCTTGTTGCTGCTGCTGTGTCTGCGTCTGTGCTACGGGCGTTGCAACATTTTGCTGCTGAGATTGGAAGCGGATGCGCATGCTCCTGCGCACATTGCCCATGGTTTGCATCTCGAGAAGAATGCTGGCCTCGAGGCGCTGAAGGGTAAATTCGCCATCAAAGTCCTCCTCTGTAAGTGTGAAGCGCGCCTGCAAGAGACCTTCGAGCTCATTGTTCACAGACACGGTGTCGAGCTCGTGCATGTACGTTCGCAAAGGTTCGCGACGGAGAAAAGTCCGCTCGATGAGCTTGGCTTGTGAAAGAGGCTGTTTCCTGGGAGTGCGTTGAAGCTTTTCCATGAGCTTGCGCACGCGCAGCGAGCGCGCGGGCGTGTGCGCGATCCCTGGTAAGAAGAGAAGCCAATTGCACAGATGCGTGATGTAGGCCGACACATTAACGGCGTGCTGAGCCCGGGCAATGAGAAGGGCATAAACGACACTTGACTCACGTGCTGTTAAAACGGCACGCACAAGGGCAATTGGCACGAGAAGAGGACTCGTGTGGTGACGCACCATTTCCTCGGCGCGATTCAGGGCATCAAGCACGCTCGATGTGTCGCAGACTCGCGCAGAGCCAATGTTGGGCGTGAGCACGAGGTCGGCGGCACGTGAAAGCATAATGGTCAGCCAAGCAATTGTTCCCGCGACCTCGGGCTGTGCCGGGCGCCAAGGATTCCACCAGCGCTTGACGCGTTCCTTTGTTTTCGCCGTTTCTTGGACATGTGATTTCTTTCGGACAATGGACGAAGAAGGCGCCGATTTTTTTTCGCTCGCTGCGCTAAAGGAATAGTCGCGTTGAAAAATTTTGCGGGCAAAGTCTGCATAAAAGGACACGGCACTTGCAGGGGCTTGTTGCTCGCGTGGCACATAGCGCACGAGATTGTGACGCACAGAGTAGTTGAGACGATTCAGGACGGTGGAAGCCATCTCCAGCGGGTCGCGCGACTCGATGGGATACTCTGGGTACGAGATGCCGGCATCATCACGGATCGAGCAGCGGTTCATGCCACCCGAGAGCCGCTGGACATAGAGGTGAGGTCCTCCATGCTCAAGGATGGACGAATTGTTGCCCTCATAGGCCAAATCAACCTGCTCCCCGAGCGTGGCGAGCGAGTTGATTTCTTGCATATCGTGCAAGAGTGTCTTGACGGTGAGGACTTGACCGGAAAGGCGCAAAAAGGCTTGGACGAGCATGCGTTTGAGCTCAACAGTGTCAAAGAGGGAAAGCCTCGAGCGGTTCCAGCCGTGACCCCCACTTGGGGCCGACGAGGCGAACTCGGAAGCCTGCTGCATGAAGAAGCGAAGAAAGAGAACCGCACCATTGAAGTTTCCACGAAAACGGTGGAGAACGAGATCCGGGAGGACAATGTCGCCACCCGAAGGCCCCAGTAGCTCGTACATGAGGGAGAGCGACTCCTCTGTGGCCGAGGTTCCATGATTGTGAAGAATTGTAATGATTTGCTGCGGACGATTGACGAGGTGGCGGTGGCGCGCAATGTGAGTGGCAGCGGCGTATGTGCCGTTGATGTATGCGTCAAGAGTGATCAATAGCTCCGCGTCCAGGGCCGGTTGTGTCTCGTCCGGGTTGAAGCGAAGATTGTTGAAGCGAACATAGTACTCGCGAAAAAGGTCGAGCCGTGCCACAGGGTACTCGGGGCGCAAGAGATCTGCCTTCCAGGCGAGATGTTCAAAGATCTCGTCCTGTTTGAAGGTGAGCAGCGCATTTCCATACACGTCCCGGCCAAGAATGGTGGACACAATGCGATTGAGGTGGCGATGGCCATCACTGCGACTTGGGCAGAGACATTTGATGGAGTTCTGGGTAAAGCGAAGGACGCTGCTTTCGCGGGGAACGCAGAGCATGGCGAGAATAATAGCCTTGCGACGATCGCGCTGCGACGGGATATCGACGGACGAGACAAATCCATGTTGCGTAATGAGCAGGGTGGCGGCCGTTCTGGGGACAGGCAGGTGCATGAAGCGCGCAAAGGGGCTTGCTTCAGGGCCGAGTGGGGTGTCGAGGCGCTCAAGATCGTAGGGGCCCGGGGGTGTCGGCGTGGCAAAGAGCTTGACGCCTTGTTGCAGAATAAGGGAAGTTGCCAGCTGGAAGCGATTGGTTGCCATGTGTTCCTGGTCGAGAACGAGAAGCACGCCCTTGGCGTCGAAAAAGTGCTGCATCGCATCGTGAATACGCGTTTCCTGAATGCTATCTGGAGCGGCGAACGAGGACTCGGTGAAGCGTTCGACGCACTGCATTTCTCCCGAGCTACTGGAACCAGCCTGGCGCGCGTCTTGTTGCACCTCGAAGGCATGCACAAGGATGAACGAGCAAAAATCGCGCCACAGCCGATAGGCGGCCATGGCGTCGCCACGAAGGTGCGCTGGCGAATACTCGGCATTCCAGTAGCGAAGGGGCAAATCATCAAGGTCTGCAGTGACCTCGAAGAACGCCTGATGCCAGGCGTCGCGCGCTCGTTCAATGTCGGAGCGCCGGAGCTCCTCGTTGGCGCGGTTGCCATTCTGTCCCTCTTTGCCATTAGCGTTGCCTGATTTCAAAAGAGGCTTGGCGATGCCATTGCGAAGAGCTGCAGGTCGCGTGGAAGCGGCAACGCCAAGAATGTCCTTGAACCATCCACGCAGCGTCTTTTCCGAGGCAAGAGCCAGCCATATGGGCCGTCCCTCCTTGGTAGGGTAGACGCGGAACGTGTACAAACGAGACTTTTTGTCGAGTTCGACCTGCTTGAAACCGGCATTTTCGAGCACGAGGACGCGGGTTTTGCGATGTTCCTCGGCAACGCCGCTTTGGGAATCCTTTGACCTGGATCGTGAGCGCGATCGGCCGTCGGCGCTGTCACCTGAGCTCGAGGACGAAGATCGAAAGGGCCAGATGGCGAAACCCTTGGTCTGATGCTCCTTGATGACGAGGTTTCCATTTGCAAAGAGGATGACATCCTTTTTCGACCAGCGCACGAACTCCCTGTCGTCGCTGGGGTCATCGTCGCCACCGCCCTTTCCCGAGGCGTCGGGCTGACTCATATCCTCCCAGTCCCCAAACTCGTCATCCGCGGATCCAAGAAGATTGCTGCTGGGCGCCTCCTCCTGCGCTTTCCGGGACGCCGAGGACGTGGCCCTGAACTCCTTCTCGAACATGATTCCCTCGCGCACGATCACATGGCCCTCCACCTTGCGCATGCGCGCATCGTACGCCGCTGCCGAGGACGACGCCGAGGCCACGGACTTGGGCATGCCGGCCGGCTCCGTGATGCCCTTTCGCCTGCGCCTCGCCGCGCCTCGAGGCCTCGCCGCGGCCCCGCGAGCCCTGCGGCCGCGGCGGCGGCGGCGGCGCGGCGGCTCGCGGCGGCGGCGCGGGCGTGGGCTCCGGCGGCGGCGCGGGTCGGCTGCGCGCGGGCGGGGCTGTCTCGCGTCGCCTCGGCCTCGCGCAAGGGTTTGGGCTTTGGATACGGACTGCGAGAGCCCGGGCCTTCTTGATACGGCGATCATAAAATACTAGGAAAGCTAACTAAGAGCTCGCAGGAAAGGGCGCCTCTGCGTGAGAGCCATCGCCGTCGCGCTCTGGGTCGGCATCCTGGCGGGGTTTGGCTTGGGAAACGATAAGGCGCGGAGAGGTCTGACTGGCGCGAGGGAAGGGGTTGCGCGAGGTCGCAGGATTGTGTGGATGGAGTAGGAGGATATACGAGCACGCGATACGGCCGAGAGAGGGAAGCAAGGGGGCTTCACCATACCACAGTAGTGGTTCAGCCTGACAGTGAGCGCCGATGAAAAAGATCAAGAAACTCACAGTCTACAATCTGCGGATACAAGCCGTAAAGTCGGATAAGAGCCGCTGGTAAAATCCAAAAATTGATCAATAATTTCAGAATCAGCTAGAATCAATGCGACTGATAAGCTCATTGTAAAAGCCCTCGGCCAGGTACAGACGACGCTGAAAGGGCATCGACTCGCGGTCATCGAAGATGTGCTTTGCAGTCTTTGGCACCGTGTCGATGTACGTGGAGAAGTTAGCAAAACCCACACGATTCGGGTCGCTCTCGTGCACGAGAAAAATCGGCTTTTCTGCTTCCAAGGCCGTAGCAAGCTCCATACGCACCGCCTTCGAGCTGAAGACGGTCTTTGTCAAGAAGAGCAAGTAGCATTTCGACGCCAGAATACCAGCTTTCATCTCCTTTGCCGATAGATTGCCTTCCGTTCGTTGGTCGACCCAAACTTTGAGTCCGCGATTTTTGAGCTTTTCAGCCATGAGGTTGCAGGCATCACCAGCTTCAAACTGCTTGTGGCTCAAGAAAACGTGGTACTGAAGCTTGGAGTCCAAGCGCAAGGCTTCATGTCTACCAACCTCGCCCGTGTCGCGCATGTCTTCTAGTAGCGAACCACCTGCAAAGAACTGTGCAAAGTCCGCTACTTTGACACGTGTTGCGTCCGCAGAGTCGACGTACTCGACATCTAATGCACGCGCCTCCTGTAGATCATCGTGTGGGACCATAACAGACGCATTGGTCGGCGATTGCAGCAAAAGTTCCCAGGGCAAGTCTGCAAAGACCGCGTCGCGAGCGGCCTGAAACATGCTCAGGAGTGTCTTTAACGTGCTCGCAGGCTTGCCCGAGTCACGCTTCACGCGAATCCAGATTTTGTCGCCAATCTGCTCGAGCGCAAACTCGGAAAGACCGAAGCGAATGATGGCCTTATTTCCTGCCAGCCGAGGCGGGTGCTTTCGAGACACTGCGTCTCCACTATGCTTGGCGCAGAGTGAGAGCAGGCGCGCAAAGACGCCATCTGGAAGAAAGAACTCTGAAAAGTCTAAAACACAGGTCAGACCAGAGTCCATGCCAGCAATCTCTGCCGCAAGACTATCATTGGTTGAATTCTTCAAAAGGCTGCTCACCAAAAAGAGAGGCTCGTCTTGGCGGCTCCTCGTGAGCGCCTTCTCTGGAAACAACCAATTCGACATCAGCATCGTACCGCTCATAAAGTCGCGCAGATACGCGACTTGCTCATTCTCCCATAAATGTTCTAAAAGGCTCTGCGTAGCGATGCCTCGGTTCCGTAGCTCCCCAAAGTCCGTTTTGAGCCGTGCATTCGGAAGATCACGATAATAATGCTTGACATGAATCTCGTCGGCAATCACCTTGGAGAGCTTGTCCAATAGCCACTGCGGCTTCAAGACGATCTTGTCATACAATGTGTCTGTTGCGCGAAGATGAACAAGCATGCCGAGCTCATGGAAAAAGCTCAAAAGCTCGTCGGTCTGATTGCCAGCGTGATACTTTGTCGCAATTTCTTGGGCGGTAGCAAACGGTACGTAATTGCAATCGAGCTTCAACAGGTCGTCCAACACCTTGAGCCAGCGCAGTGAGATCTTGCGTGAGATGGGCTCAAGCCTAGACGCTGTTTTTTCCACAGCAGTTCTCAAGTGCCACGCGCGATCCGGGTCGTCACTCATGTTGTCGATGGGGAAAAAGCTCAGGCTCGATGTAGTGTTTGGAATGATTTGTTCGTTCTTGTGAACAGACATGTTGTCGATCAGACTCTTTTCGACCATGTGAACGTCGACAGAAGCCTCATCGTAGTGAGTTCCGACCAGCAAAACGGGTGCTTCGGGAGCGTGCAGCTTGGCCGAGTTGAGCCAAAACGTCAGGTACTCTAGTGCTTTTTCTCGCTCGTCGAGAAGTTGCTTCATGTCAAAAACGAGCATGTAGACACCGCCTTCACGCGTAAGGAAAATGTGATGTAGCGCGTAAAAGACCTCTTGACCCGCATAGTCCCAGATTCTAAAGTAGATCTTGTTGCCTGACTGCGTCTTACCAGCCATGTTCTCAATCTCGTCATAGTCGAACTGTTGCGCCACCTCGGCCTCGGGCACCAGCTCCACTTGGTCCTCGGTTCTAGATCTAGATGATGCTGTACCTAACGTGCCTGTGCCTCCTATCATGCTTGTTACGAAACGAGTGATGCGCATCCACATGCCTGCTATGCTCGTCTGCCACCGCGAAGGCTCTTCCGCAGCCATGCGCAGGGCTGCCACGCGGCACGCCTGACGTTCGAATCCGCTGTCAAAATTCTTGCTCACTTTCCAGGACTCTGCATCGGTGCACGTAAGCTCGACACCCACCGTCGAGATGTGCTCCTTTTCCGGTGCCATGCCCAGCAGCGAGCGCACCGTGGATGTTTTGCCTGCGGCGGCCTGGCCGATGAGCATGAGCTTGCAGCGGCCCAGTTCTGCGGGGTCCCCGTTCGCTAGCGCCGCCTTGAGCGCCGCCGCCGCCGCCGCACCAAGCGCCTCTGCCATGGGTCTCTTGGCCTCCGAGCCGTCCAGCACGCGCGTCGAGGCGCCCGTCCCCGCGTCCCAGACTCGCACGCTCTTGTCGCCAGCTCCGCTCACGATCTCGGCGCCCATGAGAGTGACCGAAGACACCCAGTCCGCGTGCCCTTGCAAGACGTGCAGCGCATCTCCGCTGCACGCGTCCCAGACTCGGACAGTGTTGTCCCAGGACCCGCTCACAATGCGGTCTCCCTCGAGCGCGACGGAGTACACCGAGCGGGTGTGGCCCTCGAGCACGCGGACGAGCTCCAAGGAGGGCGCGGCGTAGACCCTCACCTTCTTGTCGCGGGACCCGCTGACCATGCGCTGCGCGTCAATCGCGACTGCTCTGGCGTACCCCGTCGCCTCCTTGAGGACGCGGCGTGGGTCGCCGCTGACCCGGTCGAAGACGCGCACGGTGTTGTCCTTGAGCCCGGCCACGAGCAGGTCGCCATGGGCGGCGAGGCCGAAGACCGTCGCCCCGGCGTCGATCCTCAAGCGGGTCTGGCCGCTGGCCTTGTCCCAGACGCGGATGGTGTCGTCGTCGGACCCGGAGATGATCTCGTTGCCGTCGAAGATGACGCTCTCGACATGGTCGGTGTGGCCCTCCAGGGCGTGCACCACGGAGGCGGTGGCCAGGTCGATGAGAAAGAGGCCGCCGTAGTCGGTGCCCACGGCGGCCAGCTTGCCCTGCACGGCCACTCTCGTGGCCGGCCTGTCGTTGGGCGTCTTCATCTCCAAGACGAGGGCGCCGTCCTTCTTGCTCCATGCACGCAGGAAGCCGTCCCAGCTGGCGGCCAGCACGAGGTCGGCGGACTGCGCGACGCCGTACACGTTGCCTAGGATGCGGCCCATGGCGGCGGCGGCGGCGGCGGCGCGGGGAGCGAGGAAGCGAGGGAGCGAGCGTGTCGTGTCTGGGCTGGCGACGCGAAGAAGCGACGAGAAAGAGGAGAGAGAGACTCGGGCGACCAGAGAAAAAGATGGTGAAGATGGGCTGGCCGACCGACAGCTCCGGCGTGCTTGGCGTGCTTGGCGCGCTCGGCGTGCCGCGCCGGCGCGCGCGCAAGTGAGAAGGAGGCGGGGAGGACTGCTGGCGTGTGCCTGCCGAGCCAGCCAGCCAGTCTGCCTGCCGCGCGGTCGCGCGCGGTCGCGCCGCGAGGGCGCCGCGAGGGCGACCGGGTTTGGTGTTTGGAATAAAACTAGGGACAAGGCACGCACAGGTACGAGGAGCAGACTTGGTGCCTTCGTCTTCCAGCTGGTCGTCACCGCAGGCCAAGCACAAGTAGGTTAGAGCCTTTCAGAGCGGTCGAAGACCGATTTGGCAAGGGGAATAGAACTTGAAAATGCTTGAAGTGAAGCTTTTGCTTGGACGAAGAGATGTGAACAGCCTGAACGAGAGTGCTCATATCTGACTTTCTTTTGAAGAATATCAACGTCTCACGACGAACAAGCATCTTCTATCAA
This sequence comes from Aurantiochytrium sp. KH105, assembly GCA_003116975.1. Taxonomy (NCBI): domain Eukaryota; class Bigyra; order Thraustochytrida; family Thraustochytriidae; genus Aurantiochytrium; species Aurantiochytrium sp. KH105. The sequence continues at coordinate 130,083 of BGKB01000017.1, read as the reverse complement.
ATCAGAATCAAAGCAGACGATCTACCTCGTTTGTATTATGTTTGCTACAGTCAAAGGAGGTCATTGATCGATGTCTCCATTGGGACCATTTCTTTGCAAACATGACATTTGTGTGCAAATAGAACGTCAAATCTATCTGTTGCTGCTGCCGCCACACAAAGAGCAACAATACCATCTCTTCATTCCCGTACTTTCTAGCCCAAGAGTATAGCTATGCCAGCAATTTTGACTTCCTCACGGCGCACCTATCGCTGACTATTCTTTTCATACCAATTATACAAAATGTCCCTCGTGCGAGAAGCACTTTCCTTCCTTGGAGCCCCACCGCACGTCTCACCCACGACTATTGCTCAGTTATCTTTGACAAGAAAGGGAAAAGCCTCTGCTCGTATACCGTGTAGTAGATAAGTGGATCATGGTGTCTGTCCCCTGTGACGGTTAGCAGCTAGCGTTGAGTCGTCACCAGGGCGTGGGCCTCTATCCAGTTCCTCGACGTCGACGCGAACGTCGAGGAGGGACGACGCGTCGCGCACGGCGTGGGCCTGTGCGGCCATCGCGGCCGCTGCGACAGCAAGACATAGATGTTGCCGCGCGAGGTGCGCGTGCACGTTGATCGGCGCGGCGGGCTCGAACTGGAGCATGTTGCTCCTGGGAAGGACGGCGTGGCGACGGCGCTTGCGCAGTGGAGGGATGCGCAGCGTCAAACGCGCGTGGCCCCAGGACGCGCGAGCCGGCTGTTCCGCGAGACCAAGGATTCGTACGTTCTCGAGCCTTTGGATACAGCCCAAAATGCTGCTGCAGGCCTCGACTCGCCGAGCCGTGCATCGAGAGACCTCAACTCTGTTCGAGGCGATCGTAGCGGCGTATACGTTCGGCCTGCAAGCACATTCGAGCACAAGGCTGCCTCGGTGGCGTCTTCATCTGTAACAAGTGAAGTAGCGTCCGAATTACTCGAAATTGAAGAGCTTCTCCGTGGCAACAATGACGGCGGCCACGATTTCCAGAGACCACCACCACCAGACACGATGGACGATAGACGCAAGGCACAGCAAGCAGCCATTGAGAAAGTTCGTGAGCAGGCTCGATTGACACGAAAACTCTTGCTGCAGCAAGAGCTTGCGGTGTTGCACGATGAAAAGCGTTTGTTGCGTACTAGTTTCGACCGTCTACGCATGGCTGCGCGCACGCATCGTGCCCTTGTCCATGCATATTTAGGGTCTCTCGGCGCAGCTTTTAGGCAATGGGCGCTGCATGCACGTCTCCGACGCGGTGATGCACGCGGCAAGGCTCTTCGCGAGCGACAAACGCAAGCACGGACGTTTCAAGCCTGGCGGCAAGACACGGTACGAACACTGCGGCTCAAGGTCCTGACGGCAAGTGTGAGCGCGCGCACGAGACGGGAGCTCGTGACATTGAGCTTTGAGGCAATACGATCGATTGCAGCTGTACAGAAACAAAAAGAGAATGCGCTCGCTCGAGCTGTATTGTTCTGGGGCCACCTTCGATTGCGAAAGGGCATGCGCAAACTTGGAGAAAACCGACATGTGAAGCGCGTCCTTCGATATCGTCTCGACCGCGCGTCGCTGTGGGCAAGCGGGAGGCTCTTGCGGGCCACCTTTCGTCGGTGGCGTAGAGGTGTGGTGCGCGCTGCTGACGAACGTCGATCGTTGGCACGGGGTCATCGTCTTTATCGTGCACGAGCTTGCGGCCACAGCTTGCAAACCTTGAAAACCTTTGCATCTGCGTCGCGAGAGAAACGCATGTTTTTAGCCAAAGCAATGGCGTTTTGGGAACGACAGACGCTACGTCAATATTGGGCCAAGTGGATTGAGGGCGCACAGCTCTTGCGTGTGTCTCGAATGCTGAGCAGTCGATTGCGTCGAGGGCGCCTGGAGCGGGGGCTCGAGGCCCTTCGTGCGCATGTCACTCGCCAGCAATTGCGGCGCGAGCAGCGCCTATGGGCGTTTCGTTCGCGATGGACGCTGGGGCTTGCGTTGCGAGCCTGGGCTCGACTTGCTGGAGAGAAGAATGGTGCTCGTGTCGTGGCGTACGGGAAGCTCATGGCGCGTCGCAATGCACGCATTTTACGAGCGTCCTTTGTCACGTGGACTAGTGCAACGGTGGAAAGCATGCGATGGCGTCGCATTCAGGTTTCACTGGACGCGCAGCGCCTTGAGCGCGGATGGACTCGCCTTCAACGGTGCTGTCGTCGGGAGAAAGAGGGGCGACTCTTGCGGAAGCGCGTAGCTCGCTACGCACGGCGAAAAGGACTCCGGTCCGGACTGCAAGGCTTGATGACACACGCGTTGAGCGCACGACAATCAGCAATGGATCAAGGGATGGTGGACGGTCAGACGATGAAACGGTGCTGGCGACAATGGCTGCGATTCGTGCTCGAATCGATGAAAGAGCGTCAGCAGGAGGCTGCCGCGCAAATGTGGTGGCGCATCGTGCGTCTGCGCATGGGTCTTGCGGGCTTAAAGGGCCGCATTACCTTACAACGGCGGGATGCAATATGCATTCGGCGCGGACGACGATGCTTGTTGCAGCGTATGCTCGGAGCTTGGCGAATGGCCGTGCATGTAGGTTTTGCAGAAGCATTTGCGGCGCGGGCATGGAGGCGTCAAGGGGAACGCCGCGCTTTGCGGCGACTCGCAAGTCATGTTCCGCAGCGACGCCTTCGGCGGGGTCTTGATTATGCGGCGGATGCTCAGTTTCGGAAGTCGAGTTGCAAACGGTGTCTGCGGCGTTTGCAAGAAGTCGTGCGTGCACGACAAGTGCAAGTGACCCAGGATGCAAGATTGCAGCTTGTCCGTGCACAACAGTCCTTGCGGCAATTTCGCCAGCATGCTTTGGTCCGACGTCGAGTTCGTGAGAATTATGCAAGGTGCAAGGTTGCAGATACGCGTCGACTCATGCAAAAGGGGCTTCAAGGACTGGCGAGGTATTCCGGGTCGCGCATGAGGGCGCGAGCGCAGATTCATGGGGCTGAAGCATTTGCTCGGGCGCGTCGTCAGCGCGAAGCGGTTGGTGCGCTGCATTTCCGGGCATTGTGGCAAGGGCGAACGTCGCAACGTGTATTTGCAATGATCAAATTGCGAAACGAGCGCATCCTTCGTGAATGCGTGGCGGGGTGGCGACAAGAGGCTGCAATCTTGAGACGACTCCGAGGTGTGGGAACTGTGGCACAGCTGTATGCGCAGCGACGCGTGAAAGGTCGCGCGATAACGATGCTTCGCTTGAACGCCACGCGGCAGGCTGCTTGCAGGAGAGGTGATGAGCACTTTGGCCTCAAGCACAAGCGAGCGCACTGGGCGGCGTGGTGCGAGTATCACCGCACAGGGCGTCATGTGGAGACTCGCTTCGCAAAGGAACGACTGCGCGTTTATCTATGGCGCTGGCGACGATTCATGTACGTGCGTCGCGCGAAGCGCAAGGCTATTTTTTTTCTCGCTGCGAGACTGGAGACAAGCTTGTTGGGCAGTGCATTTTCAGCATGGAAGCAAGAGGTGGCCCAGCGTGCGCTCAAAGATGCGGTCGAAGACGTGAGTGAGGCTCGTTTGATTTGGCGCGCTTTTCGTCAATGGGAAGAAGCGACAAGTCTGCAAAAGTTGCGTCGCACGCAAACGGTCTTAGCCGTTGTGCATTGGCGATCCTCGATGCTGCGGTCTCACTTGCGCGCGTGGCGCATGTTTCGCGAGGAGGAGAGCTATGTCCGTGCAGTTGTCTCGTGCATATCGTTCGGACGCATGGCGAGGGCTTTTGGTGCATGGCAAAGACTGTGCGCCCAAGACCATGAAGGAGAAGAGTACGACTTGCATGTGCGTGTTCGATGAAATATCGAGGAGATGGGACACGATAAAGATAATTGTAATTTGAAAGGTAGTACTACGTAATGTGTACGTAGGTGTTGGGCCTATACTACTGTTTGATACCGCGAATTGTGATCATTTTTCTTGGATGTAAAGAGAAAGAAAAAGAAAGCGTCGGGTTCTTGAAGAGAGGGAAACATACAGGAGGGGAGGGACAGTGATCAATCAGGTGGAGTAAAACCTTCGGGCATCAAACTCTGTGCGCATGGCGTCTGCGGACTTGCGTCGAATGGCGAGGTTGGTTGCAGCAGGGTCGTCGTGAGCATTGGCGCCGAAAACGTCCTGGATACTGCGTTTGACGCCCTGCTGAGCCGCGTTGGCGGCGAGCTGGCGCTGGTATTGTTCGTGCTGCTGTTGCTGGAAGAAGCGCTGCTGATTTGGGTCATAGGAGAATGTGTTTGCAAGCTGTTGCTGACTTTGGGCATACTGCTGCTGCGCGGCGGCTGAGGCAAAGGCCGGGTAATTAGGCCACATGGGGGGAAGCTGGCCTGCTTGCGAGAGGCCTAAAGGGAAGGGTGGCTCGAAGGCTGTGCTCGCGGTAGAGGCGCGTTCGCTTGTGGTGTGCGCGTCTTGGACAGGTAAAGCAGGCGGCTGAAATCTGGTGTATGCGGAAGCGGGATTGAGCAGAAATCTCGTCTCGCTGACGGGGGACGGCTGTTGCTCGGATGCGTTCCAGTCGCTGTTTTTGTAATTGCTGTGCGTGGTCCCGCTGGCTACGCTTTTGAAGCTGGAATTGGCAGCGTTGGCGGTGGATTCAGCTCTTTCTGGATAGGTCGCGGCGCCGAGACCCCCTTGTATTGACACTGACACGCCTGGGATAGGAGAAGTGAGACTTCCTTGGAAGCTGGGCGATAACCAAGAAGGGTAGACGCCAAGATCGAAACGACGTTCGCTAGAGCGGGTGCGGTCTGGATTGGCCTCGCAGGCGGGGTCTTCGTGAAGGGAAATGAGATGAGGGCCCTCGTGGCCATGGCGACTTTGCGCAGACCGTGGGCTGGTTTTGGCATCGCTGTCGACGGGGCCTTTGTCTGCTGCAGCTGCCGCCGCCGCCGCCGCTGCTGCTGCTCCGATGACGTGTTTGGCGCTCGTCTCCATGACCATGGAGGCTGTCGATGGCGAGGGACGGATCACAGGAGAGGAAGAGGAAGAGGAAGAGGAAGAGGATGACGAGGATGAAGACGAGGCGGCTGCCCGGGCGCGTGCTTGGTTGGTCGCGTTTGCAGCGGCCTGCATGCGTTGCATATGACGTTGTTTGGCGCTGAGTTCTCCACCTCCGGCGGAAGAGACAGAGGAAGAAGGGAAGCCAGTGGCTGCGGCAGCCGCCGCGGCAACGCGTGGGTTCCCTACGTCGAGAAAGAAGCGGAGCATTTCTTGAAAGCTCGCGCCGGATTTCGAGTTCCCGGACTCGCGTCTGCGCTTGGCCTTTTCTGAAGCAACGCGGTGAAGAAGAATTTCGAAAGCACGGGCTTCGGTGAATTCCTCGCGCGAGGCAGCAGTGTAGTAGCAGAGGTGTTCGAGGGCGACGAGAACGCGGTATTCGCGTCTTTCGTCGCGGTTCTTGCCGCCCTGCCTAAAGATGGCAGCGATGCGCTTTGCGGCGGCGATGCGGATGTCTACATCTTTGGCTGGATTCTGCCATTTTGTAGTTGTAGTGGCGGCGCTGTTGGAGGACGACGTCGAGGTGCGTTGCTGTTGCCGTTGCTGTTGCCGTTGTTGTTGCTGAGCGTTGGCCGAGATGGGGGCGGAGGGGACCGCTGCTGCGTTCACGGGGTTGGTCTGCGGAGCAGCAAGAAAGGGGTTGCGGGCGTGGCTCGCTGATGCGCGATGCGCAAGAGCGTAAGCGTCGGCGTCGAAATTCATGGGATGGCCGAGGCGCTCACGAGATTGTTCAAGGGCGGCGACACTCATATCCGTCGCGGGCGGGCGGGCGGGCAGCGAGCGTTGTCGCGGCTCGCCGTGAGACTTTTAGTTTTGCTGAGACCGTTTATTCCCGTTGGCGGCGAGAGCAGGCAGCAGGGACGGCGGCGTTGGCACGACGCTGCTGCTGTACTGACTTCTTTGGACGGTTCGTTCCAAAAGTAAAGAGGTGTCGCACTTGTTCGGATTTCTCGGGGGTCTTTTTTGGCATGCGCAGCGGTTCAAGGGGAAAGATACAAAGCAGGGGCAAGCAAGAGGGTGGTCGCTTGCTGGCTGACTGGCTGACTGACTTGCTTGCTTGCTTACTTGCTTGGGTGGGTGGTGCGCTGGAAGCGAACAGGCAGAGTCAGCCAATGTGGTCGCGTGCAGGTCAGGCTGCTTTGAGGCCAAAATGGATTCTCTCCGTGAACGGTCAGCCGGTCGCAGCCAGGCTGCTGTCAGGTGTGCTATGCGCTCGCTGTCTCCTGCGGTCTCGTTGCGTGTTTGCTCTGGGCCTCGGAGCAGGTCGTGCAGGCTGCTGCAGGCTGCAGCGCACGGGACCTCCTCGCGCTCGAGTCCTGCGAGGGTTCGCTTTCTTTCTTCCCTTCTTTCTTTCGACAAGGCAGAGCGCGTCGCGTCGAGTCCCCCGGTGTTGGGGCGCGGGGGCCGAGGTAGGTCCGAGGTGCAGGCGCCGCGCGCGGGGCGCAGCTGCAGAGCCCGGCCTGCTGCGCGTGCGCCGCGCGTGCCTCGCCTCGCGGCGGGCGGGCAGTCCCGCGTCCGACGTTCGTCGCCGCGCGAGGTCCCGGGACTCTGCGCGCTCACACGCTCGCGAGCGCGGCCTCCCTCGCTCCTTGGGGCGGGCGGGCGGGCGGGCGAGCTAGCTCGGCGCGCGACCCAGCCGTCCGGCCTGCCGGCCTCGCGAGGGAGGGAGGGAAGGCCTCGCGGGCTCGGGCTCGAGCCTGAGCTCGACGAGATGGGATGAGATGCGCTCGAAAGAAAGGAGGCCAAGGAGACGGCGCGGCGGAGGCCGACGGCGACCGGGGCACGCTGGGCGCACGCGGAGCTCGGCGGGGAGCTCGGCGCGGCCGGAGACGCTACGAGGCGGGGTCGCGGAGACGGCTTGCCTTGGCTTGCCTATAGCCTTGCTTTACGTTGCTTTGCCTTGCGTTGAGTTGAGATGAGTTGCGATGGGCGATGAGGCGAGGGCCTGCTTCTGCTTGATTCAGCCTGATGGCCTGTCTACGCGTCTGACTGGCCGGCCGGCTGGTCGCGTCCCCGTCGTTCGTTCACTCGCTCGCTCGCTCGCTCGCTCGTGCTGCGCGGCGTCGCTGGCCTCTGCCCTGCTCTGCTGTGCCCGCCGCGCTGTGCCCGGCCTCGGTGGCGTAGGTCGATCGATGCTCGATGGAGGGATCGATGGATGGCCCCAGCCGGCTCGGATTCGAACCTTTTCCCCAGATTCCTCGCCTGCGCCTTTTCCCAACTCTCGCGCGGGCCGGCGGGCGGGCGGGCGGGCGGGGGCGCGGGCGGGGGCGCGGGCGTCTGCGCGCGCCGTGCGTCTCCTCGCGCCGCGCGGCGGGCGGGGCCTCCGCGGCTCTCGCTGGCCGGCTCGCTCGCTCGGCCGCGACTTTCTTTCTCCTGCGAGCCCGAATTGATTCGCGCGATGCCCAATGCGATCCGCTGCTAGCTTGCTTGCTTTTCTTTCTCTCCTTCTCCGCGCCGCCTCGCGCGTCTGCCGCGCGCGCCTGCGTCCGCGCGCGATGCTCTCCCTCTCGCTCGCGCGCGCGAAGGCCTCTCCGCGCGTCTCCGCGCCGGCGTCGAGGGTTTGAACGTTCCCCCCGCCTCCTCCTTTTGCGATTTGAATTCGCCTCTCGATCGGTGCTATGCGATGCGATGCGATGCGATGCTATGCGATGCGATGCGATACTATGCTATGCGATGCGATGCGATGCGATGCGATGCGATGCGATGCTCCTTCCCGCGTCTGATCGCCTCCGCGGCGCTTACTTGCTTTCTCGCTTTCTTCGCTTGGCGAGGCCGGCGCTCTGCGTGCCCGCTGCGGCTCCCTTCCGCGGCCTGGTTAGAAGTTTGTTCGTCTGCTGGGCCTCCTCGGCCGTTCGCTTGCGCCTTCGTTTGATTGTTTTTTGTCTGTTTGTTTGTTTGTTTGTTTGTTTGTATGTTTGTCTGTTTGTTTATGCCTGTTTGCTCGCTCGTCTGTCTGTCTATTGTGTCCGTCTGTCCATGCGGACTGTCCTCCAAAAAGAAAGAAAAGAAAGGAAACGAAGGAGGGAAGAAAGGTATAGTAAAAAGAAAGGAAGGAGAAAAAAGGAAAGAAAGAAAGAAAGAAAGAAAGAAAGAAAGAAAGAAAGAAAGAAAGCGAGCAAGCAAGTGGAGGAAAAGAAAAAACTGAGGGAGAGAGGAACAGAGCCCGGGGAACAGGAAGGCGCCACAAGGAAAAGATGGAAAGGAAAGAGTGGACGAAGCGACCGATGGCGAGCGACAGCGAGGCTGCTGACACCGACCAAGCGCAGCAGGCACGAGAGCGGGCGTACGGCCGCCAGGCCCTGGACGCTGGTCGCGCAAGTCTCCCGTGCCGGGGCGGCCCTGGCGGCTGGCCGGTCGGCCAGCGTGCAGCCAAGGCTCACTCCTCCTTGGCTTCGTCTCCTCTGGCTGGCCCAGGTCTGCATGGTGGCTGCTCCTGCGCCCCACAGCGCGAGACAGAGAATCGTAGTAAACAGAAAAGAAAAGAAAAGAAAAGAAAACGAGAGAAAAAGGAAAAAAGAACAGGGCGGAGGGAAGGAGCCGAGGCGGCGGAAGTGTCATGCGCGCTGCGGGCCCGAATCGAGTATCCTCTCGAGGCGTGCGCAAACGAGTGCGAGCGCGCGGACGGTGGCGGCAGTACGCGCCCATGTCCTGCCCTCTCTTGGCCCCGCCCTGGCCGCTGCCCAAGAAAGGCAGTACTAAAGAAAGAGCTCCTCCGCGCACATCTTCCCGTCCCTCGCTCACTCCTCTCGCACGGTCGTGATCGATGCGATGCGATGCGATGCGATGCGATGCGATGCGCGGCAGACAGGCAGACATGCAGGCAGGCAGGCAAGCAGGCCCCCCCGTCTGCTGGCCACTGTGACGCAAATCTCAACTCTTTTTTTCCCCCTTTCAAATTCCTTCTCAGTTTTTCCTCCTCCTCCTACTTCCAAGTTCTTTTTGGCAAGCCCGTTCTGCGCCCTCTCCTCTCCTCTCCTCCCCTCCCCCATCCTCTCCTCGCGCCCCGCCTCGCTTCTCCGCGGCGCGGGCGCGGCCTCGCTCTCCCCGTCGCCGCCGTCTCCCTCGCTCCCTCCCTCCCTCCCTCCCTCGCTGCGCCGCGTCCGCCGCCGTCCCGTCCCGCGGCGCGGCCCGCACAGCGCTCGCTCGCGCGCCGCTGCGCGCTGCCCGACCTCGCCCCGTTCCTGCAGCTGCTCCTGCTCCTGCTGCTGCTCCTGCTCCTGCTCCGACACAGTAGGAAGGAGGAGAGCGCGAGAAAAAGAGCCACGCACTCGATCGGGCGAGCGGCCGACCGAGTGGCGGCGCGGCGCTCAGCTCCGATCGGTCGATCGATCGATCGATCGATCCATCCGTGGATGGACGGCCAGTTGACGAGCCATCGCCGCGCAGGTGCGTCGGTCGACCGGCCGGCCAGCCAGCCAGCCAGCCAGACAGCCAGCCACCTGGAGCGTGACGAGGAACGTCGGGGATGAAAGAATAATAAGATGAGTCGGGGCAAGACAGCTTGGGACAGATAGATACTATAGATAGACACATGGATAAGACCTTTATCATCATCAAGCACGTCACACCGCTCAAGACGGGGACGAGGCCGAGTCAAGACTGTAGGACGAGACTCGCGAGAGCGCCGAGTCGAGACTCGAGCTGCTCGGCCGCTGCCGCGTGCAGTGCAGTGCAGTGCAGTGCAGTGCTCGGCGAGACGAGACGAGGCAGAAAGGAGCTCCGCTCCGCTTCACTCCGCTCCGCCTCGGCCCGGGGCGGCAATGCAGGGAGGCAGTTCCGAAGGAGTCGGGGCGAGACCCTCTCGCTGTGGCAGTGGCCATGGTGGAGCTCTCTCTCCTCCCTCCCTCCCTCCCCGTTTCTTCGAGACTTCGGGAATCGTGATCACTGGTGGCACGGTCAGCCTGGCCAGCCCAGCCAAGCAAGCCGCGGCCGCTGCCGCGTTTCGCATTTCGCGGTCCTGTCGAAGGGCGTCGCGTCGACCTCGGTCCCTCCAAGCCAGGCACCAGTGCCGGCCAGAGCGAGCGAGCGAGCGAGCGACCGACCGACCGGGCGAGCAGCGAAGGAGGGCTCGCAGAGGAAAGAATGAATCGCCTGTGGCTGGCTGCTTCTGCCTGCCTGCCTGCCTGCCTGCCTGCCTGCCAAGTGTCGCGAAAAGATTGGTCGAGTTTCAAGCTGGGAAGGAAGGACCTGACTCGACTCGACTCGACTGACCTAACTGGCGACTCTCTTGCTGCTGGCATGTGGCTGCTGTCGCCGCCCCGCGCGGCAGGAAGGAAGGCGCGTGGGGCGAAGCGAGCTTCCACAAAGTGGACTTGAAAAGCTGCGTAACTAGCAGTCGGTGCAGGGACCGCAATGAATGAATGATTGAATGTGTGTAGGCCTAACTAGGCCCATAGCTGGCAGGCGATTGAGACTCGCGCACCGCGGCAGCTTCCTCCTCCGTCTTCTTCCGAGTCCCACGCTGCGGCCTGGCGGGCGTCGTGCGCGCGATGCGAGCGGTGCGACGAAGAATCTTGCGGGGAGAGCTGAGCAGCGCAGGCCAAGGAAAGCGAAGGTTTGGTTTGGTTTGATTTGGTTGAACCATCGACATTTCATCCACCAGACAGCCACCCCAGCGAGACGAATTTGATTTGACTCACTGTCAATTCGACTCGATTCGATTCCAATTGACTTGATTTGACATTTGTTTTGGTTTGGATTGATTTGGTTTGGTTCGAATTGATTTGGACTGTTTGGAATGCTCACGGCCAGCCAGCCAGCCAGATGATCGTTCCCGCCTCCCGCTTTTGCGTCGTCTTCGCGACCTTCTCCGGTCCCGACTCAACTCGAGCCAACCGTCTGCACCATTCTTTCGCCTCCCATACCCTCCCAAGAGGCCCTGCGGCAAAGCGGCTCCGGCTCGAGAAAATAAACCAACCAACCACCGCCCGCACTGCACCGCATCGCACCGCATCGTAACCCGAGGACCATCCCAAACCACCGCCGCTGGCTAACGCCGCCGCTGCGACACGTCGGAGGCGCCTTCCGCTTCCTTCCATCCATCAACCGCAACCGCAACGAATGCAAGGGCGCCGCCTCCGTCCGTCGCGACGCGGACCTGCTCCAGGGAAGGGGCCGCTTCGGCGACGCCCTGCGACACGAGCAAGTCTTGCCTGCTGCTGCTGCTGCTGCTGCAGCTGCAGCTGCTTGCGAGGGCCGCCGGTACGTACGTACACGTACGTGCGAGCACCAGCACCTAGCACGTGCACCACGTCTCGAAGGCGAAACGCGAGGCGACGAACGGGGACGGAGTCGGGGTCGCGAGCTGCCGTGAATGTGTGCTCCGGGAGCCAGGCGCTGGACGGCCAGCGGAGCGAGGTGCATGCTCGCACTCGGGGCTGCCGCACCGCGTGCTTGACGCGAGCCGCGCCCCGTCGAGGCGAGGCTTTGTTTGTTTCTTCAACTTGCTGTTGCTTGCGTTCAATCTTGCTTTATTTCTTGCTTTCTTCATTTGTCGATCGTTTCCTCTACGTTAGACGGTGACAGTGCGCAAAGAGTGTGCTGCTGTGCTGCTGTGCTGCTGCTGCTGCTGCTGCTGCTGCGCGTGCTCGCCCTCGCTCGCGGAACGAAACGCTGATTCTTCGTTTCTTCTTCCCTTTTCTTTTTTCTTTTCCTGGGCTAGAAAGAGGAGGCTGCTAGATAGTTTTTCTTTTACAGAAGTGGTCGACGGCCGGCGGGGCGGGGAAAGTGCGCGAGCCCCATCAAGGGCCGAACGGGTCGCCTCCGGCCATTGGCCACGCATCGCCTTCCTTTTCGAGCCATCTGTCAGGTCGACCTCGCCCGCGCCAGCAGCCAGCTGAGCAGCCAACTGGCTGCTGGCGCCGGAACCTGAAAACCTTCGCGTGCGAGACGAGTCAAGAGGAGACCTGCCGCGCCACGGCCGATTTTTGCAATTCGATCCACTGATCGATCGATTGTTCTTCGAAGCAAGTATAGTAGGCAGAGTTTTTTTCTTTCCTTTCCTCGGCCAAAAAAAAGTGAAGTGAGGTAGGATGCACCCAAAGGGAGGGGAAAAAAGAAAAAATTGAAAAAAGCAAGAAAGGAAGACGCGCCCGCGCCGCTGCACTTTCTGCGGCCTCCTCGAACGCTCCTCGCCCCGCCGCCTCGCCTCGGGTCGCGTCGCATTTCCCGCCTTCGAGCTGCCGCCGCTGCTCGACGTTGAGCGGAGCGAGAGAGAAGCGATCGATCCGCATTGCGTTGCGTTGCGTTGCGTTGCGTTGCGTTGCATTGCATCGGTCGGATCTTATCGTGCGTTCGTTCTTGGGCGGAGGTGGGCTCGCAAATCAAGCAAGCCAAGCGGTTAGCTGCGCGGACAAACACAAGGCGAACCAGCAGCGAGACGAAGAAGAACCAACCCAAACGCTCGCCCCGTCCTGGCGCCAGTCGTCGTCAGCTGACCCTCGCACGCGACGCAAGGCAAGGCAAGGCAAGGCAAGGCACGGCAAGGCGAGCGAGCGAGCACGACTTGCCATGGTTGGTATAAAGTGCTCGCGTCGAAGAAGAAGAAGTTGCTCGCGCCTGCCGCTCACTTGGCCGGAAAAGTGTTGCGGCCCGCGCGGCGGAGGAGCGCTCCGCGCGGCGCCGCACGCGCTGCGATCGAGTCTCGTCGGAGGAGGACCGGCCCGCGAGCAGAGCAGAGCAGAGCAGAGCAGAGCAGAGCAGAGCAGAGCAGAGCAGAGCAGAGCAGAGCAGAGCAGAGGAGAGAATCCGGGCGGCGGTATGGCGCTAAGCAGGAGGACGCGAAGCGAGCAGGCCTCGGGCGGGAGACAGAGCTCGAATGGACGACGCCGGCCGGCACGGTCCGACCGACTCGACTCGACTCGACTCGACTCGAGCAACCTCCGTCCATCCATTTTTCCTCATCGCAAACGAACGGCATGACTGACATGAGGGAAAGAATGCGAGGAAGAGTGAGACCGAAGAAATACGAACCGCTTCGAGTTCTCCTGCGCCTTCGTCTTCGTCTTCGTCTTCGTCATCGTCACGAGGTTGGTTGGACGCACAGCGAGGCTTGTACTTACTCGCGTGCGTGAGCTCGCGCGTACTCGCCTCCGTGCCGCCCGCGTTCGAGTCGTGCGGCTGTGGGCAGGCCAAGGCGACGAGACTTCAATGCAAGGCCCTCGCTTGGTTGCTAACAGCAGCATTTTTTGCAGTTGCAAGCGGCCGCGATGCTCGTGTGACGGACGACCTTGCTGCCTGCAGCTCAGGCTGGCCGAGGCAGGCGCGCCTCCGGTCAGCCAGCAGCTGCTGCTGCAGCGAGCCGCCGATAGTACGTTAAATTAAATTTTAATTCGTTCCCTGCGACCGACGCGACCGGCCGCAGGACCAGGCGGACACCCGCAAGGCGCCGCCCCCGTTCACGTCGGGAAGAGAAAGAGACGCGGCCTCGCAACGGCCAAGGCAGGAGAGAGAGAAAGTCGCTTTCGGCATTGCGCGCGTCGGTGGCGGATGGGCGACGCGAAGCAAATTGCTTTCCATCGATCGATCGATCGATCGATCGATCAAACGAACGAACGCCTTAGGGCGCGACGCGAATCGAGGGCACTACAAAGGCGCGCCCCACGTGGCTCTCGCGCTGGCTGTGCCGGCATAGTGCAAGAAGCGAAGCGCGATTTGCGACGCGATCCGTCGGCACTTATTTAGCTTTGGCCATTGGCATCGATCTGCCCCTGGTGATGATTTCTGAACGAAGGCTGCAGCTGCAGACGGCGATTGACTTCGCATGCCCGCTTCGTTTTACCTCGCCGTCAGGAAGCCTTTTATGTCCCGATCGAGGCAAATGAAATGGACGGACGGTTCCCGACGAAATCCGAGTCGAAGCCAGCCCAACGCAAGGGCTGCAAGCGTCTGCGGCGCGAGCGGGGCAGCGCAAGGCGACGCGGAGTTGTCGACTGCCGAGGAATTGCCAAGGAGGGTGGTCGCTTGGTCGGCCAGTCAGTGCATGGCTCTCGAGACGAAGCGAGCAAATGCAGGTCTCGCCTGCCTGGACGCCCGCCCATCCGCCAACCATTCGCCCCGCCAATGCCACTCATCGCGAGATAGACAGATTGATAGATAGATACTCGGGGCTCCCCGCCACCGCTTGCAGTTCCTTGCTCCCGCGACGCGGGTCTTTCTTTCGAGGGTGGATACAGCGAATGCAGCCAAAGAAAGCCCGCCCGTTCCGCGTCTCTGCAAGAGGCTCACCGGGGGGTCATTCCAATCCACCTTCCCGCCGGCCAGGCGCTGGATGTTGTCGCTGCTCTTGCTCTTGTCCAGGCTGCAGTGCAGACAGGCCCCGCGCGGGCCTCTGGCTGCTTGTATTCGCCTCACTGTCACTGTCAATGCAAATCCTTTCAAACCGAGCGACCGCCAATCATCCGTCGCGCTCCGCAAAAAAAGGTTTTGGCTCCCGGTCCAGTCGCGGCGGCGGCGGCCACTCGCATCTCGCCCGCCCGCCCCGACTTTCTCGCTCGCCGCGGGCGCGGCCCATGGACGCCGCGCGGGCCGGCGGGTGGGCAGGCGGGCCCTGAAAGAGCGCGCAGCGACGAGAGGCTTGCTGACCGGCCCGTCGTTCGCATCTCGCGCCTCGCCCGGCTGGCTGCGGCACAGCGGCTGCGGTCACTGGGGGCCAGGCCGGAGCAGGGCCACTGCGGGGCGGTCGACATTGGGCGGCGGCAGGGGTGGGACAGGGATCGTCGGAGGCCGCAGCTGCTTTCAGCTGCGGGAATGCCCCGCCCCACAGCCCTGGTGCGATGTCCTTCCGCTACGGTTTTAGAGAGAGGGAGAGAGAGGGAGAGAAATACAAACAGGCCTCCCTCGGCGTCTGCGCCACGGTTGATGGCGCGGTTGGTTGGGGGACGGGCGCAGGAGGCGGAGTATAAAAGAAGTCTTGCCGAGCGGCCCGCCGGGATATCTTCGCTTCCGTGCGGCCAACGGTCACTGGTGGGCGCGGCGACTGGCGGAAGTTTTGCGTCCTCGTGCAGGAGAGGCGAGCAAAATGGCCACCGCCATCCGACCCAGGAACGCGGGGCGAGCGACCATGGCGAGTGACACGGCTTGCTTGCATCATTTACTCAATCGCCTGTCAGCCAGCACGCGTCTCCCCGCAACGCACGCGCCGGTCTTGGCTCGCACGGTGGTAGTGGCGGTGTGATATGGGACTGCGACAACCTGAGGACAGAGAGAGCTTCGGCCCCATTCGAAAGCAGCCAGCCAGGTGGCCTTCTTCCGTGGCCGCTGGCCATGATGGCTAGCAATATCATCAACGCTGTGCATGCTGCCTCTAGACCAGCGTTGACGACATCGTCCGGCCCGCTCGAGCGGGCAATTGTGGGCGAGGCCGGCCAGACTCGAACCGCGTCGTGGAGAATCAAGCGTCGACGTGATGTCATCATGAGACAGGTTCCCGGCCGCCGTCACGGCTGCTTCCCTGCCTGCATGAGACTCGAGCTTCTCCTCTCCGGCAGCGTTCATATGATCCGCAATTGAATTCTGTTCGAGTCGATCTTGTTCAATGCGAGATGATTCTCTGTCAGTTCTGTTCAATTCTGTTCAATTCAATTTACTTCTCTCGCTCCGCGGGCCAACTCGAGGCGAGGCGATGAGAGGTGGCTGTGCGTCCATCCAAGCATCCATCCACCACCGTCGTCGACGAGGACACATGCATGCGTGGATGCACGCGGACGAAGTTGTACGTCGCCTCGCCACGAGCCAGTTTCCGACGCCCCGGCGCAGGGACGGTCCTCGCGCCGCGATCGACCATAGCGACCGACATGCAAGTTGGTTGCAGCCAGCTAGCTAATTTACTGCGAGGTTGCCCCTCCGAGCCTCACCTACCGCCGCTGCCTGTCGAAGTCACCGCGGTGCGGGCGGCGGCCAGGAAAGAGGCCGCGCGAGATTCGTGCCTCCGGTGTCGTGATCTTCATGATGGACCGGAAGATGTCAAGATAGGCCGCGAAAGACGCTTTTCAACTCGTTGCGTGATTTCGCTCTGGAGCCGCGCCTTGCGCTTGCTCTTCAAGTTGTGGCCATGAATGATGTTGTCGTCGTGCAATTTACGCTCTTCTTGCAGGCCTGTTCCGAATGTCGCGACGCGAAGAGGGGAGATTGGCATGGCCATGGAAGGAAGGAAGGATGGATGGATGTTACGGCTGGCGGGGCTACCTCCCGGAGCAATCGGAGCGGAAGCGAGAAAGTGGTGTGCTTCCCCGGACGCGCCTGCGGCCAGCAGCCACGGCAGCCAGCTCGCCGGTCAAGGCGAGTCGCATCATTTTGCGGCGCCGCGTCTTCAAGGCGAGCGGTCTTTGCCAGTCACCGGAGCCAGACGGTGGAATCACCGGTGGCGGTTCTCCGTTGGCCGCGGCGGAGAAGTTCATGCCATCCCAACTCTCAGGGCGGCAAGTCGCGGCGTAACACTAACTAGGCCTCGTAAAAGAAAAGGAAAAAGAAAATGGAAGAAAGGATGGAAGGAAAGGAGCGAGGGGAAAATTTAATGAAAAAATCTCTTTTCGTTGCGGCCGCGAGATCGATTGATCGATCGATTGATCGATCGATCGATCGATCGATCGATCAATTTCCAGTGTGAATGCACACACGTACGCACGGCGGTGGGAAAGCAACGCGAGAGCCCGAGACCCAGCACGCATCCACCCGACTGCCTTCCGGCAGCCTGTGCAGACTCGTCGGCGCGAACGAGGCCCGGACGCGGCGCGAGGCCCGGGGCTCCGCGTCGGAGCGGTTCACGGCACGACGATCAATCGTGCCATCCGGATGCGCGCAGTGTAGAAGCAGCTGCAGCGCTCGCACGTAGCCCGGTGGCGCAAACTCCACGTATGGGGATCGGGAAACATTCGAGCGATCATCGCACAGGGACCGGGTGGCGACTGCCGCCGATCCTTTGGTCGCCGATCCCTTCTTGGGTCGGTCGGTCGGTAGGTCGGTCGCTGCTGCGTCGCGGGTCGGCTCCGAGGGCGCGGAGGAGCGGAGGAGATCCAAGGGTGGGAAGGGGAGGGTGGACCAGGCGCGTGGTGCGACAGGCTCCTCCCGGCTATCTGGCCATGGTGGATATCTGTCTGTCTGTCTGTCTGTCTGTCTGTCTGTCTGTTTGTCTTTCGAGCTGGAGGGCAAGAAAGAAGGCTGGCCGGCATCCGGGCTGGTCAGCAGGAAGGTCGGTCGGTCGGTCGGTCGGTTGGTCGGTTGGTCGGTCGGCCGGAGCCCGCTAGAGACCGCGCGAGGGAAGCGTGCTGCGCGGTACGCTCTCTCGCTCGCGTGCTTGAGTCTGCCTGCCCGTGAGCGAAACGTAAGAACTGGAAACGAAAATGAAAAATATTGGAAAAAAAGGAAAAGGAGAAAAAGAATAGTAGAAAGAAAAAGAACGAGGAAAGAAGGGAAAAAAGAAACGAGTGGAAGAAGCGGTGTAGCTATTTGGAAGGAAGGAGCAGGCAGACGTGGGACAGGCGCCGGCACTGCAGGTTGCTCGCCCGCAAATAAGTTATACGCGCGTGAGCCAGAAAGAAGGAAAGTGAAAAAGAAAAGAAATGGGGAAAAGAAAGCGGCCCAGCTGCTGCTGCTTCTTAACGACCGATAGCGGCCGCGACCCAGACAGTGAGAGAGAGAAAGCACGAGACGAAACGAGACGAAACACGAGACGAGAGCAGCCAGCTGCAGCAGACGCCGCCCGAGGCGGGGCATCGCGATGTCCGTGTGACGCATGATCGAGTGGCACGGGCGGTCCGCAGCGGAGGCACGGAGAAGACGGCACGCGTGCGCGCACTGGCGGGATGGCTGGCACGGGGCTGCGAAGCGGTGAGATATCTCTCTCTCTCTCTCTGTATGTTCGTCTGTCTCCTCCGCGTTCGTTCTCCCGTCGCGCCTCGGCCTTTTAGGCGGGCGCATCTTCGAAGGAGAAGCAGAAGCAGAAGGGACAAAGAGCGGCGGAACAACGTTGGGGCGCGTAAACGACAACTTTGGCCTGGCTGCCAGCATGCATGGCCACTGGGACGCCGTGATGTGCATGCACGCGGCCAGCGAGCCAGGCGGAGAGGAGAGAAAGCGAAGGCAGAAACGAGCAAAGCGACAGACGGTACTGCGGAGGCGCAGGGGGCGACGAAGAGCAGGGCGACAGGCCCAGTGACACTCATTCCAGCTAGGCGCAGCGCTAGCACCCGCCCGCGCTCACTAGCAGAAAGTGAGTAGCATCTGTCCCCGCAGTCCTACGAGCGAGCCACAGGTCAAAGAGGCAGACGGCCGCCGCAAGAACACATGTACACACCCCCTATCCCCGCGCGGACCCTCGAGGCGAACCTCGGCGCCCGTCCGCGCCGGACTTCCGCGCTACCCTAGCCCCTCTGCTGCGGCGGGCGGTGCGGAGCTACCGGACCCGGCGGGCGCTGCGCAGTGCTAGGGGTCGTAGCGGAGCGCCTAGGTGTGCCTGGGCGCGTAGGAAACGTCTAGGGGGGGCTAGCCGCGGACACCGCGCCCGAGGAGGACGCGCAAAACAGCCTCGTTGTGTCTGCCTCGCTCGCGCACGCACGTACGCACGGTCGCTCGCACGCTCGCTCGCACGGTCTCGCAGCAGCAGGAGAGGAGGAGAAGATGAGCCTCGCGTCGTTCTCGAGCGCCCTCGCGCGCGCCGGCGTCTTCCGCAGCGCCGCGGGCCTCCGCAGCGGCGCCGCGCGCCAGCAGCTGACGCTTGCCCGCCAGCAGCAGCAGCAGCAGCGCGTCGCGCCCTTTGCCAGGTCACTCGCTACCGCCACCGCCAAGAGCAGCAGCGGATTCAACCTGTACAACGTCGTCTTCGCCTCCAACGCACGCTACATCCTCTTCGTCGTCACTGGCGCTGCCATTGGCGAGATCTTCTATGGCTTCATTGGTGACTCCATCTGGGAGATGAACAACCGGGGCAAGCTCTACCACCACATCGACTGGAGCAAATGGGAGTCTATCTACGTCGAGGAGGAGGAAGAGGACGAGGACGAGGATGACGAGTAGACGTTTGTCCTGCCCTTGATCCAATAATCCCTCGCTTTTTCTTCTCAACGCTATCTCCTCCCCTTTCCGAAAAAAACAACAACAACAACACAAAATCAAAAGTGGTCGTGTAACTCCTTCATGTCCTGTCCTGTTCTGAAGTGCACTGCTTCGCATCGCATCGCATCGCACTGCACTGCACTGCTTTTCAACCTTGTTCTGCTCATGGCAGGTAAATCCCTCCCTCTCGCTTACTCTTTCCGTGCAGGTCCTGATGGCTATTCCCTCCAGTCTTTTGCTCATCGATTGCATGCTTGCTTTTCGCTAGCCTCTCACAACGCTCTCGGTGGCCATGATACCAGAGGGTCGTCCCCAACACAAAGCTACACTCACCTCGTTCTTGATTAACATTTTCTTGACTGCATCATCTTACCCGCTCTGCCTATATTCGCGAGCACGCGTATGCTCTCGTCGCAGCCTTCACGCATGCATCGAGAATACATTGTCTCTGCAATAAACGGGTGAAGCGTGTATCCAACTTGCTTGAAAAACTTGGACGTCCAAACAGAAAAATTCTTGAGCATGCATTCCTCGTCTCTATCCTTTGCGTAAACAACGTAAGATTGTTTCCGAAATTTGGCGAAAGTAAACAAGGCAGCTTCCATGTTGATTTTTCATAAAGAAACCAATGACTATAACCTACGGACCTCACGACACGCCACACAAACTGACGCGCAAGCGCAAGATTTTGCACGAAACGTTGCTGCCAAGGCTGCCTTGATCCACCAGCACCAACAACAGTATCAGCGAGCGGCTTTGTCTTTTGCATTTTGTCACAAAATACATCCAAAGTGATCATGCAAAAGGTAGACGACCACGTCACTGGGCACATCGCTCGCATCATCGTCCTCAGTCCCGAGCACCGCATTGCGGCGAGCTTCCAAAACCCGCAGCAAGTCGCGCAAATGGGACTGCATGCCCACGCTTAGCGGAAGGTCAATTCGCGCGAGCAACGCGTAGAACCAGCGCAACGTCCGCGGCTTCAAAGGCTGCAACGACGCCTCGTTTTCTGCGCGATACGCATATACCAAATCCTTGAGCACTCGAGAAGCGTCCGTCTGATCCAGTTCCATCACAATGGTCAAAAGCGGCTCCTCCGAAGACACCAGTGCGCGCCAGGCCGCGGCATTCGTCTTATCAGGAACCTCGGTCGACGTTGAAATCCCATGCGCAGCGTCAAAGGCGTCAATGTCTTCCGCGCTTTCCGCTTGCCCAAAGCGACGTTCCTCCCAGGCCTCGATATACGCACGCAGAGCGAGAAACTCTGCCACGTTCGCCTCGCGCCACGCGGGACTTGGCGTCCCGTCCTCTTCGTCCTGCCCAGCCGCGCCGCCAGCAGCACTGCCACCAGCACTGCCACCACCAGCAGCACCCTGCGAAGCGGCCGTTCTCGCAGCTTGGCGCGCAAACAGCTCGAGCGAGTCGGCGGGCTGCAGCGCGCGGCTCCTCGCCTCGATCTCCTTGCGCCGCGCCGCGTCGGCCTGCACGACGCGCGGCAAGAGGCTCGCCTCGAGTCGGGCCCGCGCCAGGAACTCGTCGGGCCCCTCGCACGGCTCGCCCGCGGCCATCCTGCGCTGCAGCTCCTCGCGCGACAGCGAGCACGAGAACGGCAGCGCGGCGCCGCCCGCGTCCGCCGCCGCCGCCGCCTGCATCCCGTCCGCGCGCGCGCCCGGCCCGGGATGCCGCAAGCGGGGTTTGCTTCGCGACCTGCAGCAGCCTCGGCAATTTCAAACGTGCTCGTGCTCGCGCTCGTGCTCGTGCTCGTCCTGCATGCAGACAGCGTACCTGGAGCCCTCGCGTGCGAGCTGCACCGCCAGCGTCGGCGACGGGTCGAGGGCAAGCGGAGAGCCCGTCGTCGCGCGTAGCAGCGGCGGCCCTGCGCAGCGCGGACGCGCGGGAGCGACCAGGCAGCCGCCCATGGAGCAAGACGCGCACGCACGTGCCAGCGAGTCGCCAGAACCAACCACCCGCGACGGGGAGAACAGCATGGCGGCGACGCCCGAGGTCCCGCGTGTGGCCTGGACGCACATCGAGGAGTGCTCCAAGCACACGCGAGGCGCGGACCTCATCGAGTCGCTCGTGCAGGAGAACCGCGCGCAGAGCGAAGACGACCTCGAAAAGAACCCTGCCAGAGGCGTCGTGTGCTTTAGCTCCAAGACCTTCCGCAAGCTCGCCATTGACCTCCTCGACGAGACTGACTTTGTGCTCGAGGTCGGATGTGCGCACGGCATGTGCTCGCGCGAAATCGTTCGTCGCGTGAAGAGCCCAGCGCACTTCATCGGCATCGACACGGCCAAACTCTGCATCAGGACCTGTATGCGCGACCTCCCCGACCACAACTTTCGAGGCATCGACGTACTCACAGAGTGGTGGATGGTCGCCGACGAAGTCAAGGAGCTCACAGCGGCGCCTGACGTCCGTCGCCGCGTTGTCTTTCTCGACATTGGAGGCAACCGAGAGTTCGAAACTGTCGTAGCCATGGTTCGCTTCCTTGCCGTCAAATTCCGTTTTCACCTCATTGTCATCAAGTCTGAGCAACTCTACGAAAAGGCGCTCGAAACCAACGGATTCGATGCCGCGCGTTGGGCCCAGCTCGAAGCTGAGGCTCGAACTCGCTTTGCCGATATCGATGGATCTGCGGCAGCCTCCAAAAGTCGTCCCACGCGAGCTCCGCGCCGTCAAAACCATCTTGGCGTTGAATTTTGCGCCTTTCACAACTTTGATGCCGCCGGGTGCAAGCGTCGCAGCGCCGAGATTTCGAATTCGGGCTACGTGTGCGACCGGGACCACGACCATTGTCACAATTGCGGCAAATACGGCCATCGTGCGCTCGACTGCGAATTTCCCAACATGGATCCCTCTGCCCTCGACATGCTCATGGCTGCCGATCCTACTTTCCAAGCCTCCGCATCTCCATCTCCTCCCCCCACTGCTGCATCATCTTGATCATTCATTCCTCTCCTTGGCTAGAAAAAAAAAATAGAATAAAACCTGTACCATACTAGGATACATTCGAGCGCTTCTTTGTCAACAAAGCGACCACACGCATTTTCTTCAAACGTAGACACTTATAGCTCGCAAACATACCCTCACTGCACCATGATGTATGTGAGAGTAGCAAGCAAACGCAATATCTCGCCTCATCCAGCGGCCTCCACCGGCTTCTTCCTTTGCAAGTTCTGTGACCGCGCAGATGAACTTTCCAATTCAAGTCAATCATTGGCCTCCTAATGAAGTCTCATCACTCGAATGACCAAAGTACTCCCAGACATTGCGACCCCAATTCGCTGTCGTTCCTAACTTTGCGTGCCCCGTAAAGTGAGATGAAAGCGCGCCATGTACCATCTCATCCAGCTCCTCTTGGCTACCTACGCCGATCGATACAAAGCTTTCGGGAATGTTTGCACCTGCGCGGCGCAACCTTCGTTTGGCATTCTTGTAGCTCTTCCATAGCTGCGGCTCAATTACAAGAGAGCCACGCGTGCAATGCGCCAAACGACGCAAAAGTCGAAGCAGACCCTCATCCCCATAGTTCAAGTGAACCCACATGGTGACGCCAAAGCACGTCACCAAATCATACGTCTTCGCTGTCGATACAATCTGTGCCTCGTGATCATGCGCAGCTACATCGTCTGCGACAAGCTGCACCTCGTCCGCAGAGTACATGCGTTGGCCGCGCGCAATGAGATCCGCATCAATGTCTACACCAAAGGCCTCGACATTGCTTGCGCCGCCCTTACTCAACAGTGCTGCACGGAACTCGCGAGTAAGAGTGCCATCATTGCAGCCGATATCCAACATTCGCACCGCAGCTCCTTTGCCGCCAGCGCGTTCCACCACGCCTTGCCAAAAGGTCTCCGGCAGCTCCGCCAGTCGTGCGGCTGGTGGGTTGAACGTGTAATACTGAGCGAAATTGCCCAGCAAATGGCCATCAGGCGCGCCTTGCGGATGCACACGCGCAAGCGCCTCTGACCTGCCGAGCTCGCCACCGGTCCCACCCGTCGCTGCCTTCCTTGCTGCTGTTGCTCCCGTCGTTGTTGTTGTTGTTGTTGTAGTTGTTGTTGTCTTCGTGCACGTGCTTTTCGTGGTCGGCACCGCCTTTCCCGACGTCTCGGACGCGGGCTCGACCTCTGCGCGCCTCAGCGAGGCATTCGCGAGCTCTGCGCCTGCAGCTCCGCGCGCAGCCCTGCTCTCGAAAGCCCCGGGCTCGGCCTCTCGCCCCACGACTCCTGACATGTGAGCGTGTGGAGGAAACCTGGCAGTTCTTGATCTGCCGCCACCATGGCCGCCGCCCTCGCCGTGTGCGGCACGCTCGTGCAGTGCGAAAGGCCGCCGTACGTGCAGCGGGACAAGGACGCTGACGCTCAGAGCAAAGACGATGCTGATGCGCAAGAATCCTGGCTCGTCATTCGTCAGGCATGGTGCGTCTGCGTCGACGCGCAAGGGATCATTATCCACGTTGGCCCGCTTGCCGAGGCCGGGGAAATCGTGGACAGCGCGCAAAAGGTGATCCGCCTCGAAAAGCATCAAATGCTCTGTCCAGGCTTTATCGACACGCATATTCACGCGCCGCAGTACTCGTACACCGGGACAGCCACGGACAAACCGCTCATGTCATGGCTCCAGGATTACACATTTCCTGCTGAGAAGGCGCTTCAAGACGTCGAAAAGGCTGCAGAGGTCTACGAGAGGATCGTCGCGCGCACGCTTCGTTGTGGAACCACCACCGCCATGTACTTTGGCACCCTTCATAACGCCTCAAGCCAAGTTCTTGCCGACACTTGCTTTCGTCTCGGCCAGCGCGCTCTCGTCGGAAAAGTCAGCATGGATCGCAACGGCCAGCAAGGCTATCAAGAGGCAGACACCAAGTCTGCGCTCCAGGATGCAAAGAACTTTGTGTTCAATCTCAAGCAAAGTCAAGCCGGAAAAGCCGGCATGGCTTTGCCTGTCTTGACTCCCCGTTTTATACCCACTTGCACCCCGGAGCTCTTGCGAGGCCTTGGCGATCTCGCACGACAGTATGACTGCAACGTACAATCTCACATCAGTGAGTCTCTCGATGAGGTCGAATTTTCTGCAGCCTTGCACCCTGGTGAGGGTTCTGACGCCATTCTCTTTGACGCCGCGGGCCTCTTGCGCAAGGGGGCTGTCATGGCGCACGGCGTGCACATGAGCGACGCGGATTTTGCTCTACTCAAAGCCCGGGGTGCTGCCATTGCCCATTGCCCGCTTTCAAACTTTTTCTTTGCGCATGGCTATCTTCCCGTGGCCAAGTTACTCAAGCAAGGCGTGCTCATGGGGCTGGGCACCGACGTTGCAGGCGGATATAGTCCCTCCATGTTTAATGCCATGCGCTCTGCAGTTCTCGCCTCCAAGGCAGGCGCCATTCAGGCCCGCACGGCGCACCTCGATGGTGACCACATTATCGACTATCGCCATGCCTTTTTCCTCGCTACCCTCGGCGGTGCACAGGCGCTTGACATTGATGACAAGGTTGGCAAACTCCAGGTTGGCATGCAATTCGACGCTCTTATCCTCGACGCCGATGCCCAGGGAACAAATATTGACGTCTTCCCACGTGACTCCATCGAAGACGTGTTCCAAAAATTATGCACGCTCGGCGACGATCGAAACGTCATCCGCGTCTTCACGCCCGTTCTCTTACAAGCCTACATGCAAAAACGCGCAAAGCTAGAAACGGAAACATCCAAAGAATGAGCTTGTACTACTACAAAAAGATTGCCCAATGTGTTCTCAAGATCGCGACGCTAAAAGGCTTCACGACTAGAATCGAGAAAGAAGTCTGTCTTTCAGGGTCGCAGACAAGAGCACGGTGCGAATACCACGCCGAGCACATTGTCCTCTTCTTTTTTACCATTGTCCCACGCTCGGCAACAAGCTCCGCGCCGAGCACATCTCTTTCTTCGTTTTCACTATTTTCATCTTGCCGATTTCCTTTCGAGTCGTACTGCGCTCGGCGACAATCCCCATTAATTGTCACCATCACTCTTGTCTCCCTCCTCCCTTGCATGCATACACGAAGACATAAAAAAATAATAAACTCTTACAAATACAAAGTCTCAGTAGCGCGACGCTGCAAGATTCCACGCTAGTGACAGGGCAAGAAGCCAATCTTCTTTGCTCACCGGCGAGTCTTCCAAAGGTGCAAGCTCCACGGCAAGAACATCTTCTTTTTTGTTTTCGCGATCGCCGTTTTGCCATTTCTTTCCAAAACGCAACGTGTACTGTTTTGCACATAGCTTCACAGGAGAATCGTGCCCACCGGCATTTATGCAATCCACGCTGCCAAGTCGCACACTGCACGTCGCAAGCAACGTCAAGCGCCGACGTCGAGGAGAGGACACTTCAGCGCGTGCCCAGCAAAGATTTTCAAGCGTCTCATTTACCCACATGGTACAGCGTTCCCAGCTTTGCGATTTGCCACCCGTGCGAATGCAAATTTCCGTGCCCAGGACGAGAGGATGTAAAATTTCGCTCATTGCGTCTTGCACGCCCTGCATCTCACTCAAAACGCCGGAATCGCCAAAGACCTCCAGAGGAGCGCGTCGGCTTCGACGCCGAGCGACGGCTCGCCATGCCGCCTCAAATTCGTCGTCTTTTTCCCTGTCCTCGTTGCCCTTGCCTTCTTCGACCTGTTCGCCTCTGAGAAGAGCCATGCGCGCTCTTGACAGAGCATTTTCGTCATCGTACTTATCGCCTTCGTCCCAGAAACTCGACCATGCCTTGTGCGCAAGCCTTTGCGTCTGCATGTGCAGGCGCCGGGATCGAAGGTCCTCCTTGTTAGATTTCCGTGCAGGTGACGCAAAGCTCGAACACGCAGCAGGCCGATAGGGTTCCTTTCGAACGCGACGCTCTGGGTCACGAGGCGCGAGCAGCGTGTCCACACCTTGCCGAGCTCTGCGCCGCTCGAGAATGCGATCCACCACCGCATCCACCTTTTTCATATCCTCGCGCGACGCGGCGCGAGGACGTGAAGACGCAAAGCTCTCATAGCGACCTGCCTCGCGAGGATCATACGGCGGTGGGTGAACCTGACGAAGCCAACTCCCGCTGGAGCTCAAAGAGTCGGAATCCTCCTCTGTGGTGTGATATTTCCATACACAAAGGCGATCCAGGGTAGAGACTGGGCCACTGGATCCTGCTCCCGCAGACTCTTCGCCACGAAGTTTGGGAGGCGGGTGCCGCGGCGGGGTTGCCTGCACATTGCCCATTTCGTCTTGACTCGCTGCACTTGGTGGACTATGCGAGGGTGGTGGACCCATGTCTCCAGAAGACAGCGAGTCCGTCTCGGGATGTGCTTGCTCCTCTGGATTCTGGACACGAGGCTGCTGTCGACTTGCCGGCCTTACTGCGACCTGTTCACCGAGCCACTGCTCTGGAAGTGGATCGCTCGGTGGATCCCGTGGAGATGCAGGCTCATCCGGGGGGGAGTCTTCGGGCGTATGGGGGTCCAAGTAGCCGTCACCATCATCATCATCATCATCGCCGTCGTTGTTCTCCAAGACGAGCGTGAATGCAGACAGTGCCTGGTGCGGTTCTTTCTGCGTGTGATCTTCGTCTTCCAAATCTCCATCAGCTATCCTGGATGTAGGTGGAGTTGGTGGTGGTGGTAGCCAAAATCCAGCATCAAACTCTTCCTCTTCGCCAATATCGGGCGGGCTCGGAGGAGGCGGCAGTGATGTCAGGGCCGCAAGCGAAGGGGAAGACTTGGAAGGTGGCAGCACGTCATGAGCTGCTGGGTTTATCCTTTTGCTCTCAGTATCTTCCAGAGGCGTCTCAGACGAAGACAAAGGCGTATATCCCATCTTCGACCTAGAGGAATCGCTGTTCCCAATCTCTTTGCCGCTTTTGCCCACATGCACATCTTGCATTGGAGGTGCGGGAATGGAGGACAGCGTGTCGGGAGCTGCATCACCAGATGTTTCCATGTCTTCCGTCTGAACGAGTTTTTCGTTCTCTCTTTCGTCGTCACTGGGAGGCATTGGCCAATCGCCCACGTCCGTATCTAGTGTCGGAGGCGCGGGAACCGAAGGAAGCGACTCTGAAGCCCCAGGACGGCGAGAGTGCAGATTCTGGTCTTGATCAAGTGCCTCGTTCTTCTTCTTGGCTACTACTCTTGGGGGCAAAGGCGGGGCATCGACTTCCATATCGAGCGACGGTGGCTCGGCGATGGATTTACGAGTAGTGGCCGTCTCAACCTCGCTCAATGGTAGCGCATCATCTCCCTGGTCTGCATTTGTGGACGTGGGCTGGCGCGTCACAGGCTCGAGCGCAGTAAATGACGTCCTCGCTGCTGATGCCTCACGATCATGACCTTGTTTATCGAACTCAGACTCGCTGGGAGAATCCGGTGGCCCAGCAGGCGAACTCAATCTATCACGAATTTTCGCTCCATCTGAGCCCTGGCCACTCTGGTTGTTGACTGCAGCTTTCTCTTCGTCGTCGTCGTCGTTTTCTTCTTCTTCTTCGCCGTCGTCATCGTCGTCGACTTGCTCTTCGTCTTCTTCACGCAAAGAAGGCAAAATGTGCATTCCAGGCGTGGGAAACGAGAGGTCGTATTCCCCAAATGTGTCGGGCGATGAACTTGACGAAGAAGACTCGGACCCTTCCGAGGCGTGGTGTTCATCGCGAGGAGTAGAATTTTCCGAAAAAGGTGAAGAGGAGGATGAAGACATGAGGCTACGAAGCGTCACTCCTCCTTTACTCTTGTTATTTGGTGGCGGAGGCGCTTGCAGAACTTCGGGCTCGTCCAGCTCTGGAGGCGGCGACGGAGGCGATGGAATGTCTTCCTCGGAGCTTACTGCTTGATCCTGTGCTGGTGAAAGGTTCTCCAAGTCAAGAGGGGAAGGTGGCGATAGCATTTCAATCTGAGATGGCTGTGAAGGCGGCGAGAGTGCAGGCGTAGAGGCTTGCGATGATGCAGATGACGGGCGTGACCCCGAAGCGCTGTCGAGTGGCGGTGGAGGAGGTACGTTGAATATGTCCTCCTCCTCTTCTTGTACATTTTCATTCTGGTTCTCTCCGATCTCGGAAACAAAGGACGACCGTCGAGATGAGTCGGCCGTGTCCTCATCGCTCGTATTCGCTGAGTCTGGTGGGAAGGGCGAAGGCTGACTCGACAAATCCAATGTAGCCCTAGGCGTCTCCGAGGTTTTTTGCGACGGCTCGCCCTCAATTTCAGAGCCCGATTCAGATTCAGGAGGCGAAGGAGGCGGCGACGGGACATCCATTGCCTTGGTCTCGCTATTTGTGCTATCAGATGAGTTCACAGATGCAGACATTCCAGGGGGCGGAAGAAGCGTATCAGGGGCTGCCATCTCGGCCTCAAGTCCAGGTGCGGGAGGGGGAGGGGGAGGGGGAGGGGGAGGGGGAGGCGCAGCCATGTTTGATCGCGCATTGGCGACGTGCATCATTTCCTGCAAAAGTGTAGCTTCAGGGGACAATGGAGATTTGGGGCCCATATCTCCAACAGCATCCGGAGCGCGCGCGGAGGAAGACCGCTCTAGAAACTTGGAGGGTGTTCGTCGGGTTGAAGTCCCGGAAAACGTTCTTTCGAGCCCCAGACCGGGGGGCGGGCGCGTCACATTTGCGCGCGGCGCTGGTGGGTCGACCAAGTTGAATGTTGACGGTCGCGTTGCCGCTGGGCTCTCTGTTTTTGGGCGTGTGGCATTGGTTTTCTCGACACGCGCGGGCGATTCTTTGGTGGCCACAACGAGGGTGCGGATCTTACGCCCAAAGGACCTGAATGACGGCGTCGTGCTTTCACTAGCAGGTCGCTGCGGCTCGCCTTGGTGCACTTTGGTGTCACTCGATGAGGGAGGAGGCGCAAGTTCAAAGCCATCTGCGTCGTCAAGGGGTGGAGGTGGACAAGATGGCGCTCGCGGAGGTGGTGGAGGCGAAGGAGGGAGTGACGCGGCGCTGGGCGGTGGCATTGGTCTGCGCAAAGACCCCACAGACTTGATGGCAGACCGCTGCTGATGCTGCGGTTCGTCATTCTTCGCAGAGGCTGATGCCTTTGCGGGCGGCGCACTCGGCGGCGTGAATTTGCTTGCTCCTGCTCCAGACGGTGGCGGCATCGGTGGTGGAGGGGGGGACGATGAAGCTTGTGGCAATTTGCTAGGCGGCGGCGGTGACGAAGGTGGTGGTGGTGGTGGTGGTGGTTTCGCAAGCACGTCACGTCTAGCACCTGGCAGCGGAGGCGGCCCCGGCGGTGGAGGCGGCATCGTGGGTGGAGGAGGCGGCATTCTCGACGTCTCCTTCTTGTGCGCGGCGACCTGAGGCTCCTTTTCCGCTTCGGTATTGCCACCGTCCCCGTCTTTTTCGAGGTTTTGTGATGGCGACGGCGGTGGCTGCAGGTCGTCCGTCCAAGGCGACCTGCAGCGGCGCGAGAGCCGGTCTCAGGTCTCAACGCAACGCAATCAGGGCTGTTGTTATCAACCGATTCTGTTAGCCCCCAGTCTTTTGATGTCACGAC
Organism: Aurantiochytrium sp. KH105; assembly: GCA_003116975.1. Taxonomy (NCBI): domain Eukaryota; class Bigyra; order Thraustochytrida; family Thraustochytriidae; genus Aurantiochytrium; species Aurantiochytrium sp. KH105. The sequence goes on along the minus strand of BGKB01000017.1, from coordinate 100,509 downwards.
GCGCCGAAGCGCCGCCGAGCGGGCCTGCTCTGTCCCGCCCCGCCCCGCTCCGCAATGGCGGTCTTCTGCTCGGCATCACAGGGTTTTGTGCGTTTCATTCATTGCGCAACCCATTTTGGGCAGGCTGGCTGAGAAGGAAGGGAATGAATGGGCTTGACTGTGTGGTCGATCAGGCAGCTGCTGCTGCAGGCAACGAACTAGCTAGCTGCAAGTCTTGAGGCCGAAGATCAGCTAGCTCACTCTGCGAACAAAAGGATGGACATCGAGCGACTGTTGCTTGCAAAATGGGTCGTCCGACGACCAAATGTCGTCTTTCCAAGCAAATTGTGATGGGCGGCGAAGAGTCCTCGACGCGGGGCACATTGCGTGTGTTCGCACGCGCTGGTCTCCCATGATCGTCCTCGCGGACCTACCTCGACCCTCTGCGGAGCACGTTCCGTCTTCTTTCTTCGACCACGTGTCGATGGCCATGTCCCTCTTTGACGGCCTCTGCCACACCAGATCGATGTTGGGTCACCCGGTATCTCCCCAACTCTGCGTCCTCCAAACCCGAACATAAGCCCACCCTCCAGCTTCCCTCCATCCATCGTTTTCTGCCGCCCGACACGTCGCCGTCGGGTCGAGCGCGTCGAGCACGCTCTCCACGCTCTGCGCACCGCGTCGTCCACCCCGGCCAGCGGCAGGTCGTCCTACTCCCCGCTCTCAGTCTCCCCGAGGGCGGCGCTGTTACGTCTGCGCAACCCATTTTCGCGGCGGCCCGAACGAAGAAAGAAGAAAGAAGGAAGCAAGCAAGAAAGCAGTGAAAAAAAACGGGGAAAAAAGTCACGGGTCGCGCTAGCGTAAACCATAGCGAGCGCTAGGGAACGCGCAGTTCCTGCGCGTTCTTTGCTGAGGTGGCGGAGAGGGCGCGGGTGCGCGGCGCTGGGTGAGAAGTCTGACTCGCGCCGTGCCCCCGCCGGCCGTCCACCGGGTCCCGCCAGGAAGGCGGCGGCACGGCGGCCGGGGGGGGTGCGGCGCGAGTCCTGCGGGGTGGGCATTCTGCTCGTGGAGAGGCTTTTTCTTCTTTCTTTTTCTTTCCGAAGGGGGTGATCGACGGGCGCAGTGGGCGGCGCGCGGCGCAAGTGCGCTATGCGCGGCGGCAAGTGCGGAAAGGCCGGGAGGCGCACTTGCGGCGCCGATAAGCCAGTGTGAGGCCTGCCTTGATCGATCGCTTGCACAGACGGGAGAGCGGGAGAGGGAGAGAGGCAGACAGACAGACTGACAGTCAGACAGACAGACGCCTTTCCTTGTTTCTCTCTTTTCCAGCTTGCGCGCGAGCGTGCGAAGCGAAGCGGCGCGAGCTCGCGGGGCGCGGAGAGGCGGCGCACGGGGCGGAGGCGGCGCGCGGGAGCGAGCGCGGCGCGCGGCGCGGCCGCGGGTCCGCCGGCGCAGGCGGCCGGACGTGCGGACGTCGATCCGTCGATCGGGGGTGATTTGAAATTCAGTTCATCGCGGACGACATCATCTTCTTGTGCGTGGGCTTGGACTTCGTCGACGCCGAGGCCGAGCGGGCGAGGACGCCGACGCAGGACCTGCCTGCCTGCAGTGCGGCGCGGAATCGGAACGCGACGCCCGGCCTGCGCCACGCGCGCGAGACCGAGCCCGAGCCCGAGCCCGCGAGCGAGGCGCGCGGCGGCCGGTCAGGCCTACTGCAGGCGGTCAAGACCCCCGCGTCGCGTAAAAGCAGCAGCAGCAGCAGCAGCAGCGACGGCGCGACGCCGGACCTGCTTCGAGAGCGGCCCGGAGACGCCGACCAGGAGCGCGTGCATTGATTGAGGGTTGATCAGCAGCAGCAGCAACAGCAGCAGCAGCAGCAGCTTGAGGAGCAAGAGGACCAGCAGCAGGACCAAAAGGAGCAGAGGTGAGGTACCACGGTGACTTGCGGGAGGCTGTGGAGACCTCGCGAACCTCTCGCAGCTACAACGCGGCGCTGCAGCGAGCGAGCGCACAAGACCATTTTGGCGGCGCGGGAAGCAGAGTGGACAGCAGTGGCAATACGGAGCTGTAGGGGTCTGTAAGCAAGCAAGAGCTTGTCGCGACGGAAAGATGCCCCGCGACACGGACTTGCACAAGGCGGCCTACAAGGGCAACGCCAACGCGGTCCGCGCCTGCATCGATGAGGACATGATCGATGTCAACGAGTTTGGCGCTGCCAACCGAACGGCACTCCATCGCGCCGTTGCCTCGGGCAGCACCGAGGTGGTTGCTCTTCTCTTGGATCGAGGCGCCATCGTGGACATTCAGGACAAGAGCGGGAGGACACCCTTGCACTGGGCCGCCGTCGTGGACGCTGTCCAGTGCGCAGAGCAGCTGGGGCTCGCAGGAGCAGACATAAACAAGGTGTCCAATACCGGATCTACGCCCTTGCACATGGCCGCGGACCAAGGAAAGTATAACTTTGTTGCGTGGGCGCTGCAAAACGGAGCCGACTTTACCCTCGTCGACAACGGTGGGATGACCGCCTACGATCTGGCCAAGCAGAATGGCTTCAAGGACATTGCCAAGCTTCTTAAACCCGGTGGCAGCAGCAGCAGCAGCTTTTTCTTTTGCGGCTGCTGGCCTTTCTAATATCACAATGCCCTCTCGTGTGTCTGTCTGTGTGCGAGCCGTGTTGCGGAGCATGCGAGTCGTCAAGAACGCTCGCATGTTGGACCATTACTGCTCGCATGTAAATTTTCACGTTTGCGCTCGTGCCTCTGTGCGCCTCGGCGTCAGCTCGTCTCCCCCCCCCCCTGTCGTTTACCTGCTGGCTTCGACTTGTCTTCGTCTTCATCCTATGTGTGTCTTCATTTTTTCTCTATTTTGTTCCGTTTCCCTCTTGTCTTTTCTTGTAGCTGGTTGGCAGGCATGAAAAACCTATTATATGAGTTCCCCCTCTCTCTCTCTCTCTCTCTCTCTCTCTCGCGCGCGCGTGTGGGGGAACAAAACAAACAAGCAGATGAGCGCAGATTTGATCTTTGGGAATTGAAGCTCAAATGACATACGTGCAAAAGCAGTGCACCACGGATTGGTACTTCGTTCACCGACCAAAGAACATTGAAACGCAGATGTGATTTCTTTTCCATGACGCAGTTTTTGGCATACGACGTAGCTTTTCTTTCGCAAGCAGCATACAACACAGGTAGCTTAACGAAGGCAATACGTACAACGCAAGCAGTGCAACACGGAGCAGGCAGGACAATACGGGAAAGGAAATAATGCACCAGAATGAAAATTATGACATTACACTACTCGGCCCAGATCTTGAGAACTCGGTCCTTGCCTCCCGAGGCAATGAGCTCGCCATTCGGACTCCAATCCAGCGCGTAGACCTCGTCAAAGTGGCCACTGAGCGTCTGCTTGGGCTTGCGCGAGTCTCGTGCGCTCCACACCTTGAGAGTCGAATCTTTCGACGCCGAACACAACAGACGACTATCGGGAGCCCAGCAGACCCAATACACGTGACCCACATGGCCGTGCAATGTGGACAAAAACTTGCCAGTGCGTCCGCACCACAGCTTGACCTTGCGGTCGAAGGATGCGCTTGCCAGAAAACGTCCGTCCGGAGAAAACGAAATATGTGAGACAGGCTGCTGATGACCAAAGAGCCTCTCTACAGGTTTCTTGTCGGTCGTAGGGTGCCACATGTACAGCGTAAGGTCATCCGAGCACGAGACGAGACGCTCAAACGGCACGGAGGCGTCGTGCGTTCGTGCATGCTGAGCCTTGGCCGTCTCGTATCTCGCCTTGGCCGCTGCAAATGCACCGTCGCGGTCAAAGGCGCTCTTTTTCCCCTTTTTCGTCGCTCCGCCTTGCGTTTCTTTCGCGGCGCCTTCGGGCTTGACCTCCTTCATGCCTTCGGACTCTTGTTTTTTATTCTTCTTTTTTTCCTCTTCGGAAACGAAAAATTTGCCGGTGTGGTCAAAGGCGCCCGTGCGATTCAAATAGTCCGTGGAAAGAGCAATAGAGTTGATGCGATGGGCATGGCCCTTAAGCACGCGAATAAGCTTGAAGGGAGTAGCGCGCTTGTCCTCTTCCGAGGCATCAGGCGCCAAAACAGCGAGCGGGTCACGGACCGCCCACACCATGATGGTCTTGTCGCGGGATGCGGTATACAAGAGGCCCTCACCACCCCAACGCACGGCCTCGATCGAGTCCGAGTGACCCGTCAGAGTCATTTCGCTGCGACCGGTGCGCACGTTCCACACGCGAGCTGTGCCATCCTTGGAACCGCTAATGAGACGCTCGCACGCAGGATTGGCGTGTTGCGGCTCCCACGCGAGTGAAGTGATCCATTGTCGGTGGCCGGTAAGCGGTTTGCCCACGGCTGCACCCGTCGCAGGGTCCCAGAGGCGGAGCTCGCCATTGCGATCACCAGATGCAAAGCGCAGGCCATCGGGGGACCACGCCGTACACAACACGTGGTTACGATGTCCTTTGCAGACATGGCGTGGCATGCGCGACGCCACGTTCCAGAATCGAACAGTTGTGTCGCCACCGCCGCTTGCAAGCTGCTCGCCGTCAGGGCTAAAGCTCACGTGCAGCAGAGCATCTGTGTGTCCAGGGAGACTGTCTGTGCATCGCGTCATGGGATGCACCTTGAAGAGCGAAAGGGGTTCGTAGTTAATCTCTAGCACTGTCTCGGTTGACAGGTTGCGGTCTTTGACGGTGTCCTTGAGGCTGGCCACCACCTCGGACTTCTCCTCGGTCACGTAAAAGGCAAAGGGGACGCGCTCGTCCTTTTCAAGCAGCTCGTTCAGAAGTCGCTCCAGCTGAAGCGTTGTCGCGCTAAGAGGCACGTCCACGGGCGGCAGCTGCGGTCCCGCGTCCTCGCCTTCGGCGGTGGCAGGCGAGAACCGGACGACCATGGTCTCGGGCAGCTCTTGGGCCTGGCCTGCGCGGGCCTTCTTGCGGATGGGGCCCTCCATCGTGCGTAGCCCAGTGTCCAAGCTTTCTGACCAACGAAGTCCCTCCTCCTCCTCCTGCTCCTTGCCAGCCCAAGAAGGGATCGCTGATGGAGCTCTGCGTGCAAGAATTGGCGTCTCGCCAAGGCCAGCCACCCAAGACGGAGAGTCCCCATGAGGACCCCCTCCCTCTTCAATATATAAAAGGTGTGCACCACCACGATCATTTCTATTTTTTTTTATGTAGCCTTGTAGGCCTACTTTCCTTTCTTTTCTCCTAGTTTCTGTGCTAGTTTCGAGGCGAGGACGGGAGAAAAAACAACTTCCATGTCTTGAAGAGGACGCGCATGAAGCCAAGATAAAAGTAATGGTGGGAAGAGAATAAATATTAGGCTCAGAATTTCTCGCTCTTGTGGGAGCGTAATTGCATAGTACAAAACAGACTTTGATCGGACGGCTACCAGCAAGCATAATTTATAGGGGTTTTCCACCTGTGTATAGGCCTAGACTGAATTTGGATTCGTTTCACGTTGCTTGGTAAAAGAATAGTCTCATCGGCTTTCCTAACTTTTTTAAATTGGTTCGTCGTTGATGCGCAATCGAAGTGTGGATAAATGGATGATCCGTGAGCAGGTAAAGAATCGTCTGTTTTATTTTTCCTTTCCGAGATCTAGCTTCTGATGCACTTTGCTGCCTTATATTTTTCTCGGGGTAGCGCGGTGTACGCAAAAGAAAATCATCATCCCGTGGTTTTCGTGGTTCTCATCTCTTTTTTCAGATAAAGTCAAGGGAGTCTCGCGCGCGTTGTCTACAGACCTATCCCTAGTTCTGTTCGCGAACAAGCGTGTCGCAGACATTCTTGCACGACAAAAGAAGAAAAACGCCGGAGTTTATTGTCACAAGGCCAAGCTCGGATGTGTTTTACTTGGAGGGCGGCCTCTCTGTAAAGATTGGCGGGAACGAGCCAGACTTGACATTGTCCGGCGTCACGGCTGTGTCGGCAATCTGCAGCACACCAAGTTCGCCCGAGGCCCTTCCGCTGGCCAGCACCACGAACGAAACGAACGTCGTCGCTGACAAGGCCCCCAGCATGATGGAGTGAAATGTCCGCGAGCCCCGCATGTTTGCTCTTCTTCACCCACGAGAAAGAAAGAAGAAATCCGCTCGCGCTGGAGTCGACAGACCGCTCCAGCCGACCTCCGTCTCTGCCCTCCTCCGACTGTCTCTCGTCTGCGCGCTGCGCGTCCTCCGGCCAAGGCTCTGTCTGCCCGCTCGCGCTCAGTTGACTCGGACCGTCTGCGGCTCTTATATAGGTCCCTTTTACTCCATTTAGGTCTTTTAGCCCCAAACGCCCTCTCTGTGCGTGGAACAATCCTCCCCACCATACCCCCCTCAGCGCCGGCCGGAAGCATGCGCAGAGGGGCACGGGGAACCAAGGCGCAGCGGGCTCTGCGCCAAGGGATTCCCGACTTGCGGGCGCGGGGGCCGCAAGTGCAGAATGGGCGGCGCAAGTGCAGAATGGGCGGCGCAAGTGCAGCGTAGATCCTGGCCTCCTTTTGCGGCGCAGAGCGCGAAGGCGGCGCAGCGGAGCGGAGCAGAGCGAGAGAGCGAGCGAGCGAGCGCCCGCGACGCGCGCACGGAGAGCGGAGGCGCGGCCGGCTCGCGCAGGGAGAGCGAGCGGACGCGGCGCGGCGCGCAGAACGCAGGCCGCAGCGAGCGACTCAGGCGGCGAAGATGGCGGACGGCGATGTGGCCAAGCTCAAGGAGGAGCACAAGGCGACGCTCGACGAGCTCGCGGCCGCGAGCGAGAAGCTCAAGGAGCTCAAGGAGCAGGGCGTCAAGGGGGAAGAGGTGAACAAGCTGACGGACAGCCTGGTGAAACTGAAGGATGCCCTCCCCGTGGAGCTCTTGTCCGAGAAGGACCAGAAGAAGCGCCTCAAGAAGATGGCCGCCGAGGCGAGGAAAAAGGAAGCCCGCGAGAAGGCCGCCGCCAAGGCCGCTGCAGGTGGCGGTGACGGCAAGAAGAAGAAGAAGAAGAACCCGGACACCTCTGGCACCGTCTTTGTGAACAAGACCCCCAAGGGCGAGAAGAAGGACATGAAGGGCGAAATGAGCGCTGCCTACGAGCCCCCCGCCGTTGAGGCTGCATGGGATGCTTGGTGGGAGCAGAGTGGATTTTACACTGCGGACAGCGAGGCTGCTGCCGCTGTCGGGCCCGAAGATAAGTTTGTCATTGTCATCCCGCCCCCCAACGTGACGGGCAGCCTGCACATTGGCCACGCCTTGACGTGCTCCATCCAGGACGCCCTCTGCCGCTGGCACCGCATGACGGGCAAGCACGTGCTCTGGCTGCCCGGCACCGACCACGCTGGTATCGCCACGCAGGCCGTCGTTGAAAAGAAGATTATGCGCGAGGCAAACCAGACGCGCCACGATCTCGGCCGCGAAAAGTTCCTCGAAAAGGTCTGGGAGTGGAAGGAGAAGAACGGCGCACACATTCTCAACCAGCTGCGCATTCTCGGCGCCAGTGTCGACCACTCGCGCACCGTCTTTACCATGGACGACGACCGTAGCCGCTGCGTGACGGAGGCCTTTGTGCGCATGCACGAGGATGGCCTCATCTACCGTGACACTCGTCTCGTGAACTGGAGCCACGCGCTCTGCACGGCGCTTTCGGACATTGAGGTCGACCACATTGATCTGCCGGGCCGCACACTCCGCAAGGTCAAGGGCCACGACCCCAACAAGGAGTACGAGTTTGGCACGCTGACCTCCTTTGCCTACAAGATTGCCGCCGATGACGGCTCTGGCCCAGCCAGCGACGCTGCTGACGCCGAGGAGATTGTCGTGGCCACGACGCGTCTCGAGACCATGCTCGGTGATACTGCTGTCGCCGTGCACCCGAAAGACCCGCGCTACGCGCACCTTCACGGTAAAAAGGTCTGGCATCCGTTCCGCAAGTGCGCCATCCCTATTGTTACGGACGACGTTCTGGTCGACATGGACTTCGGAACGGCTGCTGTCAAGATCACGCCGGCACACGACCCGAACGATTTTGCGTGCGGTCGTCGCCATGGCCTCGAGGAGATCTCTCTTCTCAACGACGACGGCTCCATCAACGGCGTCTGCGGCGCTCCCTTTGAGGGCCTCATGCGCTACGATGCGCGCATCCTCGTCGAGGAGGAGCTCAAGAAGCTCGGTCTCTTCCGCGAGAAGAACTCGCACGCCATGCAGATTCCCATTTGCAGCCGTTCAGGCGATGTCATCGAGCCTCGCCTCAAGCCGCAGTGGTGGGTCAGCTGCAAGGGCATGGCCGACGAGGCCGTCGCCAAGGTTCGCTCCAAGGAGCTTCGCCTCATTCCCGAGTCTTCGGAGAACACCTGGTTCTATTGGCTCGAAAACATCCAGGATTGGTGCGTGAGCCGTCAGCTGTGGTGGGGCCACCGCATCCCGGCCTACAAGGTTGTCTCGGCGCTCCCCGAAGGCGTCACGGGCGAAAAGTGGTACGTCGGCCGCAACGAGGACGAGGCGCGCGAGCAGGCCGCCAAGGACCTCGGCGTCGACGCCGGCACGGTCGAGCTCGAGCAGGACCCGGACGTTTTGGACACCTGGTTTTCCTCGGGTCTCTTCCCCTTTAGCACGATGGGCTGGATTGGCGAGACCGAGGCGGCCGCCAAGGACTTTGAGGCGTTTTTTCCGGGCACCATGCTCGAGACGGGCCACGATATCATCTTCTTTTGGGTGGCGCGCATGGTCATGATGAGCTTGCAGCTGCAAAAGAAGCTCCCCTTTTTCGAAGTGTTTCTGCACTCGATGGTGCGTGACAAGTTTGGCCGCAAGATGTCCAAGAGTCTTGGCAACGTGGTGTCGCCCGAGCAGGTCATCGACGGCATCTCGCTCGCCGAGATGCACGCTGCGCTCGAGGCCAACACCAACCTGCCCCCGAACGAGGTTGAGCGCGCCAAGGAAGGTCAGCAGCTGGCGTATCCGGAGGGCATCCCGCAGTGCGGCGCCGACGCCCTGCGCTTTGGTCTTCTTACGTACACGGGCGGCACGGGCTCCTCGCGCGACGTCAACCTTGACATCAATCTTGTCGCCTCGCACCGCCGCTTCTGCAACAAGATCTGGCAGGCCACCAAGTTCTGCATGATGAACCTTGGCGAAGGCTTTGCGCCCGAGGCGGACTTTCTCGAGCAGGCTGCCGATGGCAAGCTTGCGCTCGCCATGCGTGACCGCTGGATTCTCAGCTCGCTGAGCCACGCCTGCGTGGAGGCCAATGCCGCCTTTGCCGACTACAACTTTTCCAAGGTTACCGATATTGTGCACGAGTTCTTCTACGAGCGCCTCTGCGACGTCTACGTCGAGGTCCTCAAGCCTGTCATGCGCGCCGCGGAGGGCGACAACGCCTCGTCAGAGGACATCCAGGCGCGCCACCTCGCTCGCAACGCTCTTTGGTGGTGCCTCGACGTGTCGATGCGTCTCATGCACCCGCTCATGCCCTTTGTCACGGAGGAGCTCTGGCAGCGTCTCCCCGGCCGCCCCGCTGGCGCACCGCCGAGTATTATGATCGCGCACTACCCCGCCTCTGACGTCTTTGACAAGCACAAGGCGCAGGAGGGTGTCGAGGCCGAGACGAAGGCGCTCCGCAACCTCGCAGACAAGGAGGCTGACACGACGTTTGAGATTCTCAACCCGCTCGCCTCCTCGATGCGTTCTTTGGCCGCTGACTTTAAGGTCCAGCAGAGCAAGAACCTCATTTACCACCTCAAGGCGACCTCTTCAGCCTCGCGCGAACTTGTCGCCAGCTGCACGAGCGACCTTTCTGTGCTTTCCAAGGCCAAGGAGATTCACGTCTTGGCCGAGGATGCCTCGGAGCTGCCCGTTGGCAGCGCGGCGCGCATCCACGACGCCGAGCTGCAGATCTTTTTGGAGCTCAAGGGCGTCGTGGACCCGGCCAAGGAGATTGAGAAGATTGGCAAGAACCGCACCAAGCTCACCAAGCAGCTCGAGTCTGTCAAGAGCCGCGTCGAAAGCGAGCATTTCCACAAGATGAACGCCGACGCCCAGGAGAAGGACCGCTCCACGCTCGCCGGTCTGGAGACCCAGCTTCAGGGCCTCGACGAGCAGGAGGCCATGTTCAAGAAGATGGCCGAAGACTTTCAAAAGTAAGTAAACGCCGATTTGTTTTCTTTTTTTCTTGTTTCCCTTTTTCAGATAAATTGATGGTGCAGGCCAGCGGCATGCTCATCAATCGCTGTGGGGTCCAGTGCCAAGGTTGCTGGGGTGAGAGCAACATGAGCAAAAGGGGGAAAAGAAGAAAAAGCAAACCAGAAAAGAAAAGAAGGAGCAAGGAGAGGATGTAAAAAGGGCAATATCAGTCGGAGCAGAGAAAAGAAAAGAAAACAAACGCTAGTCTATTCTGACTCGACGTAGGTGCGCTTCAATACGTTGTCCGAGGAGGTGTCGCCCTCGAACTCACGTGTGTCGGGTGCCTCGCGAGGCGGGTATGGGATAATCTCGCCAGAGCGCACCGACACGCGGACCTTGCTTCCGTCTGCGAGGAAGCCAAAGCGCACGCGAGTGGGCATGCCAGTCTTGGGGTCAACATGGCTGACGTTCGAGTACGAGATCGGTGCCGGGTCGTGTGTCTCGACCGTGTCGAGGGTGGCCTCGTCGAGGCGCTCCTGCCTGCGAATGTTGACGTTCTCCACGATGACGGCCTCGTCGTTCTTGAGCAGCTTGATCACGCGGCCAGTCTTGCCGCGCTCGAGGCCGTCCCTAACGACGACCATGTCGCCCACGACGATGCGCCACTTGCGCTTCTGCTTGAGGATCTCGGCCTTGGGCTTTTTCTGGTTGGCCTTGATTTTCTTCTTGCGCAGCCTCGACAGCTCCTCGCGCTCCAGCCGCGCGGCCTTCTTCTCCTCGGGCGACTGCCACTTGGGCGCCGCCGTCCGCGCGATGCCGCGCGTCTGCAGCGCCGCCGCCGCGAGCGGCGCCCGCGCCGCCTCCCGCGCCAGCAGCGGCCCCGCGGCGCGCGGCATCGTGCCGCCGCGCGCCAGCATCATCGCCGCGCCCAGCATCTTCCTTCCCTCCCGCGCAGCGCCGGCAGCGCCGCCGCCGCGCCCAGCGAGGCCTCCGCCGCGCGCGTCTCCGTCCGCGGCGTGCGCGTGGGCGAGGCTTCTGCCGCGCCTTTTTGCTCTGCACTGCTCTGCTCTGCTCGCTGTGCTCGACCAGAAGTAGTTTTCAAACTCTTGGCTGCAGTCAATGCGCGGAATTGGCGGCGCGTCCGCGGGAGAAGCGGGCCGCGTGCGGGGGCGGCGGCGCCGGCTGTTTTCTTTCCTTTCTTTCTTTCTTTCTTTCTTTCTTTCTGTCTTTCTGTCTTTCGTTCTGTCTTGTGCGTGTTGGGCGACTCGTGGATGGACGCCGAGAGCGCCTCCTGTTTTCGCGGGGGACGGCGCAGGAGAGCGAGCTGGAGGAGGAAGGCGGCTTTGCAAAGAGGGGGAGGGGAAATGGGACGACGTGGAGGGAAGAGGGTTTACGAGATGGTTGCGGAGCTGGAGGAGGGAATGGTGGAGGAGCGGGATGTGGATGTGGATGCGGGGATGGAATGGGATGCACTTTGCTGGAGCGACAAATTGGCTGAGAGAGGTCGAGGTTGGGCAAGGCATGAGGGATTTAGCTTTTGGTCCGAGATTGGCTTGTGCGCGTCGGTACCGCCGATCGTCGGAGGCTTGTATGCATCGCAGACTGCGTCTTGGCATGAGATTACAAGAAACTCGAAACTTTCATCACCACGGTTCGAATTGTCACATCAGTCTCACGAACATGCGCACGCGGTTGAAATTTGTGGAAACGTCTCAGACGCGAAACAGAGCAAAGAAGAAGTTACCCTCATGATACGCCAAAAATCCGACTTTTTCTCTCTTTTCGCATGACGATGATGATGCCGCTTGCGAAAGAGCAAAATCAGACGACCGGTTCTTCCATGGTGTCTTTGCGTGCTGGGCATCTCAATCTTGGCGTGAAGCATGTCCGTACTGACATTGGTATGTACCATGGTTCTGGTCTCGTTCTCTCACTTACCGTCAGGTTGCCCACATAAAACAATGTCCGTTGAACTAGTACCACGGTTGGTAGAAATACTAGTAGTTCGAACAGCAACAGCGGCAAAGTCTCGGCAAAGGCCTGCTTGCTCTTGCGCGAGACCGAGCGCGACGCAACCAAAGCGAGCGAGAGGCGGAAAGTAAAGTTTCACTGAGCGCGCGTGAGCGCCTGCCGCGCGCTGTTTGTCGTCGGCGCATCGTGGGCCGCGTTGCACAAACATACGTACATATACATAACATACAACCTTCGGGATGAAAAAGTCTGTCCACTTTAACAGGTCAGAGATCGACCTCGACAGCCTCCGCAAGCTCAAGGACCTTTTCGGCAAGGATGGCGAGCTGGACCAGGATGCCTTTGTTGAGGCGTTTGGGGAAATCCTTGGAAATAATCTCACAGAGCTGCAGCTTACGCATTTATTCATGAAGATCGACGCCAACTCTGACGGAAGCGTCGACTGGGACGAATTCACCAACTACATGTTCCTCGAAAATCAAGATGTTGCAGACGATAGCGAACCTGGCGCCAAACAAGAAGACGACGCTGGCGCGCAATTCTTCCCAGCAACGTACGATATCTTTGAGCTCAACAACGGAGTCAAGAAGTTCCACAAAGACCAAGTCGCAAAGGTGCTCTATCTTGACAAGACAAATCAGCTCTTGAGCGCAAGCCAGGACGGCATGGTACGATTTTGGCACCCGACTACGCTTGTCCATCAGAGCGGTTTCCATACGGGCGCTTTGCAGCCAAATTCGGCCATGGCCGTGCGCGGTACGCAAACATTTGAGCGCAACTGGATCACAGACACGTGTTACATGTCGCGTAGCAACAAGCTAGCCGTGAGCAGCATCGACTCTGGCGTCGCTCTGTATGATCTACAGACGGAGAGTCGCAAACTTGTGGGCCGCATTCCCTTGGAGCGTTTCCGGCACGCAGCACCTCTTTGTCTTGGATATCATTACGAAGCAGCAAGTCATCGCGAGCTATTGCAAATCGGTGACGACGGAGGCGCAGTCTACGTGTACCCGTTACGGGAGCGGCTCTGGAGCTTTGACAACCAAGGGTACGAGCGCTCGAGCAAGCGACCATTAAAGGTCAGCGGGAACCACGAGGATGCTGGCCATGACGGCGACGATGGCATTGGCGCCGGCGCTGGAGGGACAGACGCTGAAGACGGCGATCAAGATGACGATCAAGAAGATGCAGAAGAGGGAGCCGCTTTGCGGAGCGTGCGCGGGGGCGCAGGCACCGCCGCAGGGGCCTCCAAATTGTCTACATCCCGCATCGTCTTTAGACGGCATACGGACCACGTGACACAAGTTGACTATGTGGGCGGGCTAAGTTCGCTCGTCACGTGCTCCTTGGACGCCACTGTTAACGTCTTTGATCTCGAGCGCGCTCGTCTGAAACGCACATTTACACAGCATAAAAAAGCAGTGTACTCGTTCACGTGGTGCGCTGGCTCCAAGGTGATTGCTTCAAGTGGATTGGAGCGCCACATTGTGCTTTGGAGCCCATACTCGCGTCGTAGCGTGGCTTCGCTCTACGGGCACACATCAAGCGTCATCAAAGTGGAGGTCAATGACGATAACAATCAGCTTCTCTCACTGAGTTCGGACAACACCGTCAAGATCTGGGACATTCGCAACCACAAGTGCGTCCAGACGATTGGCATTGGTATGGCCGCAAGTCGTGCGCAGCAGCGCGAGTCCGTGGGCCAGCCCTCTGTGACCTGCATGACATATGTGCGAAAACACAAATCCTTGGTTGCGGCCTCGAACAAGCTCAAGATCTTTCCTCTGCGTCCACCGTCGGAGACGTCGCTCCGAACACACAATCGACCTGTCGTGGCTGCACTTTACAATTCCAATTTTCATCAAGTTGTCAGTGTTGACGAACAGAGCAACTTGCGCATTTGGAATGTGGAAACTGGTGAGGTGAACTCACGCTTCCAGCTCCGCACAAAGCGTCCGGACGATTCTCTCGATCAGGGCGCAAGCCGATTTGCCGCGGCAGCAGCGGGCAACTCCACACTTACGGCTGCTGCGGCCGGTCTTAGCACAGAGAATAGTGGGTTTGACGGTGACGAAAATGCAGCCAACGAGCCCGTTGATGCGCTCAAAGCTGCCAAAGAAATCTCTCTCTCGATGCAGGAGGGCGATGACGCAAACCTTCTCTTGCAGGCTGGCGGCGGCAGCGACGATGGTGTCACAGCGCTTTGCTTTGATGACGGGGGCAGACGCGTCATTACAGGCTCCCACGATGGCCAAAGTCTACGCATTTGGAACTTTAGCAATGGCTGCTTGCTAAAGACGCTGCTCAAAGTTCCCGAAGGCAGCGAAGGCGAGGCCGACAACGACGATATGGAAGAAACTCTCGGGAACCATCAATCGACTTCGCATGCCGAGGTGACTCAAATTGTCTACGTTGTCAACGTGCTGCCACGGATCCCCGGACATCCGACGATCCGAAACAAGTACATTGTTAGCGCCGGGTGGGACCGGCGTATCTACGTCTGGATGGACGGCATGGGAGCGAGCGATGGAAACGAGCAGGGCTATTGCGTGCGCATGCCAGAAAAGGACGAGGATCTTGACAAGGGTCATCGCGACGACATCACTGCAGTCGTGTATCTGCCGCCTGATACGGTGGCCACGGGGGGGCACGATGGACAGGTTATCTTTTGGTGTTTAAGTTCGGGCAAGGTGACCCGGCGCTTTCGCGAACACGGAGCGCCAGGCGTTGAATCGATGCAATTCGTCCAGCGTCTCAACATACTATTGATCGCCGAAAGCGACGGCAACATTCTTGTCCTCGACGTGCTCACGAGCCAGCTTTCAAGATTGGACATTTTCGCGCACTTTCGCCGCTCGCAGCCAAGGCTTGCAAAAGCGTCCGTGGTCTCGTTTTGCAAAGATGCTTCTAACGACATCCTCCTTGCAGGAGACGAGCGTGGTCGCGTACATGTTTGGGAACTCGCAAGCCGGCCTACGAATCATTCAGGAGATGGTGGGAATCGTGGCGGAGATGCACGCCAAGCGAGAGAGGACGTGGATCTCAACAGCTTATTCTTGCCTTGTGCGTGCTGGCAAGCTCACCAGCAGGGAATACGCTCGCTCGACCATGTGAGTCATGCACGTTTGGCAGAAAGCTTTGTGCTTACTGGCTGCGGAGAGGGGTATGTGAAGATGTGGACGCTCACGGGCCAATTGGTTGGTCAATTCGGGCAATTGGACCACTGGTCGACAGAAACTGGGTTTCTCGAAACAGAGGCCGGACGTCGCGCACGTAGAAAGAGCAACCTTCTTTGCGTGAAGGACATGGTACGTGGCCGAGAGGCTCATTTGCGGCCAGCCGTCCAGGAACAACACTTCAACGCGGTGGCAAGCTTACAGGAGAAGGCGACGTTTCGTAAAGTTCCGGGAGCAGGAGAGGTATGGGTCAAACTCGACATCGACATGATTAAGTCTGTGGAGGTTTGTCGCACCTTTACGGATCCAAGCGGGCGGGTTGTGCAAGTTCATCCCAAGACTGTGGTTGGTCTCGTTACAATTACGCGACACGATGAGATCACCAATGAGATCAAGGGATACGACGGCTTGGAGGCGACCGGCTGCCAAGAAATTGCAATTCCGATGTTGGAGTTTCTTAAGGGCAACGAGTCCGGGACTTGGATCCGCGAAGAAGACTACACGGAGCGCATTGGACGCATATACCAGGATGTAGACGATTCGCAAGCAGAGCCATTCAAGGTCTTGTTTATTCGGTGCTTACGGGAGAAGCGCGAGTGGCTTGCTGTGGACACCAAGTTGCAAAATCATCGACTTGGTTTTGCGACAAAGACAATCGCTGGTCTTCGTCCGCCGCGGTCGATTTCCCTCTATTATCAGCGTTTGGAGCTCATTGAGTACTTGGAGTCGCAAGAAGCGACCCAATGCGCTGCGCGTGCCGAGTCTGACGACGCCGCCGAGGGCCAACGCGGTGAAGGAGATGACTCTTTGAGCTATCAGAGCGGCTCGAGGAAGAGTGACTTCTCCAATAAGAGCCGGAAGAGTACAGCCAGTACGCAAAGTAAAAGAAGCAACAAAAGTGATAGCTTTCGGGGACCACCTTTGAATGCTGCTGACGCAGAGCGCCGAGCCGTTGTCATGCTCGGAAAGCTTCAAAAGTCGCACGTGCCACGAGCTCCTGCAGCCGTGCCTTCTTCAATTGCGTCTCGCGTACAGTCGCCACGCACGGCGCGCCGAAGGCTACGATTGCGCGGAGGTGTCCAAGAGACGGAGAAACCCGCAATCGACATGCGGCAGCGTGTGCACGAGATTGCAGATATCCCCATGGACTTTGGTCAGCTTCGCGCGGCCTTGTCGATTGCAGGCGCGATCAATGGTGATCACGACCGAGGTGATGGCCACCAAACGCACAGAAGAAACTTTGGTCACCCATCACAGACGCGAAGGTGATGAGGTCGTTCTCCAAGGTCGACACAAATAAACGTGAATGTAGCAAGAAGTGCAAGAAGCTCGATTGATCTTTGCGGTATGAATAGCGTGAATTCTAGTGTAAAATTGAATATCTTATGATCATTGCATCTGACAGCTAGGGACAGACTCAAATGCAGGACCCGTGCAACCTCGGTATTTGGATGCCACGGGTTTGAGCAAAGCGGTCGTAGACTTGGACTGAGCCATGGCAGGAGCGGGTTGAGGGGACGAAGAGCCGTAAAGGTCGAGATCAAATTCACCGTGCTCATGGTTCATCCAAGCTTCGATGGCATCGACTGCGCGACGAGGTCCCGTTGTCTCGTCGTGGAGAAGCTCTTTGCGGAGATCCTTGCCGAGCTGGTCTGCACGTGCGGCAGTACTGGACGCAAGGGCTTTGCGAATGGCAAGTACCATGGCTCGGGTCTTGGCTCTCGCCGCAGGCACGGCAGCGCCAATCTTCAATCGGTCCACCACACTCGCCCATAGAAATTGGTCGCCAAAAAAAGGGACAGGAATTTGCGCCGTGCCGGCGTACGCGCTCGTCATGAAGGTTCCCGCACCACCATGGTGCATGATCGCGGAGCATTGGGGAAAGAGTTCGCTGTGACGTGCCTCCTGAATGACTATGGTGTTGCTGCTGAGTGCCGACCAAGCTGCCTCTGCCTCTTGGAGAGTGATGACACTTGGGTTTGTTGGTGTTTTTTTGTTGTTGTCCTCGTCTTCGTAAGGTTCATGTAATGATTCCTGTGCCGGTGGACTTGGCGGATGCGTCGCTTTGTCGTTGTGGATGGGTTCCATTGCGATGTTCGTTTCGTTATGGCGCTCTCGCAGCGCTGGGTCATCTTTACTCTCATCCTGTGTTTGTGATTGCGACGATGCATCAGACGCTGGTGTCGGTGTGTGAGCGCGAGTTGTAAAGCCCTGCGCAAGTTTTTGCATAATGGATACCGAGCCTGACCGCGGTGAGGCCGACTGCGTTTTGCGAAGATTGGACGCTGGAGGAGGAGGAGGAGGAGGAGGAGCTGCTGTTGCGAGAAGGGGACGAAAGGCATCAAAAAGAACATCACCGTGGGCAGGGACGGTGCACATGTTGCGAGGGTTGGCGAGCTCTTGCTCGACGATATTGGCGTGATGCAGACATTGGAAAATGACGGCGCGCGCGCCTGGCAATCCCCAGGACGTGCCATCTACGTGGCGGAGGCATGCGAGACGATGGAGAGCTTGAATGATGCAAGCCACCAATTTGCGAAACTCGCCCTCAGGGGCGTTGATAGATCCAAAGCCAATGTAAAGAGGACCCCTGTCATCGAGTGCGCGCGCTCGCGCGAGAAAAGCGTCAAGTTGAGAAGAAGTGTGGAAACCATCGACCTTGGACGGCCCGTGCGAAGCGGAAAGCTCGTTGTGGCTTTTGAGAAGCGCGAGACGGTCGCTCTTGGTCATGAGGTAGCCACTGATCATGATATGGCGGCCCCAGTCTCGAGGCTTGGGGATAATAAGGGAGCTCCAGCAATAGAGAAAGGGCACCTTGCGCCCATTAACATTGATGTTGGAGCTGGCGGCCTCGGACTCGTAAAATGCCTTGGCCGGAAGTCCGAGCTGCTTGGCTCGAAAGTGGTTGACGTGATCCTTGATTGAAAACCACGTAGCGGTCTCAAAGAGACCGTAGGAAGAAGGATTAAAGACGGAGGGCGCGGCCTTGTCGTTGGCGGCCGAAAGATAGAGTGGGAAAGGAAAGTCGCGCGAGCGGGTCCAGGGCATTGTAAAGAGCATGAAGACGGGAATGCGCAGGTACTCGGCGAGATGGACGCCACAGTGTGACACTGGATTTGCAACAATGAGCGCGAAATGAGCATCTTCAGGTGGCGTCTGTACGCACGCGTACATGTCGTCAAAGATCCCCTTCATGATGGCGCGGAAGAGGGTGTAGTTGCGTACGACAAAGTTGGGGCTAGAAAAGGACACAGAGGAGCTCATGAGCTCCATGAGGACCTTGGGGTCGCCTGCAATTTTCCAGAACTCGAACCCATAGCGCTGCACGACGTTGGCAAAGGCAGCATGCGTGGCGATGCGCACATGGTAGCCTCGCGCAGTGAGTTCCTCGCCGAGTGCGAGAAAGGGGTTGAGGTCTCCGCGAGACCCAATCGTGACGAGGAGGGCGCACGGCTTGCCCTGCCTGGGCGGCTCGTCTTGGCGCTGCCGCTGCCGCTGGCGCTGCTGCTGTGCTGGCTCGTGCTTGGCAGAGGCCCCCGCTGCCGCTGCCGCCGAGCGTCCCGGCGTGGTGTCGTCGGCCTCAGCGTCACGCGAGGTCGACCGTCTGCCGCGCGGCCGCCAGTCCACGTCGGCCTCGTCGTCGCTGGCCAGGATGGTGTCCATGCTGAGCCCCTTGAGGCGCGCGTCCAGCTGCCCCGGCATCGATTCTCGCCCTCGCGCGCGCGCTGCCGGCGTCAAGGTTCTGCCGGGACCCGGCTCCCGCGAGGACGAGAATCGATGCCGACGATCGCGCGGCGACCGAGCGGCTCAACGCGCCGCCCGAGCCGGCGGCTGCGGACGCGGCGCGCAGCGCGGCGCGGGAGCCCGAGAGCTCTTTCGGCGCCCGGGCGACGCGGCGGCGGCCTCGCCTCGGAGGACCGTCGAGGACGGAGGCGGCCTTCGAGTTCTGGCCTGCGAGCGTGCATGGCATGGTGGGACATGGCGAGTTCATGGGCCCGGTGAGAACAGAACGAACGCGAGGATGTGGATCTCCAAGTTCGAGGCGGCAGTGATCGATCATTCGCGACGCAACTCAGGTGGCGAAGAAATGGGTTGTGGGCGGCCAGGGTGCAAGAGCGGGCGGAGGGAGGGAGAGCAGATAGCGAATGCACGCGTGGCCTGGAGCGGGCTGTGCGCGGCCGCGCGTGTCGGCGTGCTGCAACGGCAGCTTGACTGGGCGGGGAAGCTGTGCGTGAGACTGCTTGAAGTTGCATACTTTGGAGTTACTGCGCGTCGCCACTGTGAGCAGCTGCCATTCTTTACAGTTAGCTTTACAGTTAGCCATCGTGTTGGGTCGTCGCTTCGACCCCGTCTCCACGCGCCGCTCTCGTTGCCGTCGCCAAAGGCAGTGTTGCTTCATCTCTGCGGAGAAGGCTATCTACGTGCACGTGCTCGTGCCCCTACCCGCGCGCCTTCCGCCTCAGCAGGCGACACTACGGGTTGAGCCAGGCCCAGAACGATGACTACCACGGGAGGGGCAAGCGAAGCTTGCAATGAACAGGCGCTACCTGAACGAGAGAGGCATCGAGATGAGTACATCTTCGATGCAGTTCGCTCACGCGCAATGTACCGGGGTAAAAAGAATAGATTTGAGGGGGGCGCTGAGGTCCTGGTCTTCAAGACTCTTGCTGATGCAGATGAAGTCCTCAAGCTTCTCAATGTGAAGAACACAATGTCTCAAGGTTGTGGACGGATAGCAAAGCCTGGCAGAGGCTTCTTTACCTTTCTGGCGTCCTTAAACGATGTTTTCTCTGAAGGTCGTGCACCTCAAAACGGCTTCGCGGTAGCTGCACGCGTCATCCTTAGCGCGTTCCGTGACCAAGATAAGCCAATCCCATCCATTCTCGTCGACGATCAAGGATGGCGCACCGCAGATACATGGCCTAAATCACTGCATAAAAGCAAAATTATCACGAAGGCTGAGGCTGACCTTGACCGGGCAGTACAAGCCGACGCTCCCCTTACTACGTGGACTGAGCGCTGGTCATGTCGCGTGAAGCGATCTCGGCAAGATGATGGAGGCATGTCACGTGGATCCAAACACCGTCTTGCTATGGTTCAGCTGCACGACCTTAAGCAGATCCTCGGTCTCCTTGAGTACACGAACCGCACTCGCGAAGTTGCCTTTTCCCGGCCTCAAATGGTCTGGTTTGATGAAAAGAAGAATGCTCGTCGTGTTGCGGTGGTAGATGTGATTGCAAAAGGCGAGCTCTTTCAATGTATTTGCTCAGCATTGGACTCAGGAGAAGTGTTGAGCTCGCATGGCACGCCACCCGAACCCAGAGCAGACAACTCCTCCACGTCTCCTGCAGCAGCGGAGCCCGATGTATGCCGTACTGGTCCCCTCTCTCCTGCGAATGGACAACAGCACCCCACGAAAGGTGATTCAACGGGAGAAATCGCCTCAAGGCCGCTCCTTGCCTCTCGAGCAGCCGTAAATGAGGAGATGAATCATCTGCTCCATGGCGTGAAGGCGATTGCAGATTTTGCTAGCTTTGCGAAGAATGGAAGCAATGAAGCGCTCGACTTCGACGTCGTACGCAAGGGTTTCGAAGCAGCACAGGCCCTCGTTGACATTGCCGAAGCCTGGGCTGGTCGACAAGCAGGCTTATCCATGAAGCCATTGGCAGCGGGTTATCAACTGCGAGTGAAGATGGGCACCAAAAGGAAACGGGCTCAGCATGAGTCTTGTGGGTGTGATGTTGTGGTCTTGAAGGTTCAATTCAGTAACACACCATGTGTTGCGCTCCTTTTCGTACGATTCAATCCCTCCGATGGGTCCCAACTGCACTCCTGCAATGTTGCGGCCACTGTGTCCATGCAACGCCGTTCTGGAGAAGCATCGCTCATGATCCTAAAGAAATTACAACAACAGGAAGGCGGTGCTGACGACAGCATCTCTGGCGACGACCATTGTCTGGACAATCATTCCATCGACGAGGACGAGGACGAGGACGAAAATGCCATCGAGCAAGATTTAGCGTTGCAGGATGCCGAACTCATATCTCGGAGTCGCTCTCTGGCCACCGATATTTCTGCGACGCTGGTTGAGATCTTGGCGATGGCCCGTGAGGCGAGATCACTTCTAGCCCAGATCAACAAACCCTCTGAGGTCGATCAGGTGCAGCAGCTTCGCGAGGAGATGTTAGCGTCGGCGCAGACCGTATCAGATTTCACGGAGCATCTACGGCACTCCGCGGACCTTCTGCAAAACAACAAAACTTCATGTTATTAATTTTAAAAAACAAGAGTGGGGGGCTTGCTCTTCCTGGCGAGCTGTTGCCTCGTCCGATCATTCACATTGCAAGTGGACACTGACAGAGCACGCAAGTGAGACCTGACTGCCCCAGATTGCGTCAACAGCGTACGCTTGACCCTGATGACCTACTTCTGAATGCCGGGCAGCAAGCGAATCGCGCGCGAGAGCTACGACAGATTAGGCAGGCAACGCAGAGCTTACTGGCTGAACGTTGCGCCGTTGCAGATAAGCACGCGTCAGCCATAAACGACCTATCCGAGACTCGTTCATCTGTAATACATTCAGTGATGGAGGCACTAAGGGCATTGCAAGGAGCTATAGCGCTTGATTCTTCGAATGTAAGTCCCTGCAACATCCCCGCGTCGTAGAGCACGCACGAAGCATCGAGCTGTGTAACGCCAGGCACCACAAACGTGGCGGCTGGATCGCAGGGCGTTGCGTACGGGCCGTCTTTGCAATAAACGCAAACAAACGCGATGCCCGGGAACAGCGACGCGCGTGCAAAGCGACCAAGAATTTCTGAGGCACATATCAGCCGCCAAGGAGGGCTGCACTTCGTCAGACAGCAGCAAGAAAATTTACAGCAAGGATGGCGAGAACGCTTTCCGAGACCCGTGAAGACAATTCTTCTGAGCCATGCAACCACTGCCGAATCTGCTTGAACGAAGTCATTTGTGCAGAAACGTTTCCTTCTTGCAGTTGCATTACCCCTACCCGACCCTTTTTACTGCATCAGCTGAACTTTGTTGAATCTCGGGCTCATTCTCTACTCCACCCCCTAACTGCAGAAGATGGAGCCATTTTACCTCCTTGCCACAGAGGGCGACCTTTGTTGTAATTTTGATGGTCGACTCATTTTGTTGTAATTTTGATGGTCGACTCATTTTACACTCTTGCTATAGAGGCTGGGCTTTTCGAGTTTTGCATGCTATACGGCCGGATTTTCCTATAATTCCCCTCCCCTTGTACTCACGAGTCCTCTTTATGCTACCCCCTCCCCACCCCAAAGCAAGGCGCTCCAGGTACGCTACATTTCGCCACATTGAAATCGCCTGGAAAACTTCTCAACGAGAGGTAAATACCGTCGCGAATTTTGCGCGTCACGATCTGATGTGAGTCATCCATGCCAAAAGTGCAATACCAGATTTCAAGTTGTGACTCGACTTGACTCGACTCGAGTGGGTCTGCCATGACATGAAACCCAGTCCTCGGGCGGGCTTTGACCATAGATTTTCTGGCGACGACGGTGGACAGTAGAGTGCGGAGAGGAGAAAGAGTTTCTTGTTCATGGTGGACAGATAGCGTCAATTGTTATCACATGGTCCCAAAACAGGGCCTTTTGTTTATTCTAGCTAGTACGGAAACGCTTCATGAAGGCGTCGTTATCAGAGGCGTTGGCGAGCGCCTCTGGATTTTCACGCTTTCGATTTTCCATCATCTTTCGGACATTTTCCATGTAGGCATTGAGTGAAGCGTCGTCAAAATTTGCACCAGGTCCACCGAGCCCGTTCCCTACGGTACTCTGTGATGGTGCTGAAGCGGGACTACTCGTCTGGGACGAGAGTGAGATGTTGTTGTTCACAGTCTGAAAAGGTTGCAATTGGCCACCATTGGCAGCTGCGAGGAGGGCAAATTGCCGGTTGAATTCTCGCTGATACTCTTCAATAATAGCGGTCTGAGGCTGTTGGCTGCTCGCGAGGACTTGCTGCTGTTGCTGTTGTTGTTGTCTCTGCTCCTGTTCTTGCTGTTGCTGCTGCAACTGCTGAAGATGTTGCAATTGCAGTTGTCGTTGCTGCTGTTGCTGGATCAAGAGCTGTTGTTGTTCTTGCTGCTGCTGCTGCTGCTGCTGCTGCTGCTGCTGTTGAAAAAGCGCTGCGCGTAAGGCGTCAGCTTGTTGCTGGGTGAGACCCGCGAGAATAGAGCCGATCGAAGGCGGTGGCGCAGCAAGTGCAGCAGGCTGCTGGGCATCGCCACGGTAAAAGGGACTCGATGTCGCCGTGTGTTGCGTTGTGTCTTGTTGTTGCTGCTGCAGCAAGGCGTGCTGGTGATCACGAAGACGAGCTTCGTGAAGCTTTGCAAGCTGCAAGAGACCAGGCTCGAGAGACGCGGAATTGCTCACTTCCTGCGCGAGACGTCCTTCGCGAGCAAGATCCTGCTGAAGAAGCGGGGCAAAGAGGCCGGGCGCAAGACTGTGTCCGCTCGCGAGCAGCGAGGACTGCGAACTTCCTAACGAAGAGGGGTCGAGCGGGAAGGTGGACGCATGGCCTGAATAGGAAGAGGGGATGGTGGCCGCCGCTGCCGCCGCCGCCGCTGCTGCGGCGGCAGCAGAGGCAGAAGTGGGTCCATCAGTGGCGGCGTCTTGCGCCCCTTGATACATTTGTACTAATCGTGACATCTCGTGCGGAGGGACGAGAGGGTTTGCGGTGGAGAGTATGTTTGCTGTCGACATGGCAATGGAGGGGGGCGGCACGTGCGGGGCCGAGGGGACGCCCACGGGTGCAGATGCGGATGCAGAAGAGGAAGAAGACGCAGAGGTAGGATACGCATTATATCGCTCTGCAGAGGCAGCTTGCTGCATGACTTGTTGCGCGGAGAAGGGCTCGAAAACGGAGGGAAGACTTGGACTGCAAATCGTGCAAGAGCGTGTCCCGCAGCGCGCGATGCCTGTCTCGACGCGTTCGCGGGCAAGCAAAAGGCACTTTGTGCACTTTTCTTTGCGAGTACAGCGAACGGCATGCGAGAGGAGAACGTTGAGATGCTGTCCCTTTTCTACGCGGCGCAGCATGAAGTGATGGCGCACCGCGTCGAGCGAGCGGTCGGTTCCGCTGCGCTGTTTGAATCGCACGGCGATTTCGTGCATCCATGATTTGCGGTGAAACTGTCTTGCGCGGACTTTGTGTAAGAAGGATCTCGTGAGTTCGTCGTCGGAGCGAATGATGTCGACGAGCATTTCCTGTTCCTCTTTGGTGAACCTTCCGGAGTTGCTCGCATCGTCGCCGGAGGGGGATTTGCTTTTATGGTTTTTGCTGTTTTGGTTCATGCTGCTACTGCTGCTACTGCTGCTGCTAACGCTGCTCCCTCTGCGCTTGTTGGTTTGTGGTTGGTCGTTTTCCGTCTTGACGGCTCGGCTCGCCTCCTTGTTGTTGTTGTTGTTATTCTTGTTATTGTTGTCGTTGGCCTCCTTGCCGTCGTTGTTGCTGCTGCCGTCATTGTTGTCGCTAAGCTTGACCACCATCGTGGGGTCGCTGCTGGCGGGGCGCCGATGCCGCTGGTCGGCCGCGTCGGCGGCGGCCCCCGGGCGGCGCGCGGGGTCTGTGGTGTTGCACGTTTTTCCTTCTCACTGGACCTCGCTCGCGTTCGCTCGTGTGGGTCTGACGGCGCAGTTGCGGAGGCCCTAAATAGCCGCCCACGCCTGCGCCCACGCCTCCTCGGCCGCGCCTGCGTCCACGCCGTGGCGAGCGGGCCAGCCGAGAAAAGAGGAGAGCAGAGAAGAGCCCCTCGCCGTCTACGGGCCTGTGCTCCGCCTCGCGGGTCCTGCGCCCTGGCCTGCGTCGAGGCCGGGTCGAGTCTGGTCTCGAGGCTCGGAAGCGAGCACCTCGAGCAACGTCGCGGCGACGAGCTCGCGCCAATCCAGCGCGCCTTCCCGCCTCCTCGCCGAGCTCTTGTTCGCGCCCTCGCCTCCTCGCCCGCTGCCTCGCGCGCAGCAGCAGAAAGCTCTCTCGCCAAGCTCGCTCGCTCGCTCGCTCGAGGCAGGAATGCGCGCGCGAGGTCGGCCGCGACGACTCGCGCGAGACCGGGAGAGAAAGAACGAAAGAAAGAAAAGAAATGCCCGAGCGCGATGCCACTCGGCTTCTCTGTGCTCGCCTCTTCGTCCCGAGAGGCCGCGCTCGAAGACGCGCGAGGAGCTAGCTAGCTCGCCGAGGCGCCGCGCGTCGGGACCTCCTTCCCCGCGGGCGCCGCCGCGCCGCTCTCCGCGCGAGGCGGGCAGCGCGAGGCCTGCCGTCTCCGGAGAAGATGAGATGAGATGAGATGAGTTGAGATGAGATGAGATGAGATGCGGCGCCGGTCCGGGCGGTCCGGAGGGCGAGCCGGGACCGCGGTCTCTCGCGCGGGTCGGGCGCGGTCGGCGGCGGCTCGCGGGCCGGGGTCTGCTGGCCGCGAGGCGGCTCGCGCGCGGTCGGCCGCGAGGCCTGCAGCTAGCGAGCGAGCGAGCGAGCGAGCGAGCTGCTTAGGTTTGGAGTGCGAGGTTGTTTCTGCTGGCAATGCGCCCTGCGCGCTTGCCTTGCAGATGCTGCTCGCTCGCTTGCTTGCTCGCTTGCTTGCTCGGTTCCCGCGAGACTCTGGCTCTTGCCGGGCTCGCGCTCCTCGCACGCTGCCGCCGCAGCGCTGCGTTGCCGCTGCCGCCGCCGCTGCGAGGGCGGGAGGCAGGCAAACCCGTCTGGTCGCTCGGAACGGGGATCGAGGGAATGGGAAATGGTCGCTCAGAGAGAAGGAATGCAGGAATGAATGAATGAATGAACGGCCGAACGAACGAACGAACGAATGAAAGGACGAAGAAAAGGATGTTTGGATGATCGCACGATCGACCCGTCGAACAAGCCGCCAATCGACCGGTCTAGCGAGGGGTGAGCAGCGGTGCGCAGTGCGCGACCGCCGCCCGTCTCTCCGTTCAGTCTCGACTCTGCGGTGCGACGCTGTGCGACGCGTGCGAGGGCGCGCGGCAGAAAACAAAACAAAACAAAAAAGCAAAACAAGAAAGAACAAAACAGACCAAAACCACAGCAGCCAAACCTTCGGAACGGAAGGTCCTCGCTCGTGCCGGGAGGAAGCAGCCATATCAAAAGCAAGCAAGCAAGCAAGCAAGCCCGCACGCATGAGCGGCACAGCAGCCAGCTGCAGCTGCAGCCGCGCGCGAGAGTGAGTGAGAGGGAGCGCAAAATAAAAACGAAAGAAAAAAGCAAGCCGCGCGAGGAGGGGGAGCAGGAAGGAAGGAGACGCCTCCCCGCAGCCTTTAGGAAGCAGCCGCGCCGGGAAAAAGTGGCGGGCAGACAGCTGTGGGAAGGTGGAAGCGCGGCGCGCTGAGGGGGTGGAGGAAGAAGCTGCAGGAGGAAAGGAGGCGGTTGAAAGAGGAAGGTGAAGAGGAAGGAGGAAGAGGCGACGCGCGCGGCCCGGCCGGGCAAGGGAGACCCGGACTCGCCCTCGCCTCGCACCTTTGCTTTGCATTGACAAATGTGACGTGCTTGCTTTGCGTTGGTTTACCTACATTGGCGCGAGGTCGCACGCTGCAGGCTGGCCAGCGCAGGCGCCCTGACGCGCACTGCTTCGCTCCGACTTGCGATGGCTGTAACCAGAGGCGGCTCGCCATTTGGGCGAAGATAAGTCGACGGCATGAAGCTGCAGCTGCAGTGCAGCCAGATGCATGCATGCATGTATCTATCTACGAGTATGTATGTACGTCGCAGAATGCCCGATGGACGGCCAATGGACCATGGACCACAGATCGCGGACCGCGGACCGTGGAGAGCGAAACTCCGAGTCGCATCGCACGCCTGCGGCCGGCCGCGGGAGCGCTGGGGCCGGCCACGGTCGCTCAAGCAAGCGTGCTCGTGAGCGCGCTCGTGATCGCGCGCCAGCGTGGGGGTGACCATCCGCCTCCCTCCCTTCCCTCCCTCGCTCCTTGCCAGTGCTTGCCTGTCTCGCCCCTTCTCGCGGGCGGTCGGCCGGTCGGTCGGTCAGTCAGTGAGCCGAGCCAGACCATCGCGGCGCACGCACGGCTGACTGACAGATGCCACAGCCGCCCGCGCGTCCGATCAATGCAACCGCAATGCGGCACCACCAACGGCCTTAGGCGTGAGCGTGATCGAGATCGGGCCGCAGCGGCTGGCGGCCGCAGCAGCGGTGCGCAGGCGAGCAATCGTATCATGATGCGGTGCGCAGGCGAGCTTGCCGCAGCCAGTTGTCTCGCTCGCTCGCTCGCCGCCGCTCGGGACGCAAGGGTTGCTTCGGCAGGTCACTCGGAGGCGCGAGGGAGGAAACAGGCTGCAAGCTGCCTGTTTAGGTGATGGTGGGGCGGCCCGAGGCGCCTTCGCAAGCTCGCTCGCTGGCCGGGCGAGGAAGGGAAGGGAGGCAGTGGCCGTGGTGGCTGGCCGGTCGGCCGGCTCGCGAGCTGCTCTGGCGGACTCTATGGTCACCGCTAGAGCAGCGCCGCGCGAGGTCCCGGCTTTCTCGCGCGCGCACCCCCTCACGATGGACTCGGCGCTGCGAATTACGCGCGCGGGGACTCGCAGTGCGCGCGGCTCGGGCGCGGCAGCCGGCTGGCACATGCAAATGCTTGCACGCATGCACGAAGGAGAGGAAGAGCGCAGGCGACGGGAGAGCGAAGGGATGCGAGGCGACGCGACGAGATTTGCGGCACGGAGACGAGGTATAGATGGATGGCTGGCTGTTCGTGGGCCGGTCCCGAGTTGAAATAAAAATCACTCACGCGTTGGAAATCGCTCGCGACGGAGAAGAAGAAGAAGAATTTTTCGCGAAGCACATGCGCGCGTGCATCCTCGCGCTTGCATCATCAGCCGCGGCGAGAGCGAGCGCGTAATAAGCGAGCGAGAGCAAGAGACTGTGAACAAGAAAAACGGTTTCAGGGAGACAGAGAGACCGTTGAGCCTGCCAGGCAGGGGCACCGCAATCAGCGCTCCGATCACGTAACGTGGCATTCAAGCGAGCGAGTGCCCCAATCGGAGTGTAAGGCCCGTCACCAGCGCGGTCGTTGCCTCCATGCTCGCGCCGAGCTGGCGGGCTGCAGCGGCCGCAGCTGCGCCAGGGCGGCCAAAGAAGTGTCGACAGGCCGTGCTGCCCGGCCCCCGCAGGACGCCGAGGGAGGGGGAGGGGGAGGGAGAGAAGACGCGGGGGGGGGGGGGCGCGGTTGAGGTCGCAGACAGACTGCCGCGGTCGGTCCCCACGGTTTCTCCAGGCTCCGCTGGGCAGACAGACGCCACGATAAAGAAGTGAAAGAAACAAATGATGACCAAATAAATGAATGAAACAGTTTCCCATCTCTATAGGCCTTGTCTTGTTTGTAGCGGCGACTTACAGTACGATTCACTTGTTGCCAGTCTGTGTTCCTCCGAACCAGGGCATGCCGGAATCGGCCTCGTGCGTCTCTCTCACTCTCTCCGAATCGACGATGCGCTGGCTGGCTGGCGATGGCG
The DNA here is from genome assembly GCA_003116975.1 of Aurantiochytrium sp. KH105. Lineage (NCBI taxonomy): Eukaryota > Bigyra > Thraustochytrida > Thraustochytriidae > Aurantiochytrium > Aurantiochytrium sp. KH105. The sequence goes on along the minus strand of BGKB01000017.1, from coordinate 71,786 downwards.
AGCCTGAGGTGCGCGAGGCTGTCCGGGTGACGCGCTGTGGCTGGCCGGCCTGGTTGGCTCCGGGCCGGAGGGAGGAGAGCAATGGGTTCGCTCGCGTGGACATGGGTTAAAGAAGAAAAAGAGGGGCGGTATGGAGGGAGGCCGCCCGAACTACGAGAAAGCGACCAAACAGCAACCAAACAGCAACCAAGTCAGCTAAATCAGCGACCAGGCAGTCACAAAGAAGGGTAAGAGAGAAGCAAGCAAGAAAGCAAGAGCACAAGGCTAAGGGCAGCGGAGTGGTACAGGGCGACGAACGGTGCGGGTGTGCTTGGTCGACAGACCTTGCTCCAGCCAGCAGCCTGAGCTACGCATTTGACGGCTGCGGGAAGAAGCGTGTTGGAAGATACTATCTCGTTGCTCCCCGCAGCAATATTGCAAGGTATACCACTGGAGATTAGTACACGTTTCAAAGTTCATGCTGGAGCGAGGGCGGGACCAGTGTGGGAAACTGTGGGTAAGCGACCTCGACGATGGCCCCACCGCACGCAGCTGTGGGCCGTAGCCGGACCGCGAGCCACTGCTGATCTGTCTTGTCTGTCGATTCAGCAAGCTAGCTAGCTGGCTGGCTTGGCACTGTCGCTCGTTGGCTGGCTCTCGCGGGCAGGCTGCTTGCCTGTCCGTCATTCACCAGCCAGGTAACGTCCTGCTTTTCTCATCTCGCGTCCTTCTCCGCCTCCTACTTCCATTACTTCCCCTTCATTCAATATTCTTTCTTTCTCTGTTTCTTCCTTTCATTCGTCTCATAGTCCTTTCCCAGGTCTCGTCCTTTCTCCTTCGACTCGCCTTGCCCGGATGCGTTTGAATATCGTTTCCGCCGCCAGCAGCGGCAGCGGCCCGGCTAACTGCATAACTCTCTCTCTGAGACACCAATCTTCATCCTGCTGCACAGTCCGTCACAGCAGGCCAGGCCCGTTTCTGCTCCCTCCACCCTTCGGGCGAGCCCCGCGAGGTCTCTCGTTCCCCTTGCGCTCGAGCTGAGCTCGCGCAGTCGACAACGTGACGCTGGCCGCACCGTCTGCACCGCACATCGTCCATGCCTCAGTGGTCACTGGCGGTCGTCGTTTCGTTGTTTTTCTTTGGCCAATCGATCCATCGCCCGTCCGTTCGTCCGTCCGCCCGCGCCCGCGGCTGCGGGCGCTTCCGAGACTACCTCGACGGACCGGACTATACCGCCGCGACGATTCGGCGGCGCGCTCGGCCAGTCTTCCCGTCGCTCCGCGTGACGGCCGCGGGCGGTGGTATGCGCCGCACGCGAGGTGCTTGACTCGCGAGAGAAGGTCATTGGCCGCGCGACGCTCACGTCTGCGTTTTTCGTTCGGCAGGGCGACTCAACCGCTCGAAAGGAGCTGCGGACCATCGCCATCGCTGCGAGCAAGGGCAAGAGGGAGACCGCGGCAGCCAGCCAGCCAGCCAGCCAGCCAGGCAAGATTGGCTGGCAGCGACCAGCGACACGAAGGAGGACTTCGCCTACATCGCATCGCATCGCATCGCATCTCTTCTGCAGTGGTCGCCGAGAAATCGTCGTCTTGGGGCACCGATACGTACTCGGATCTGCAGCTGCAGCTGCAGCTGCAGCGGACTGGTTCCCCGAGGCCCGCGACTTCGATCGACGTGGCCAGCTAACTCCTCCTCCGCAGAAGTAGCTTGCGGCCATCATGCCGTGGTGCTCGCGATCAATCAAAGGATACACTGCTGCAATGCAGCTTTTCTTGGAGAGCTAGTTTGGCGTGTGCTCGCGCGTGCCCGCTCGGCCCTGTGGTACCGGGCCAGTCTGCTGCAGCCGCAGCCGCCCGCGCGGAGCCAGAGCGTCCGCTGGTAACGGTAACCAGGAGCTTGGTTAAGCCCGAGGAGTGCTCGGTCGAAGTGTCAATCATGGGCTTGGCGGGAACGGGAATGAAAGTAGGAAATGAGGTAGGGCACTAGTTCCCTGCCAGCTTGCTTGCTTGCTTCCTTGCTTGCTTCCTTGCTCGCTTCCTTGCTTCCTTTCTCTCGCCGCTTTCGCTGCGCTGCCAGATGCTCTTCCCGTCGCGAGATTCTTGTCGGAAACGGCCTCGTGCCGGCCCAGAGCGCGCTTACCGCCGCGAGCTGCGATCTCACGCTGGGCCGACGGCCGGAACGCGCGGCGGTTTGTGGCCCTCTCGCGATCGCGGGAGGGGGGAGGGTCGTTGGTTCGTTGGTTTCGCTCGCTGCGTTCGCTGTGTCACGTCGCGATTGCGTTCGTCAGAAGGCCGCGTGTATTTGTGTGCAGACGGCGGGTTCATCGTCCGGGCCGCCGCCTTCGAAATCGCGTAGCGGCGGTATGTGCATACTAATTTCCTGCACCTTGGCGATGGCGACGGCGTGCGGGCTGCGGCCAACCCTGGTAGTGCAGGTGTTTCCGGATCGGGGACCGGCGATTTGGCTCGGGCCAAAGGCCTGCGCGCATGAAAGAAACGCGACATGCAAAACGCGTCGCGGATTGCCATTGCGGGAGCCTCGAAAGAGCGCAGGCCCGAAAGGGAAAAGGAAAACAGCGAACGAATGGCTAGATGACGGGAAAGGAGAGAAAGCGATCGATGGGGGGTACAATAGGCGGAACCGAAAAAATAAAAGGAAAAGAAAGGAAAGGGTGCTTTCAGCGAACTTCAAGGCCAAGCTAGCAATGCTGTGCACAGAATAGAACAGTACGGCCAAGACCAAGGCTGAGCGAGGCCAAGGCCAAGGCTAAGCCCGGCACAAGACACAGAAAGTATGGAAGAAGAATGCACAACGCAAAGACGCACGCTGTTCTTGTTAGTGATGCACTGGACTGTCACAGCAGGGCAACTGCTGCTGGCTGCTTGCCGGCCGCATGAGATTCTTCCTCCTTTCACCTTTTCCGCCACGGGAGCAGGCAGGCACAGCACTGGCAGGCAACCAGCCAATTATTCAGATAGCAACGAGGTACTTTGCTTCCTGCTCACGCGTGCTTCGTTCGGAACCACGCGAGGCCACGAGACGAAGCGTCGTCGTCGCAAGAAATTTGTTTGCCATTGCGATGTTTGTTCATTCATCGCTGGTCCAGTCCCTGCTGCCGCCAGCGACGCGACACGCGACCGCGAGGGGATGTCAAGCAGCCGCCGCCGTCCGGTCAGCGTTTCGGGCCCGGCCTCGCGCTCGCTGGCCGCCGCCCGACGCGTGCTGTCTGGCTCGTCAGACAGGCGATGCCAGGGGGAGCTCAATGAGAGAGACCGTGACCGCCTTTGTCAACTAGATCCAGGCGGGGGCCGCCAACCGGGCGCGCGCCACTCTTCGTTCTTCCCGCTTCGCGGCTGCGACAGAGGCTGGCACCCGCCGTGCTGCCACGGCTCCTCGAACGCTCCTGGCCCGAAGAGCCGCGGCTCGCCCTGCTCCAGCAGCACAGCACAGCACAACGCCAAGCAGGCAAGCAAGCAAGCAAGCAAGCTCGGTCCACGGCCGCGCGCAGGTGCGTCCATGCGTGCACTCGCGCTCGCTCGCCGCTCGCTCGCGCGCTCCCTGCACATGCGTACCTGCACTTCTTCTGCACTGCGCTTTCTTGAGCGCGCGGCTCCGCTCCGCTCCGATCGCGCGGCTCCGGCCGACCGGCCGACCGGCCAGCTAGCTTTCTTTCGATCGACCGAGCGATCGTCGAGCGACGGCGGCTGGGGCGGCCGGGAGCCGTGCAGGCGCGCGCCGAGATCGGTCCGGGCGGCCAGGGCGACGGCGGCCGCGGCGCGAGGTGTGATCGCGGTGGTCACTGGCGCGGGCGCGGCGGGGAGGAGGGAGACGAGGAGCAAAGGGAGACAAAAGGGAGAAGGCCGCGTCGCCGGGCGGGCGGAGGCGGAGGCGGAGCGTGCAAGCAGCAGAGAATGCGGGTGCGGAGGCCGCGTTTGCGAGCCCGCGTTTACGAGCGCGCGCGAATGCGATGAACGAGGCGGAGCGCGGAGAAGGCATGGGAGGGAAGGAAGGAGGGAGGGAGGGAGAGAGGGGGTGCGAGGCTGCGGCGACGCGCTCGTTCGTGACGGAGACGGAGCGAGCGAGGGAGGCGCGGTGTTCATCGGCTCCGTGCGCGGCGATGGTCGGCCGGCGATGCAGGGATGGATGGGTGTTCCTGCGCGCAGCAGGGAAGTTCCGTACGCAGCAACAGCACCACTTCGCTCGTCTACGCGGCACGAACGCGAGGCAGCTTTGTAGTTTCGCGCGGCAAGCACTGCAGACAGAGCAGCCACAGAGCAGGCCAGCCAGCCAGCCAGCCAGCCAGATGGCCCTAGCCCCACACCTGGAATACGCACAAATCTACCCGAAGGCGAGCTCCCGCCCGCAGTCGGCCGGCGTGCGAATTTGGAAGAGGCTCGCCACCCCCGGCCGGCGGTGCGGCCCGCAACGGCCCGTCCCACCCACACCTGCAGCCTACTACCCGGAGGTAGCCCCACCCTTGGCCCCGCGGTCCCCGCAGACGCTAGCGGGGTGTGAGAGGATGGATGTGCCACGAGAGAGTGCGGGGTATGGGGTGTAGGGACCCTGCTGTTGGCCCATCGAGCGAGTGCATCTTCTTTCTCTCATGTATTTCCTTTCCCTTGTTAATCATTCTTGATATCCGCCGCCGTCGCGCCGCTGTCGATCGATAACTACACTGAACAAACAAGCAAGCATGGAGGCTAGCATGATGCAATCGATCGTCGCAAGGCCGTGCCGTAATCGGAAATCAAGAACAAGAAGATCAAGAAGAAGGCTCTGAAGACCGTGACGGTCTCAATCTCGAACTCAGTCTCGAACAACAATCGAACAAACCAGCCAAGTGTACAACCAGCATAAGCATTTGCCGAGTCTCATCATCACGACGTATGTGAACCAACCACGCCAGTCATGGTCGCACTCACTGTCAGCCAGTCTGCCAGTCTTGCGCGCGTTTGCCACGCCTCGCGTCTATTTGTGCGATGGGACCACCACGGCCCGGTCGCCTTGCCGCCGAAACAAGACCGGGGCCGAGACTCTCTCGCGCTTGCTGCTGCAGCAAAGCTGCAGCAAAGCTGCTATAGACGAGTTTTACGCGGCCCAGCCCGGACCGGCGATCATCGACCACCCCAGGGAGCACCCCAGCGAGCACTGGAAGAAAGTGGAAAGGAAGCACGGAGGCGAGGGAGCCAAACAAGCGACACTGCGACGAGTCGTGGACTCCAGACTAGTCACACAACCCCCACGCTCCGCTGCGTGTGCGATCGAAAGTGTTGGCCTTCTTTTACAGTTTGATTGATCGAGTTTAGCATCCTGAACTTGCTGTAGCCGCAACAGGTATTGCTAGGGTAGCCTGGAGCCATGCTTGAACCTAAATTCCGGACCGAGACAAGAATCCAGGCATGGATGAATGGATGAATCTACTGTTGTGCTAGAGTCCAGCGGAGCACGCTCATTCGATTCCTTCACCTTAGGATTCTTTCACCTTTTCATTTTCAGCAACTTCCGCTCCGTTTCTCTCTTTTTCTCTCCGGCCTCGAGTCGTCGCCGTCGGCTGCGGCCATCTGCGCTGGCTGAGCCGATCGACCATCATTTGATCAATCGATCGATCGGAGTCGGGAGAAGGGAAAATGGTTTCTCCAGAGTTTACCTTCAACGCAAGCGCGACCAAGCGAGCGCCTGTCGCTGCCGGCAGCTGCGAAGCTGCAGCTGCAGCTGATTGAACAAATGAGCGACCACCGCTCCCGTGCGTTCGCAATCGCAGTCGTGACGCAGTCGGCAGCGGCCTCGAAAGCGAAGCGAGCCTTCCTCGATCTCAAGTCGCAGCTGGCACCAGCTCGCCTAGGGGCCCGCGCGCCTTCCGCCAGCTGACGGCTGCGTCTGCGGTCACGACATAGAAAGCGCCAAGAATCGTTTGATTTCAAGGGAATCGGCGTCTCCATTCGTATCATCATGATGATGATGGCCAGCCTTGCTTGCTTGCGCCAGCGCTCGGTCGTGCCGAGGCAGCGGCGGCGGCCGACGACCATGGCAACTGCCGCACAGCACTGCTGCGTCACGGCTGCGGCCCACCCCTAACACGGACCGAATGGAGCTGGCCGTTGACCGTGCCACAGTTGCCGCAGCGGCGTGCAAGCAGCGCAGGGAGAGAGTTCTCGTGAGTCAGGGTCACGTCGCCTCCGACCGAGCCTGGACGGACGCAGAGATGTACGAACGGACGATCGTTCGCAGGAGCGCGACGCAGAAGTCGGTGCATGCATGTGCAGCAGCAGCCTTTGCCCGGAGGAGTCTGCAATGCAATCAATCGCAACGCCGGTCCCGATGCGGAGGAAGATTGTCAATACCGTCAATCGAAGCGCAAGCGACAGCAAGGAGCGAGAACAAGCTCAGCGCCTGCAGCATACAATGAGATAGCGAGCTCACTCTCTTGTTATAGCGAACGAGCGACAGCAACAACTAGCGAGCTCACTCTCTTGTTATAGCGAACGAGCGACAGCAACAACTAGCTGCTCGAGCGAGCGACAACTAGCTGCTCGAGCGAGCGACAACTAGCTGCTCGAGCGAGCGACAACTAGCAATCTCGCCGTGTCGTGCAATCCAGTGACTGACTGCTCCCCGCAGAACACACCTGCCCAGGCCGGTTTGATTCCTCAAAAAGTTCGTTGGCCGCGCTAGCAATCACGGTGCTAGTAGCCGCAGCGCGCATACGCGCCCGCAGCTGCCCCGGGGACGGAGGCGGAGGCGCGAATGAGCAAACATACAAACAAACACAAACATAAAACATTCACAAACAAAGAAAAAGAAAAAAAAGTGCCAGAATGCACCAGCCAGCCAATGGCCAGCCAGCCAGCCAGCCGCTGCAGCCTGCCCTGCCTCCGCTCCGCATCCTCGCACATTGCGCGCATCGGGGGCGCGGCCGCGTGCATATACATGCATGCATGCTGCTCCCGAACGACGACAAGAGAGACCGCAGCCTGGGATGCCCGTCCGGATGCGATCTGCACTGCTGCTGCTCCTCTGCTGGTGATGCAAAGGAATTGTTTCCCCTGCGCGGGGATGGAAAGGGATCGGAGGCACGGGGAGAATCCTGATCTGTGATCTCGCTTGTCGCTGTCGTGTCTAGGAATCGCAAGATGAATTTTCTACGGCACCGCGTGATCCATCTATTGCCGCAGCCTGGCCTGTGCTCCAGCTGCAGCTGCTTGCAGCGGCTGGTGCCGACTTGTGATCTCCGCAGGGCTTCTCGCCCGCGTCCGGTGTCCTGAAGTTGAGCACGGAAGCGATGCGGTGCGAAGCGTTGCGACTGCGACGCTGGGCCGTCAGGGACGGATCGCGAGCCTCGATGCTTCCCCCGACAGTGAGAGATGGAGACTGCGGATACGCCTTCGGGTTCTTCAAGTTCTGGAGGATTTGGGCGGCGGTGAAATCCTTGCTTCTCCGCTCGCTCGCTCGCTCGGAAAGGCAGCCTGCGCTCCGTGCGGGCGCGACTCCACTTGACTTCACTCGACTCGTCCGCGATATGGCGCTCGCGAAGGGACGCATGGTGGGGAACGGCATCGCTTCGACCATCTCCGCTTCCGTGACCTGCCGGTGAGTTCGTGACCTCCGGAGCCGTGCCACCGTCGCCGTGGGTCCGTGGCGCTGGGCACGAGCCTTTCATCCTCGCGACCTTGCATCAATCATCCTCTCCGTCCCTGCCAAGGCGACCTGGGGCAGGCCAAGGCGACTCGGAGCAAACCGAGACGACTTGACACAATAATGATGGGTGGATCGATTTGCGACGGCGATAATGAAGGAAACAATCGTGGAGCCCTCATTTCACATTGGGTGCGACCTCCTTTCGTGTCTTTCTCCAAGCGGAGCTTGCTGGAGATGAATCGATGACTCGCAGACCAATGAAATGCAGTACGGGCACCAACCAACCAATCAGCAAGCAGCATTGCATGCAGCAGGAGATAAGGTCAGGTCTTGTCTCGCGACCAAAATGGTGCCCAGCGCCGGTGAAGAGCATCAGGCTTCTAATCAGGCTGGACGGTGCAGTGAGGCAGGACAGAGGTGGCCCTTGATTTTCTTTGTTTTTTTTCCTTGCGGTTCCGCCGCGCCTTGCATAATACTTGGCCTAGCCTGGTCGAGTCCATTTCTCAAGCAAGCAAGCAAGCAAGCAAGCAAGCAAGCAAACAAGGCAAGCAAGGCGATGGTGCATCTTGGTTCTTGACAGCGACCTTGATGACAGCGTGTTTTGTTCCTCGTTCGCACCGTGTCCTCGCGCGTGTGTCTTGACCAACCGCGAGCACCATGGTCCTCTCGTGATGGAAAAGAGCATGCATGCATACATGGACACACCCAGCTCGCCCTCGAGCGGAGTGACCATTGCCCACTTGGGCTCCTGAACAAACTTCACTTGCAGCACGCGCATAACCCACTTGCGGCGCGCCCCGAAATTGGCCCAGCAAGAAGGCCGTCGCCCTGCAGACCCGAGCGCGCCCACGCGCGGGCAGAGTCTGTGCGCGCTCCTGAGGAGCCCGTGCGTGCGTACGCGCGAGCGAGCAGGCCCGTCGCGCTCGTCGCCCGCCGCGCCAGCGTCCTCGCGCGGACGCCTGGACCGGCACATCGGTCGGTCGAAGAAGTAAAGAAAGGGGAGACACGGAGGAAGCGGAATTTCACAAGTCCGCGTCTCCCGCCTCGCGACGCAGAGCGACGCTGTGCCCTGCGCGTCGCGCGAGACGGGCCCGCGGGAACGGAGAGCCAAAGGCACGAGGCGTACCCGACATCCTCGCTGCGACCTGTCCACGTGTCAGCCTGCGTGCGTGTCGGCCTGCAGCGGTGACCATCATCCCGAACGCGTCGTCGCGCCACGAGATTATCCGCTTACTGTGTGCATAACTCGACGAGCGCGAGCAAGGCGACGACGTAGATTGTTGCTACTTTTTTGGCGCTGCATGGTCCATGCGCGGCGCCCGCAAAGCCGACGAGGAAAATCAGGGAGCGCTTGACGCCGACGCAAAGCCCAACCCTTCTCCCCAACATTGCACGCCACGGCAAACCATGACGAAGCCCAGCTCGCCTCCCGGGGACGACCCCGTGTGGAGCTGCACCTCCAGCGAGGCAGACCTCGCATCCACGCACACACACTCCCCCAAAACAGACGAAGGTCAGGCGGATAACACGGATGACGTCGAATTCGCGCAAGACGCTCTGACTCATGCACTTTCACATCAAAGCAGCAAGAGCAGCAACACCAGCTACAACCACGGAGAGAGACTTGGTGAATTTAGCTTCTCCAACACAGGCGATCTCAAGTCGAGCGCAAACGCGACAGGTGGCGTCACCAGCTATGATATCTTCATGCACTTTGTGAAATTCGACGATTCCGATCAATCCAGCGCTCCCGTGTGCGACGTCTCCGCCCTGCTCTCACGCGCCTGCTTCGAAACCTGGCTGAAAACGCGCAAGGGCATTCCCGCCAGTCCCGAGGACAGCTTTCGCAAGATTCTCACAGCTCACATTACTGGTACCAAAAAGCGTCGCCCCTTTCCTCCGCCTGTTGAAGCCCAAGTTCTTCGCCTTGTGCGTCAACGTGCCATATGGCCTTGCTTTGACGGCTACCGCAGCCTCGATGCAAACTTGACATCCAAAATCATCAACATCGGTAGAGCAGGCTTTAGAGCAAAGGGCTACCACGAACAAGAAAAGAAACGCGCAAAGCCTTTCCTTAACAAACCCCCCAAGACTCTTCCTCTAGGATTTGCCGTTACCAGCCCCACGTTGCCAGATTTTGCCGGCTCGGGACAATTCAATACCTCCTCTTCGTTTGATGTAAACGCTCACGTTCCTGCACAGGCATCCTCTGCCACATCGCAGTCCACCACTGTTGGATTCCATGGTGCTGACCACGGCCGCCAACCGAATCCCCCCCTTTATCATAATTCTGATGTGAGTGAGACACACGCCTCTTATGCCTCAGTGGCCCAAGGCCAAAACCCACGCTATCTTCATGAGAGGTCTTTTAGCAACCACGATCGCGTTGGCCACGAAGCGGATTACCCATCCGAGGACGCGTATCAGAACTTGGCATGGAGAACAACCACATATGAGGACAGCAAAGACGACGACGGAGGCAAGGGGGACCAAGATCGCATGCAAGACCTGCTACTCCGTAGCGAGGGCGCGCCACGCCACTTTGACGTGGATGTGCAAATTCACCTGCACCCCGATGATGAATCGCAAGATCTAAAGCAGCTCACTCGACAGGGGACACACGACCGCTGGGAAGCGCTCGATGCGGTCGCCCAGGATCTAAGCTTTGCCACCGAACCTCAACCTACAGAACAGTATGGACCTGCCAGCATCCACACGCAAAACCCAAGCAACAATGAAGACACCGACCTGTTGGACTTGATACTCGGAACAGACACGCCGAGTTCCAACGTCCCTGGCGCTGCGAAACGAAAACTTAGCGAGCCTTCGCTTGCAACCGGGCAGTCTCCTGCTCGAAACGATGCAAAGAACCGTCGCTTCGCGCAGGAACTCGTCTCTGTTGCCCGCGATCGCGGGACTGACGCCGTCGAAAACCTTATTCGCCAAGCCTTTGGCGGACCCAACCGCAGCCACTTTGTCGAGCACGTGCGTCGGGCCTGGGCCGCTGATCCGGAAATGATTCAGTACTTGCTCGGCGTCTTTGACGTCACACCTGCAGAATTTCTTGGTCATGATGCGGCTGCAACCAAGCAACAAGGTGATCCTCGCTACCTTCCTCTCGACGTTGCGGAAGACAGCCGCACGCTCCGTGCATCCATTGTCCGCATCATTTGTCACACCATGCTGCCAAATGGGATTCGCGACATGGTTAACCTGGACACGAATCGAGAGCTCATCTCCAAAACACTCGCATGGCAGCGTCGCATGGCCATATCGATTGATGTCGTTGCGGACGACCCGCGTTTCTCTCACAGCTTCCGCTTTCCTCAATCAAAGGCCAGCGGCGACTTTGATCCCACGCGTCCCATCGGCCGCGCGGCCTTCGATGCCGTTACAGGACAATACTTTTCCGCGGACCGCACCACCTATGAGATCTTGCGTGGGGACGTCATTGGCAAGTGCAACTTTCACCTTTCCCCAAGTCCGTTCTTTTACTGGACGGCTTTCCGCGAGACGGCGCCACTCATTGTCATGTATCAACGTGTCTTCCATCAAAGCTTTTCGCTCCGCCTCGATGGCACGCCCTTTGTCTGCCGTTCACTTTTTGTGTATCGCAATGGCAAAATCTACTCCACCTTTCAGGACGTCACGTATCTCTACCCGGAAATGATCCAGATGCCCATGTACATCACCATGTGAATACTTTTTATCTACACGCGGCGCACTCAGAAAAGCGCGCAAAATCTATCTAATCGCCACTAATATTGAAAGAAGATATACTTTTCACCAGCCAAAAAGTTGTATGTACACATGGTCATCGTGGAGTTCCTTGCGCGCCTGGCGCGCCGCGATGCCGTGGAAAAAAATAAATAAATAAAATGTTGCTACATCACATACTGCCGGTATACACAGTCAATTCCGCAACGATGGACGCGCCCACCGCGATTGCAGCCGGCCTCGTTGTCGGAGCCGGGCTCATTGCAGCTCTACCAAAGGACTTTGCCGCCGTGCCGCCGTCGCAGCCCAAAGCAAAAGAGGCAACGGGCACGGATGGCGAAGAAAACGCCAGCGCCAAACAGGAAGAAGAACATGGAGAAGAAGCAGACACCATGACCCAAGAGCAAGCCGCGGCCGAACAAGAGTCGCTCTTGCGCCGTCGTCGGCAACTCGAGGCGGCAGGGGTGGACGTGGACAAGGTACAGTGCGTGTTATATTCGCGAAAACCTTTCGCTTCGAGGAAGACTGACAAAAGTAAAAACACATATTACCGCGCAGGCGACTCATTCAGGAGCTTGAAACGGAGGGCGATGACAGCCAGCGCCGCATCGAGCACTTACTCATTGCTGCCATGACTGTGCTCTTTGTCATGGGTAAGTTTCACAAGCGCACGCTATGGAGATGAGCAGCTCATATCTCACACCTTGCACCTTAAGCTTGCCTGGCGGTCATTGGCTTTCTCGTCACGCAGTATCGGGCCGATATGGCCATGTACAATTGATCTTTACTTCTGATGCCTTGCGATGAACATGAACATGTTGCGCACCCACGTGTAATGTCTGAAATCTTCGTCTTGAAAACTCTATGCAATCTCCTGCGCTCCCTTCGCCCTTCCTTCCCCTTTCCCCTTCCCCTTCGCATTGCCGCCAGCCAGCTTCGAAGCGGATGTGAGTTGTGTGTACAAGATCAAAGGAAATCAAGAGTGCGTCGCATTCTGAACATTATCACGCAAAACAACCCGGGAAGATAAATGTCCCGTGTTCCATGTTTCGATCCAACAAGAAAGTTTACGCCGCCGTCAATCTAAAAACGCGAATGGCACTAAAGCCGTCCTCGTGGTGATCGTAACTGGCCAATAAATTATCTTCAGAGACTTCCTGGGGGCAATACGTGCGTCCAGGGTCTCCAAAATACACGCCGCGGTGATGCGCAAGGTCCTGGAGAAGAGTTGGCGAAAAGTCCGCGTCGTACAGCATATCCCCGACGACAACCACGTCAAACGCGTCAAAGTACGCCTTTCCGGCGCCAATGCGGTTGTCCTGCAAAAAAGATAGCTTTGGCTCGCCCTCGGCGCTCTTGCCGTCCATCTTAAGGCCATTCAGCTCTGCATTCTCGGCCAAAGCGACGCCTGCCAGACGATCGACGTCGTTTGCCACAATCTCACTGGCGCCGACCAAAGCACAGGCCAGACTCACACTGCCACAACCCGAGCCCACATCGAGTACGCGCTTACCCTTGAAGAGTTCCGGGTTTTCGAGCACGAACCGCGTCAACGCCAATCCACCCGGCCAGCAGAATGCCCACCATGGCGCCTCAAAAGGTAATGCTGATTCGTCCGTCTCATGATACAAGGGGCAGTCCGCCGTGATCAGACGTAAGCGTACACCGTGCACGTCTGTCTTGGCCGTGTGCTCCCGTACAAGCGCTCTCTCCTCGGCAGTCACCACCAAGTTACTCGAAGTCGCCGCTCCTGAAGTCGCTGGCGTCGTGGTCTGCATTCGCTTTGCCATCGTCCTCGTCAAAGCGGGCACATCTGGAGAAGAGAGCGCGTGCGCTATCGCGCCAATGTGAAACCTCGATGCGCATCTTCTCGCGATCGACAGCATCGCACTCGCTCGCTCGCTAGCTGGCTTGCTTGCCAGCTTGCTTGCTTGCTTGCCAGCCAGCTTGCTTGCTCGCGTGCCAATGTATGAGGGTTTATCGAAGCAAAGGCATGCATGCATAGCTTGACTGCCAAGCTGGACCAGCGGCGATGTCGACGCGCGCGTCAGCCAACTTGAACTCAGATACGAAAGGGGGCGTCAGACCGGCACCGCTACCTCCTCGTACGGCGAGCGAGAATCGCAGGGATTGTGGGACGGAGACCAGGTGGCCCTGGAGAGACTCACTGCGCCATGTCGATCGGCAGAAAGTATCAGCTGGGCTGGTGGCCGCAAAACGGAGCCATCGATGCCTTCGACGCCAAGATCAGCCTGCCCATCATGACGCTCGACCTCGGCGAGGCCGCTGAGTGGGCGATCGCGATCCCTGGCACGTGGTTCGGCATGCCGCCCATGGCATGGGGACCGCTACCCTTGCTGGTCGCAGGCTTTGCTGCCTTGCATGATCCCAAGGTGTCCTCAGAGATGCTTTGGAGGTGGTTTGGCTTCATTTGTGCCCCTTTCACGCTGGGTCTCCTTGGCTTTTTTGTCTACTACGTGCGTCGTGGAAACGCAAAAATCATTTACATTATCACCAAATATATCCTCATTCCCTTCTCCGTCGGCATGCCGCTCGTCGCCACGTATGGACTCGGCGAACGAAGCGGCCACATCGTCTCGCTCACGCTCTGTTCATGGATCCTCACAGAAGCAGTTTGCCACATTTTGAAGATCACCGCTCGTCGAATGCGTCCAGTTGTCTGCCTCACAGACAAGATCAAGGACGTGCCCCGCGCGCTATCTTGCATCCAGCACGTCGTCACGGCTGGCGAGACGGCCTTTGAATCCTTCCCGAGCGGCGACGCGGCAGGCGCCGTCGTTTTCTCTGTCATCCTCTCTCACCTTGGCGCTGGCCCAGCTTCGTGGCTATGTGTGCTGCTCAGCGCCTTTGGTCGCGTTTTCTTGCACGCTCATCACATTATTGACGTCACCGTTGGATCACTCATTGGGTACTTTTGTACAAACTATCTCATTGGCGTGTATGGATTTCAAGAGGGTCTCGGACCGATCCACACAGCAATCAGTATGATCACCTTCATCGCTTTTCATACATTTTGTCGCAAGTACTTTACCTTCAACATTCCTGCCGAGTTCCGGACAGGCAAGTCCCTTTACGGCGCCAAGCTCAAGCCGACCGCGGCCGAAATTGCCGCTGATGGCGCCACACCCTCCATCTCTGGCGGGACTTCAAGTGCTTACTTTCCCGAGGAAAAGGTCGCGCGTGAGAATGCCCACGCAAAGTCGAAAGACAAGGCCAGCTAGTTTTCGCACGGACGGAGGCAAGGACGGACACACGCACGCACGCACGCACGGACGCACGATTTTGCATTTTTTATAATAAGAGCCTGGTGCGCATGAACCTCTCTGAATCGAGGCGCGTTCGTTGTGCATTTTTTCGTCAACGAGTAAAGTTTTGGATGCACAATGTTGCAAGGGCCGGGTGCGTAGGAAGTGGCGAGCCGAGACCGACCTTTCTCACAAGAGTATTTCAACGTAGTTTTTTCCCAAAAAAGTTTTTTTTTTCATAGAGTCAGTCTTCTACATTTCTTCCTCTTCGTCGAGATCAACTTCGTCAGCTTCGCCTTGCTCCAAATCTATAGTTCCGCCCATTGCTGCCGTCAACTGAGGCCACGGACTAACTAGAGGCATCTGGACGCTACGGGACGCTGGACGCTGCAGACTGTACTTGCGCTCAATTCTAGGAGTCGTTCGTTCGCTCGCATCTTCGCCACGTTGGATCTCACGTAATGCTTCACCACGGTCTGCACTTGTCTTGAGAAGCGTCGTTGCATTGCCTGGCAATACCACAAGCAAACTATCTTGAGCATACGTTTGCTGTGCAGTGGGCAGCTCAAAAACAGCTACTCCGGTCATGACCTCTGGAAGCAAGCGATCCCCCGTCGCCAAAAGCGCACCTCGGAGAATGACGCCGATCCCACCGCGACCCGGAAGCGGGTCAAATCGCGCGTTTGCCGGTGGTCGCACAACTTGGAGCTTCGAAATAACCCACGTCCGCAAACTCTCCGGTGCTGTTCTCAAGGTAGGGAAAAATGATTCGAGCGCAACGAGTCCGGCATGCCGCGCCAAGTTTCTCTCCAGCGCGCTTGTTTGCTCGCTTTGCGCAAAGTACTTGAGCAGCCACGTATGCGGGATCTCAAAGGCTTCCACAATCGACTCGCACCTCACTTCCGTAACTCCCGCTTCGTGATCGCTAAATACGTCAAGCTCGCCGACGAGCTCTCCACGACCAAAACTGTATGAGACCTTTTCTACCAACGAAGCTTCGTTGGCGCCAGCACCTGGTCCGGGAACTGAGACGTCCACCCGGAGCTGCGTTTCTCCTGGATTCTGCAAAGCTGTGTCTTTGTCGACGTCTTCGGCATCAAGCTTGACTTGATCAACGCCTACACTTTCGCTACAAATCTTGGGCTCACAGAGATTCCCGTTCTCTCGCACCTCGTGAAGCAACCGGAAGGCCACACACGATGAGAAACCCGAAAGAGGAGACCCGGCAATAGCAGGAGAGCGAGGCAATCTCAAATCATCAATCGCCAAGGGAGACTCAGACACCATGTCGGAAGCCAAGTGTGCCTTGGCAAGGCGCTGCGTCACGGATGCGGACGTTTCGACAGCACTCCCACGCCGCTGCTTGTTCTTCAGTGCGAACCCCGAAGTCACCGCAGCCTCATTGCTGGCGTCTTGTAAACACGATCGTGTTGAGGGACGCCTTTCCAACCCAGTGAGGCTCCGTAAACGCTCTCGATGAAGTGAGAACGAGATTTGCCCGCGAATGATGAGATAAATATGTCCCGCGCGTCGACTTCCGCGCTTGAGGATGAGCTCGCCGCACTGAAAACGACGCAGCGTGGCATTCTGCTTGACGGCCTTAACGACGTTTTCATCGACTTCATAGAAGAGCGGCAGCGCGCGGAAGACCTCCGAGGCTGAGCGCACCTTGACGTAGCCGAGAGCTCGCTTTACTTGCAGCGTCCTTTTGCTAAGCTCGTGGTCAATGAGCTCAAAGTCGCGCTCGTCCATTTCCGCCTGGTTGTACATCTCCGCCGTAACCTCATGTACGTGGCGCAGAGTGCGGCTGATGGCCATTCCCGTCTTAATGGACGCTGCAATGTCGTCGTAGGCAGTCTCGATCTGCGTCAGTGTTCCTTGTGCCTCTGCCATCATTGCTGCCGATTCCGCGGCAATAAGGTGTGCCACCCCAAGGTTCTCTGCAAAGGGGTGTATGTGCTCATCTGCGAATTCGTGGGCCTTAATGAAGGAATAGGCAATGTCGTATGCTCGAGCTGCCTTGAACGTGTGCGATCGCATATTGTACCAGCGTCGCTCGTGCAATGTGCAATATCTCGCCAGGAAACCGTCCCATTCATTGAGTGGCTGGTTCACTTCGTCTTGCGCATATGAGGCGGCCTCGTTGAGCATTCGCAGCGTGGGCCACGATCCACACATGCCATCCTCAAACTGGGCGCGATAGCTCGCTTTCACAAATGAGAGGTATCGAAAGCGGATCTCCTTCATGACCTCATCAGGTCCGCACGTTTTCGCAAACAAACCTTGAGATGAGATCGACCTCTTGGCCAGAGGCTCGACAGCATCTAGCGCTGAATCGCGCCTTTCCATCGGGTCAATGCTGGCCGGCGATGTTGTCGAGGAGGAGATCACGGGCATGTAGCTCCAAACAACTTTCCAGTCAGCCCCCGAGAGGTCCGTGTCGGTACGGCCCAAAGCAATAGACTCCGCCACGACGTCTTTAATCCGTTGCAGCGATGCGTCAAAGTTCTTCTTGGCGGTCTGACTCCTACGAGTGACACCAAGCTTGTGCACGAGCCACTGTGTCGATGTCCCGTTGATGAGAATCGTAAGGATAACAATACCCGACATGTAAAAGAGAATGAGATCCTTGACTTCCGCGGGCATGCAGGCCTCGCTGAGGTGCTCCTCTTCCGACGCCGTTTCCGTTTCGAGGGCGCACGTCGCTGTTTCTGAAACCTCGATCGCCGCCACGAGACCCACCGCGCCTCGAAGCCCTGACCAGGACACAATGAGGCCACGCTTCCAATCGAACCCGTATCCTAGGCGCAGCAATGGGACGTAAAAGACGGCAACCATGATGCCGCGAATCAGGTTTAGCGCAAGATACAGGACAAAAAGCCAAAGAATGTGGATGCCGTCGAAATTCGTGCTTGCCACGAGAGATTTTGCGCAAACCACGCCGCTAAAGACAAAGACCAGGGTGTTGGCGATAAACTCCAGCATATGCCACACCTCCTTCATGGCGTGGTGAACCTCGCTGCTTAGGTGCGAGGCTTTCTGAGAGGCGAACGTAAGCCCAAAGGCGACAACCGCAAGCACCCCAGAAGCATCGATTGAATCTCCCAAAAGAAATACTCCCCACGCCGCGAGAATCGTGACTGTAATTTCCAGAACGGGCTCGTTCCAAATGTGTGAAATGGTCATGATGCAGAGAAATCCGCCCAGGACACCTATGGCGACACCAAAGAACGACATGAATAGAATTTCGCCAAGCATTTCTCCCACGTTCGGGCTGCTCTCGCCCGTGACCTGACCCAAAAAGAGTAGAAAGAGGGCAAAGGCGATGCCGTCATTCAACAGACTCTCTCCCTCGATGAGCACGCTCAAGGTTGGCGGCGCGCCCAGCTCCTGAAGGAGAGCGACCACGGCGACTGGGTCAGTCGCCGCAAACATTGATCCAAAAAGCATTCCTCCGGTAAAATCAAAGGACTCGGGAAAGATAAACATTGGGATCGGCGCGGTCAGCACCGCCGAGAGAAAAACACCAGGCACGGCAAGCAGCGTCGCCTGACTTGCAACGCGTCGAAATACGTGAAAGTCAATTGCGGATGAACTGGCGAAAAGCAATGGCGGAAGAAACATCACCAAAAGTGACCGACTCTGCATCTCACTCCACACCATGATGGACTTGGACAAGAAACCGAGGTTCGCAAACTGATCGAGAATTCCAAGCGCGAATCCGACGACGAGGAGAAGGACCGCATACGGTGCCTTGACGTTGAATTGTCGCTGCACGACCTTGATGCCCACGCCAACAGCAAGTGCGAGCACCACAAACGACAGTCCAAAGTCACCCTTTTCCTCGGTCGTCATGGCTCTCGGGTTTTTCACTCAAGAGCGGTGTCTCTCGATTCGTTTCGCTTTGCTCCACCGCGCCTCGCTCGCGAAGTTAAGGTGATGCAGCGCCACGAGATCGCGCTGCCAACTCTCGTTCAAAGATTCGTCTTTGGGAGCAGCGAGTGAGTGATGACGCGTGTGTACTTTCATTCCTTCGAGCTCGAGGTCACGCTCACCTTGGCCTCTGATGACACGCTCCTGTTATGTCGCAAAGTACCTCTACCGCAGCCACGCTGGACGGCAAGATCCTCACTGCAGTCTGCCGCGCGGACCAATCTTCATAACGTAGGTAGGCAGCAGCAGTAGCAGGCCTAGAGTGAAGGACATGGTCATGGTTGGTTGCCGATGACGCCGATCGTCGCTCGAACGGATCTCTCTTCTTCTTCGGCGCGTAAATATTTTATTTTCATAACCCTGCAAGTCAGTGTCCGGACCTCGGGCTCGTGGCGCGTACACTCCCGCGAGGGACAGAAAGATGGCTGCGCGCCTGAATCGCGTTCTCCTACTCATGCGCGACGTGCAGGCCGGCGCCGAGTTCTACGGAGAGAAAGGCCTCGGGCTCACCACGCGTTTTGTCGCAGCAGAATATGCCGAATTAGTGGCCCTGCCGCCGCCGACGACGCCCGCCGGAGCCTCGGACGCCGAGGTGCGCGCGGCAGCTGCAAGTAGCTTCGCGCTCGTATTGCAGCAGGTAGAACGGTGCGTTAACAGCATGCAATGTAAAATTCGCAAGGTGAATCGGAGGAGAAGGAAAGCTAACTTTACGTGTACTTTGTCAATTTTTACCTTGATCTTAGCGAGGCTGACTGCTCAACTGGGTACAGCCCGGTCCTCAGCTTTGAAATTGACGACATGGACATGACCATTATGCGGCTCATGGGACTGGGCGCAAGACTCGATGGCCCCATCAAATATCCCGTCGAAGGCAAGGTGGCTTCGATTCGCTCTCCTGATGGTCACATGATCGGCCTCTTTGAACCGAATCCTGATCTTCGGTCCTGAGCAACCTAATTACGATCGGTCTTCTCGCTTGTACGATAGATATATTATTAGTTTGGTTCACGACACAGCCGCGAGCACGAAGCCCACGCCAACATTTTTTCTTTTCATTTCTGCAGACTGCCACAATCGCTCGTTTTGGGGGGTGCGCGTGTGTGTGAGAAGGAGAAAAGGGAGGAGGACTGAGGAGTGGAATTCAATCTATCCTTCTTCTTGTTCATTTCAACAAAGCTTGTAGCAAGTGATCATGCAGGTACTGCATCAGAGTGTCCTCCTCATCCTTGTTCGAAGGCGCGATGGACCCACGCGCGCTCAGCTTGGCCAAGATTGTCTCTACCATGCTACGCACCACGCCATCCAGCTCACAGAGCAAGAGCTCGCGGTTCAAGTCATCTGCAGACGTACGGAGTGGAGGCGCAGGGGCAAGCACAATGCTCGATTCCGCAGCATCCCCATCACCAGAGAAACCTTGATCTTGGTCGGATTCGTTGCTGCGTGTGCTGGGTGGCGCCTCGTCCGCCGGACTCGCTTCGGTCTGTCGGGCACTTGTTTTGCCACTAGGATGTTCAGGGTTTTCATCAACTTTTCCTTCGCCAGCTTCTTCGCCAGTTCCTCCTTCTTCGTCGTCGGCGCTCCTTGGTGTTGGCTCCCCAAATGCGCTTGCGCTGACAGGTCGCCCCAACGAGAGTGCCAATGCTTCCTGTACCGTCAAATGAAGCGTAAACGGCGGCGGCGGCGTCGGAGGCGCGACCATTTCATTTTCTTCAGACGACTCCGGATTTTCGCCATCCTTCTCTTTGGACTCTGATTTCTCAGCATCGGATCTGGACGAGTCAACCTTAGCTTCTTCGCTCGATTCAGTATCGACCTCTTCCTTTCCTTCGCCTTTCCCATCCTCAGCATGTTCCCCAGCAGTCTCCTGAGGATCACTCGAATCCATTGTTAGCGCAGGGATACGGAGGCACGTGATGCGAGTTGGCGTCACAACATGAGCGTGCTTGAGTGTTGTCACCAGCGACCGCACGTTGACCGTACGGTCGCTGCTTTGAGCATCCGAAGATTCCGCAATCTTGTTGTATACCTGCACCAACGCGTCGTGGCCATCATCGTCATGTTTTGAGTTCGTCCCCCAGCCATGGCAGCAGCAACTCGCAATGGCCTCGTCGAGGTCCTGCTCGAGCACCATGTCGAATAAAACTGCATGCTTGTTGAGAAGGCGTGCGACGAGGACAGAAAGACCAAGCTCTGACTCATTGGGAGCAAATTTGGCGTGCGCAATGCGTACAAGCGCTTCTACAAATTCTCGAAAGAGCACAGGGGTGTAGCGATCGTGAATGTTCTCCACGGCATCAGGACGCACTTCGCTGTCGGCACCAAACGAGGAGTCATGCGCTTGCCGGACGTCTCGGAGGATGCGATTTACCTTCGCCAGCGTAACGTGATCGTCGATGATCTTGCACGTTCCGCAGTACGCCCAAAATTGCCAAAGCCGCATCGCGAACACGTGACCGTCCGCAGCAGCCTTCCCCAAACGCTCATTACCGTGGACTTTGGGTTCCACAAGATGGCTGCATCGCATATACGTGTTGCGAAGGTTTGCGTTCCAGCGCAGCAGGACATTTTCGACTTCGCGCAGGACACGTCTGCACTTGGGTCCGATGCCAGGAATAAGGTCCTTGATTTCTAGTTCGATGCCAAGTGAGCCAAATGCCTTGGTACTGTGCGTCTCGGACAAAGGCTCCGGGCCTTCCATTCGGTCTCGTTCAAAGTTCCCTTGGTAGACTCGCCCGTCCGTAAATGTGTAGACGCCGTGGCCCTGCTTCAAGTCATCTTTCCATTCCCCCTTGTACCGGGATCCATCGGCATAGAAAAAGGTCCCCTGACCATTGCGGCGGTCCGCCTCCCACGCACCCTCGTAATGGTTACACATAACACGCCGGGGTTGCGTTTCCGTAGGCGACTTTGGTGATAAGGGTTCGCTTGCCGTGGGATCGACGTCCAACCAGGCGTGTTGACCTTGCCCATGACGCTTGCCCTGGCGCCACTGTCCAACATAACGCTCATTGTGCGCATACCACTCCATTCGTCCAAAGCCATCGGGTTTGTCAGCGGCCCACTCCCCGTCGTACACGTCGCCGGAGCTGTACGACATGCGTCCGCTCCCGTGCCGTAACCCATCGGCCCATTCGCCTTCGTACGTGGCAGCTCGTCGCGAAGCATCTTGCGCCTGTCTCAAAACGCCCGTACCGTGTCGCTTCGACGCTTTCCAAGAGCCTTCGTACGTGATATTTCCGCAAGCGCTCTCGAATCGTCCCTGGCCCTCACGCAATCCATCGACAAAGTCGCCTTCGTACCATGATCCATCTACCCATGAAACCTTTCCCTGTCCATGTGCTGCGTTGGTCTCAAAATCGCCTTCATACTTGCATCCATCTTGCCACACAAGCACACCAAAGCCATGAATTTGACCTCGACGGAGAGAACCCGAATACGTCGTTCCGTCAAAAAAAGTGAGAGTAGCCTCTTCATGAACGCTGTGATGCAATCAAGCGAGACACCTCGTCAGAATTTCGACCACGTCTCACATGTTGCAGGAGACGTCCAACTTACGGTGGTTGTGAAGATTTACCTTCTTCAGCCTCAGTCCCCGTCTGCGTGTCCTTTTCCACAAAGACAGCTGTTTCGAGCAAGCGGGGCTCAATCTCGATGCGTCGCGAAGGCGCCAATTCTTGTGCAAGAGTAGTCTCTTGCTCCTCGTGCGTTTCTGGCGCAGCCGACTGCACGGAGACTTCATCCTTTTCTTCATCTCGAGCCAGGTCCACATCCACGGGCTGCGCTGCCTCCATCATCTTCCCCTCCTTCGTTTTTCGTTGCCGCGGAGCCTGCCCACGTTCACCGACGCTGCTCACGCGTGCGAGGCGAGGCAAGACGCCAGAGGTCCTTCCGCTTCTACGAGCGCACAATTTAGTTTTCCGTAGACGAAGTAAAAAAGGCTCAAGCCATAAGCATGAAAGAAAAAAACCTTATGCACGAGACCCGAAGAAATACAAAGGAGCTCCGGGTGACGTATACAAGCTTCTCTCAAATCAAACCTGAGTAGGAACATCAGGGAGAAAGTGACCTAAGTTTTACCAGCGAAGAAAAGGCCCAACGGTCAAATTTCGTTCGAGTCCAAAAAGGGTCGTAACATCGATCGATCAACTTCGAGTCGTACATGAGAGAACGGCTTCGGAGAAACGAAGGCATGAGGGAAAAGGGGAAGGGAGGCAAGGAGGCAAGGTGAAGGGAACGGCAAAGGGGCCGAGGCGCATCGCATTGCGGAGCGTCAGGCAAAGCGCTGAGTCGAGCGAGAGGTTTCCGCCCTCGAGCCGAGCCGCCAGACCTGGCGAGCGAGGCGGGCGCACGCAGAGGCGACAGCGCGCACGAAAGAAAAGAAACGTGCCGTGTGGCCTTGTTTTGGCGAGCGAGAAAGACATCAGCTGGCGACCGCAACTACAGCGCGCATAACTTGAGGCACGATGAAGCCACTCTTTGAGCTTGACGAGGGCTGTCATGGACATGGCCCTGTGCAGTCGTGCTGGCAGCACGATGGGAGCTACTTGGCCTCGTGTGGTCTCAATGGTCTGGTGCAAATCTACGATCGGCACGGCCAGCAGCATGATGAGCTGAGATTGCCAAGCAAGGCACGCGTGCTCAGCATTGACTGGGACCGCGACGGAGAGCTGCTTGCCATCTTGCAAGAAAGAGCCACCTCTGTATCGCTCTACAGCGTTCACAAGAAAAAGCTCACTTCGCTCGAGGCCAACTTGAAGATCCCTCAATTCCTCGCGTGGTCCCGCCTGGGTCCACAGCTTGTCATTGGAACTGGCAATGGCTCCGTGGTCATGTACCGGAAAGATACTTTGCGGCAGGAGTCTCTCGTGGGTAAGCATTCAGGTCCAATCGTCAGCGGCGTGTGGAGCGCGCATGAAAACCTTTTCGCCCTCGCCGGAGAGGATAAGACCATTTCAATCTCAACCGCAGACGGGACGACCGAGGCACAGTTTTCCCTTCGTGGGATTCCCGGGCGCATCGCATTTGCACCGCCGCAAGGGGTCAAGGACAGTCTTGGTCCAGTAGCCTCCTCCGAGAGCAAACAGCGAGATGGAGAAGCGGGTTCTTCCGCATGGACGCTGTGCGCTTCCGTGAAAAGCGAAATGCTAGTCCTGTACTCAATGCACGGGACGCCTGCAGAGCTGCCCTTTGCGCAGCGGTACGGCAAGCTTGTAGCCTTTGAGTGGCTCTCGAGCAGAATCATCGTGGCTGGTTTCACGACAGGTCAAGTGGTAGCGGTTCGTGTGGACAGCGGAAAGTTTGGCGAGGAAATCTTTTCCTCGAGACTTCACCGCACGTCACTGACGAACTTGGTCGTATCGAGAACGCTGCAGCGCATTGCGTCGTGCGGCGACAGCTCGGTGCACGTGGTTGACACAGAATCTTGGCGCGAGAATACGGAGGAGATCATTAACCTCGAGAACGAAGAGGGAAACCTCGCACGCATGTCATGGACGCTTGATGGTCAAATTCTCACTGTGGCGACTAAAACAGGTCGGCTCTACAATTTTCTCACCAAGATGCCCATGGTCAATGACAGCTACGGGGTCAACGTTGCGTACCTCTCATCTTTGCGAGAGATCGCTCTTGTGGACGCGCTTGACGCGCAACGCGGTGTGCGAAGCAGCCCCATCCGGGTCCCTACGAGTGTGGAGCCTGCCTTTGTGGCTCTGGGTGGCGAGCATGTAGTGGTCGGCATGAACAACCGTGCGTGGTTCTATCGATTCCAAAACAACGAGGACCCGAACCAAACGGACGTCCTGGTGAACGAAGTCGAGTATCTTGCAAGCGTGGACAAGATCTGCCTCAACGAACAGTTTTCTGCTGCTCTTTGTGGGGGCCGCATCCACTTGCAGCCGATCGAGGCCTCGAACGAAGTGGAGAACCAGGTATTCCCAGCTCCCGAATGCGGCGAGGCAACCTGCATGGCGATGACGCCAAGCTTTCTCATTTATGCCACGACGGATGGCACGCTTCAGTTCTTTTCACTTGCGGATGGCCAAGCCATTGCGCCCTCGGAGCTCCGACATGCTCATCCCATTCGCGCTATTTACCCGAACGCAGCCGGCACACGCATTGTCTTCATCGACCAGACAGGCTCTGGATTTCTGTACAACCCCATCGACTCGCAAGTGTGCGAAGTTCCCGATCTGAACGCCGATACGGTTCGAATTATCTGGGACGGCCTCGATCCATTCGTGTTTGTTGCTTCCACCTCGCACGAGCTCAGCACATACACATACTCTCCGTTGACCATCAACGGCCCCGAGGTCACGAAAGTTGGCCCTCTCGAGGTTCAGGAGAGTGGAGATGTCATCACAGAGCCTCTGTCCACGCAACTTCCTTCGGGATTCGTGGCCCTCACCTCGTTTGCCGGGATTGTCACGTGCCAGATGCCCAATGCGCAGCTGAACCGTGTCATGCTTGGATCACACGAGGCCTTGCACAGTATGGAGCATACGAGCGAATCAAACCGAGCCAAATTCGAGCAGAGTTTGGCACTTCGCAAACTTCAAGAGGCCTGGCACATGGCTCTTTTGCTCGAATCGAGGCCCATGTGGCTCGCTCTCTCTGGCCGCGCCATGGAAGAAATGAACATTGACATGGCTATTCGTGTCTGGCGACAGCTCGGCGACGCCGGCATGGTCATGGCCTTGGAGCGCATCAAGTTCGTGGAAGACAAACACTTGCTCGCAGGTCACATTGCAGCGCTTTTTGGAGACTATTCGCAAGCGCAAGAGCTCTATTTGCTCTCCTCGGCGCCCAACACAGCACTTGTCATGCGCAAGGACCTCATGCACTGGGAGCAAGCTCTAAAGATCGCAGAGACGGTTGCCCCACACGAGATCCCGCACATTTCAGTCGAGTACGCCAAGCAGCTTGAGTTCAAGGGCGAATACCGCCAAGCTCTTCAGGTCTTCGAAAGTGCCATGCAAGGTCTCCTCGCCAGCCCTGAAAACCAGGACGCCGATGACGCCGAGGAAAAGTATGGAAGCAACCCAGCCCTTGATGGCGACGCACGTGAGGAAGACAGCGACGAGGCAGCGGCTGCGACCAAGAAGAAGCTTTGCGCAGCAGGAATCGCACGTATGACGCTTCGCGCTGGCAACATTCCCAAGGGTGTAGCCCTGGCGCTCGACTTGGATGACCCAGTCGTGAGCCGCGAGTGCGCGGAGATTCTCGTGGCGTCCAAGCAGTTTCCGGATGCTGCAACCCTCTTTGAAAAGGCTGGCGAATTCGAAGAGGCGGCAAGTATTTACATCAAGGCGAAAAATTACTCTGCTGCCCAACCCTTGCTCGATCAGGTCACCGCTCCTCGCTTACACTTGCAGCTTGCAAAGGCTAAGGAAGCTGAAAAAGACTTCCGCACGGCTGCAGAGGAGTATGAAAAGGGCAAAGACGTTGACAGTGTCATTCGGCTCTCCCTCGAACATCTTCGTCAGCCGGAAAAGGCATTTACCCTCGTGCGCAAGCACCAGACCCCCGTTGGCGCCGAGCTTGCGGCACGGTATTGCCAGAGTGTCAACGACTTCCAAGGCGCCATCGAGTTCCTGCTCATGGCGAAGCGTGCGGAGGACGCCTTTGAGCTTGCGACCGCTCACGATACAATGGAAGTCTTTGAGAGTGCACTCGGTGGCGACGGGACCCCAGAGCAATACAACAGCATCGCCAAGTACTACGAGACCAAACAACAGTGGAGCAAGGCGGCAGAGTTTTATGGCGTCTGCGGCCAGCACCACAAGGCCCTGAAGCTGTACTTGCAATGCAACGAGCTTGAGCGTGCGACCGAGGTGGTCGGGCGCGCGCGCTCGGACATGCTTACGCACGCACTCATTGACTATTTGATGGGCGAGACGAACGGCGTGGTGCAGGATCCTGTGCACATTTTCCGGCTCTACATGGCCCTTGGAAACTACCCGCAAGCCGCTCGCACAGCCATGGTGATCGCACATCAGGAGCGCGAGAACGGCAACTATAAGTCCGCGCACAAGACGTTGTACGAGACGTATCGCGAACTCGAGGCGCGTGGCATTCGCGTTCCACAGAGCTTGCGGTCCGCCTTTCTCTTGCTCCACAGCTACCTCTTGGTGAAGAAACGCATCAAGGTCGGTGACCACGCAGGCGCCGCGCGTCTGCTCGTGCGCGTCGCAAAGAGCATTTCCAAGTTTCCCGCGCATACTGTGCCTATTCTGACGAGTGCTGTCATCGAGTGCCATCGCGGTGGATTAAAAAAGACTGCCTTTGAGTACGCCTCACGACTCATGCAGCCGGAACATCGCGCTGAGCTGGCGGGCAACTACCGCACGCGTATCGAGGCCATTGTTCGGCGACGCGGACGATCCGAGCTCGCTGACGCTGAACAAGGTCGCTCTGAGTGCCCGTACACATCGGAGATGATTCCCGATTATGATCTTACCTGCCCGCGGACCAAGAATCACATTCCTTTCTGCGTGGTCACCGGTCGCCACATGGTTGCGGACGACTGGTGCGTGTGTCCCGTCTCTAAGATGCCAGCCTTGTACTCGGAATACGTCAAGTATCTCGAGAGCGTCAAGACCCCCGAAGAGCGGGTTGACCCGGTATGCGGCGAGCCTGTGAGCGTGATGGAGCTCCGAAGGCTCGAGAATCCCAAATCTTATCTCGATATGTTCTCCTCGTCACTCGGCGAAGAGGACGATGACGAGGAGGACGACGACACTGAGGAGGACAACGCAAACGACATTCAAGGTCGGCTTAGCAAGGCTTCTCGTGCCTCCGGTAACGACATGGGTGACGACGGTGACGAGTAAGTATGCGAAGGAGAAGACCTTTGCATTTCATGAACCGCGGCGACGACCACAGCACCGTAGAGCGCAACCTTGCCTCCTCCTTGGTTGCTGACTTAGCACGATCCGCTTCTAAAATAAAAGCCAAAGCCCAATTTCATTTTTTGGAATAAATCTCCTATCGTCTATAACATGCTGATAATCTCTCAAACTGTGCGCAATCTACCAATTCACTCGTGCGAGCGAGAGGGAGAGAAATAGAGAGCGAGCGAGCGAGAAAGAGAGAGAGAGAGAGTGTGTGTGTGTGTGCAAGAAGCGCGCGCGTACATGGCTAGGTCTACTTTGCCTCCGGATTTGCGGGCGGCTCGCTTTGGGCTTTGAGCACAGCATCACCAGCCGCAATTCTATGAGCCTTGGCATTGCCGGGCCTCCGTTTGACCTTGAGCGAGCGCATATCGAGCTGGCGTACAACATCCTCAAGCGTAGCGTTGCCGCTACTGCAGGCGGTGAAAAGAAAATAGGCCAAGTCAGCAACCTCCTCGGCAACGTGCTCGGAGTCTTCCTCCTCGACAGCCTCGACAACTTCTTGACTTTCCTCGATCAACTTGTTGCGCAAAAGAGCGCGATCGTCAAAGAGTCGCTTGGTGTACGATCCCTCCGGAGCATTTTGCTTGCGAGATTCGAGCGTACGGAAGAGATGCGGGATGCCGCCATCGTAGCCCCAGCATGTGCGCGTTTGTTGATGGCAAAATGCCGGCGGCTCGCCACGTTGACGCACCTTGAAGCGCAGCGCGTCGGCATCGCAGTCAAAGGCAATGTTGACGAGCTCCTGAAAGGCACCACTCGTGTCACCCTTGCGCCAAAGGCTTTGTCGCGATCGTGACCAGTACACGCCACGGCCGCACTCGAGCGAGGCCAGAATAGATGCCGAGCTCGAGTACACGAGTCCGAGCGCCACGCCAAACTCATCTGCGACAACGGTCGCATATAGTCCGTCCGTGCGATCTGTGCGAAGGCAAGAGACAAGGGCGCGACCGAGGCAAAATACGGCGTTTGAATCCGGGACATCTACTGCAGCATCCTTGCCAGGAAGCGATACACTTGCATGCGACACGCTGACAGGGTAGTCCGACGAGTGCAAGCTGTGAAGCTTGCCAATCAGAGGGTTGTTCTCCTTTTGGGCCTCGGGACCCGAAGCAAGTTCGGGCGCCTCGATGTTAATGGTGAGCCGCTTGCCCACAAGACCCCAAGCACGCTCGGCAGTCTCAATGACTTCAGCCGCGGTCGAGGCCGGAGAGACGACGCTGATGCCACCGACGCAAGCCAGAAGCTTTTCGACGGCATCCTCAGAGAGGTCGTCGGCCTTGAGGCGGGCCACAAGTCGTTCTTTGGGCAACTGCTCGGCAACCTCGGCGAGCTCTTCGAGCGAGCCATCGAGGATGACCTGGAGAGCACCGTGGTTGAGCCACTGCGTGATCTCCTCGAGAGCGCCGGCCTCGATGGGGCCCACTTGGCACGGGTACGAGTACAGCGCGCGAGCCCACTGGTGCACGGCGCCTTTCCACCACTTCTTCTCGTCTTCGGCCTCGCGGGCTGGCGGCGTTGCGCTCTCCGCGAGCTCGGGGACCAGCCGCACGGGTCCGCACCAGCTCAACTTCTCCACGCGCGCCAGCACCTCGGCGGCGTCGGCCTTCTCGCCGCCCACGACGACAGCCGTCGTCGGGATGAGCATCGTGTGGCTCTGGGTGTCCGGGTCTTGCTTGCTGCTGCCGACCACGCCGCGCCGCGCTCGCGCTCGCGCTCTCTGCGCTGGGGCCTGGCTCGTCCGGGCTCTGGCCTCTGCTCCTACGCGCCCGCGCCTTGTGCTTTTGTTCGCGCCGCGGCGAGAAGGTTCGGGCAATGCTGACTGTGCCGTGCGATTGCAGTAAGAAGGAAGATGTTTGGTGGTTCTGGTCATGAAGGCCAGATGCAATCGTGGGGGCTGCGACATTCATGGACAGCCTTCGTGCTCGTTCGCGTGCCACCATAAAAGCTCGCGGGGCAAGCCGTGGAGTCGGACGAGAAGAAAAAGAAGTAGATGGGAAAATGCCTATCTTGGCAAGAAGACCGTGTCTTCGTAAAAAGACGGAGAGAGAGAGAAACTCAAGGGGCACGAACTTTTGGGGTAGGCCTACAAGATCAAAAACAAGACGCCCAACCTCGTTGATGCATTCGGAAGGGGCCTGATCCGGAAGCAAAATTGTTGAAAATGATGACAGAAAGCTAGCGACAGCGACGTCGGCAGGCGCGAGCGGGAATGTGTCGACGAATCGCTCCTTCCATGTGACCCCGAGGACGCTTGCGCGTGTGGCGAGGACAGGGATTCTCCTCGTCGTCGCTCGTCTTGAGATGAGTCTGTGCACCGCAGCACCTCGCGCAAGCAGCGTACGCACAGTCTTTGGCAGCGATCCCGCTTCCGCAGCCGTGACACGGAAAGAGAATCTGACCATTGTGCCGCAAAGCATGCACAAGACGCTGACGAAGAACAAAGCATGCGCGGCCTCGTTGGCTCATGGAAAAAACTCGAAGAGAGTCCTCGCGGGGCAAAAGAGATTCACGGCATTGTAGCACCAATCGCTGCCTCTCGGGATTGAGCTGTATGGTTCGCAGAGCAATGTTCCAGAGTGCCTCTTGGTACGGACAGGAAGCGAATGGTCGTCTCAGGCTCTCGAGCTCAATCTGCTGACCAAGCTCGCCAAACTCCTTCTCGGCGACGGAAAGAGTGTAAACGCTCGTGTCTTGCATTTCGCCGCTGAGAAAGCCCTCCATCTCGGAAATGAGTTCATTTCTTTTCTCTTGGTCTTCCTCAATATTCATGATTTCGTGCAGTGTAGCATTGAGACTGGCGCGCCGTTGCACGGCTTGCACTTGTATGTGAGCATTGCTTTCTCGATCACACATCTCGAAGCTGATGAACGGGAAAGGCATTTCCTCAGATTTTTCGCTCTCGGCACTGATATCTCCATGGCCTTGATCTCGCTCTTTCGATTTATTGTTTGTGTTGCAATCACGACTCTCAATATGCGCGCTTGCCAGGTCACAATCTGCCTGGATCTGTGCAGTTCCCCTGGTGCTGTCGGTGGTATCGTCATGGGAAAGACGCAGGGTGTGGGGATCACCATCGTGCGATGTCATAGCTTCTGATTTTTTTTCTTCCTCATCGGCAGCGCCAAAGTCAATCTCGGAGCCTGCCACTGAAAGCGTTTGCACAGGCGAAGGCGGAGGTCGCAAACCCACGCTCGTCTTGCTGCGGCACTCTGCGCTCGGACACTCGAGGAGAGCAAGAATAGCTTCGAGCTCGTCGCGGTCATGTTGGGCGAACTGCCCATCAGGAAGATATTCTGCGATGCTGGGGATGGTCTCGAGTCTTGGAGGCGTCGCAAGAGCCAAGGTGCGCGGTGATGGTGTTGGCGACGGTGTAGATGGATGTAGGCGCTGCGAGCAAGGCAAGGGCGAGGGCAAGGGCGAGGCAGAGGATGCAGTCGTCGAAGATGCCGTGGACGAAGCTGGTGACGTCGGCAAAATGACGAGGTGCGCATTCTTGGGCACAAAGTTGGAAAGATCTCGCAGTGCATTGCGCACTGCGAGCGCTCGATGATGTTTCGCCGTTCTGGCGCGCCGCTTTGCCTTGATCAGCCTCCGCTCCTCTTCCTTGTGCGCAACCATCCGTCGTTGGCTTTCGCTCGCTGACCCGGGGGATTGCGCGTCCTCATTATGCCTCGTCGATGGCGCTGTTGTTACTGTCGGTGTGGCGACTTTCGGCGCTCGTGGCGCTGGCGATTCTGGAGGCGTCGCGGCGGGCTTGGCTCCATCCTTGGCCCACGCCATGGGGAGAATCTGGCCCATCCTCGGGTCGCGTAAAAGCGTCGCTCGCGCGCGCTTGGTCGCCCGCCCGGCAAGTCTAGAAGCGCCGCGCGCGGCGTCCTGTC
The DNA here is from genome assembly GCA_003116975.1 of Aurantiochytrium sp. KH105. NCBI lineage: Eukaryota > Bigyra > Thraustochytrida > Thraustochytriidae > Aurantiochytrium > Aurantiochytrium sp. KH105. The sequence continues at coordinate 40,484 of BGKB01000017.1, read as the reverse complement.
TTTTAGCAATTTCCACAAAGAGTCTTTGCCGAGTATTTTGGGTTTGGGGAGCCCAGATTCCCTTTGCCCCTTTCCTTTTCTACGCTGCGTCCACCTGCCATCGCCGAGCGTTCTCCATGGAACGGTCGTTGCATTGACCCCATTTCGAGGGGATCTTATGGTCTACCTAGGTAAAACACTATACTTTCTCGAATTGTCACTATACTTTCTCGAATTGTCACTGTCCAGTTGGAGCGTCTGCTTTGGGATTTATGGTCTTGAATCGAAATCCAGGGCGGCAAATAATTGGAGTCAGATTTTGCGCAAGGAAAGACTGAAAGATGTGCGCAACTTTTCTTTCCATTCCATTCCTCTCCTTTCATTTGAAGACAAAACCACGATACTGATGCAACTGTCGGGAGACGCACGTGCTTTTCTTTTTTTAAAAGGGACAACAAGAACAACAATAACAACGACGACGAACGCAGCAACAAGGCCGAGCCCGCTGTGCAGAACGAAAGATTGAATGAATGAATAAATGAAAAAGAAAAGAGGTCTTATTTTTTAGATTCCCATTTTCCTGTCTCTCTTTGAATAGATTATGCTAAGGTGGATGTGGATGGTTGGGTCAATGCTACTGACTCTTTTTTTGGGAAGCGGCTGTTTACGCCGAGCTTTCGAGTGCAGAGATGATCTTCTCCTCGATATGAGAGATATCGTCCACAGGAATGAGAGGGCGGTTGACATCAGCGTTGGCAAAGAGAGCGCGCTCAATGTCCTTCATGAGGCCCAAATCCGTGAAAGCCGGGCTCCGTGCCACAAGCGAGACCGAGGCGCCCTTCTTCGTCCAACGGCCGGAACGACCTATCCTATGGACAAAGTTCTCCGGGTCGGCCTCGCGCTCGCGGTTGATGGGGAGATCAACGTTGATGACAAGAGTGACGTTGGGGTTATCAATACCACGCGAGGTGACGTCCGTGGAGACGAGGGCTTTACGCTCGCCGCGCTTGAACTCGGCGAGAACAACATCGCGCTCGCGCTTGTCCATGTCACCGTGGATCTGCCCCACTTGAAAGTTCTCGCCGCGCAGGTAGTCGGCGAGGCGCTGGACGCGATCCTTGCGGTTGCAAAAGATCACGCTTTGGCCCTCGCTGAGCTGGGAGAGATTGGCCCAGATATCCGTGATGGCCTCAAACTTTTTCTGGTACATTTCCTCTTCGTTGCGGTCATTCTCGTCTCCAATGTAAACGAAGAAGTTGACGACCTTGTCGAGCGTCACATCCTTTTTGCGGAGAGTGATCTCATGGTACTTGGACTCGTCGTTGTCATGGCCGCCAACAAACTGTCGAGCGATCTGACGCACGTTCTCGGTAAAGGTGGCCGAGAAGAGGAGAATCTGGCAGGGCTTGTCCTTGCGTTTTTTGAGGATAGCGTCTCTAATTTCCTGCACATCCTGACCAAAACCATGAGGTGGGAGCTGGACCATCTTGTCGGCCTCGTCGAGAATGAGCACGCGACATTCGGAGGCATCGATCATGGGTTTGCGCTTCTTCCTGCCAGAAGCGTTCTTGAGGTAGTTCTTGACCATGCCCGGGGTACCCACGACGACCTGCTCGTCAAAGTCCTCGCCGTCCTCGAGCTTCCAAGGAGCCGCTGCGCTGCCCTCGGCAATGGGGGCAGTCTTTGTGCGTGCAGACATGACACGTCGAGCCTTGATGCCCTTGACAGATCCAAGAGCGTTCACCTCCTGGGCGATTTGCGTGCAGAGCTCCTGGGTGACAGCAAGAATGATCGCCTGAGGAGTGCTGGGCTTCTTCTCGGCGGTAATGCGTGCAAGCATGGAAATGACAAAGGTACCCGTTTTACCAGTACCGGCCTGGGCCTGTCCGATGAGGTTCCGTGGCGGGTCCTGAAGCACGAGGGGCAAGCCGATTTGCTGGATCTTGGACATGGTGCTCCAGCCCTTGACGTTGGCGATGGCCTTTTTCAGGTCGTCGTCGATGTTGAGCGCCGAGAAGCTCGTGACGGGCTGCGTCTTGGGCTCGTCCACGGCGCATCCGGCCTCGCGCACGATGAGCGCGCCGCTCTGCAGGTCAGGCGCGCCCTTGACGTCGAGGTCCAGCTTGGCGGCGCTCGCGCTCAGGGCGTCCACGCCGTCACCGCCTTCTTCGACCTCATCTGCCCACGACGCTGACTTGAGCTCCGGTTCCTGCGTGGCCGGGGGCGCGGCGGGCGCCTCCGCTGCCGCGCTGGCGCCCGCGCTCGCGTTCTCTTCGGCCATCTCGACGGAGAGCGAGAGCGAGAGCGAGAGCGAGAGCAAGAGCGAGATCGATCGAAGCGCCTCGCCCCTGCTCCTGTCGCTGTCGCTGCTCGACGCCTGCGGGCGGCCTGGCGGGCGGGCGGGCGGGCGGGTGGGTGGTCAGGGCCTGCGCGCGCGCGCTCGACGAGTCTCCGGCTCGCCGACGATGCAGCTCTGCGCGGCGCGACGCTCTCTCCTCCAAGCTCTAACTGCAAGCAGCGCCTACAACAACCGCGGCCAGTGGCGAGCAGAGCAAAGCAAAGATAAGATACCACACTCGCCCATGCAAGCATTCTTTGCACACCACCACACAAAGGTGGTGGCGCGCGAGAGCGACGCCCACGAAGAAGGGCTTGCTTTCTCGGCAGCTGCCTGGGTCGGCGCAAGGATGATCGCTCAACATCCTGCTCGCCTTCTTCTTCGTCGGCGTAGCAACGTGCGATCAAGGGCAGCAGCATAGTGGGTCGTAGGATTCACCACCGCGCACGAAAACTCCGGATCATCGGAGTCGCGGTCCGAGTCTTGCAACCTGAGTGCCATGAAATGAAGCGCGGCTCGCGCTCGTCCTCCGCCATCCTCGGGGCATCGCTCACATGCTATACGAAGAGCGGAGCGAGCAAGCTAAGCAAGCAAAGCAAGCAAAGCAAGCAAAGCAAGCAAGCAAAGCACGTAAGCAAGCAAAGCTTTATCGCAACAAAGCACAAAACGAGCACAAGAACAAAAAGCACCTGAACAAAAAGCAAGGACAGGAGGGCAGTGGACGGCGGTGGCGCAGACCGCGATCGAGAGGGCCGCTAAAGTGCTCTTGCTGCTGCGCTTGGGCGGCGAGCGCGTCCGCGCTGGAGAGGGCCGCGCAAGCGCCGCAGGTGCCGCGGCCGGCCCTGCGAGGGAGGGCCCTGCGAGGCTGCGCAGGTGACGCAAGAGCAGGAGAGCGATTCATTCGCACGCAGAGCAAGAAGCAAGCATGGCGCTGCGAACTCGAGGCCTCGCGACGGCGGCGGCGAGGGCGGCGACGCCCAAGCGGACAGGAGTGTACTGCAGAGGCGTCGGCATCAACGGTGCGCTTGGCACAGGCAATCTGGAAGACTCCGAAAAACCTCTTCGTGCGAAAGGCGACCTGAACGAGCGCATCGTCAAGGTTGCGGCGGGCTATGGTCACAGCGGGGCGCTGGACGCCAAGGGGGGCGCGTACCTGTTCGGGCGGACGCACGACGCGACCTTGGCTGTGCGCCTGGGCCGGTATGCGAAATCGAGCCCCCTGATGGCCTGGACGATGCGGCATTTTGGCGCCGAGAAATCGGTCGACGCACCGCAGCCGCGAGAGGTGGTCAGCTTTAAAGTCTTTGGCGAGCCCATCGAACACGAGATCGAGGAGAGCTCGCGCAAAATCGGCGTCAAGGCTCCCTTTGAAGGATTTTCCACCGAAAGCATGCGTGACATTGTCTGTGGCGCAGGTGTGACCGCATTCATCTCTTCAACGACCGACACACTCTTTCTGCTTGGAAGCAACATGTACGGACAATGCGCAATCGGAATGCCAGATGCCTACTTGTGGGAGCCACGCACGACGGTGGGTCTCCCTGCGAACGATGACGCCGTTGCTAGCGTCGCGCTTGGGTTTCGTCACGGCGTCTTGGCGACCAAGGGGACGGGCAAGGTATACACTTGGGGCAAGGGCCAACGAGGCCAGCTGGGAAATGGTCTTCGCGGCCTCGAGGACGACGCCTTCATTATGCAACCCGTGAACCTGCCAGGACGTGTCGTCAAAGTCGTGGCTGGTATGAACAGTTGCGGAGCTCTTCTCGAGGACGGCCGTGTCTTCGTTTGGGGAAAGATGCAGTCGCTTGAAATCGACACCGCCAAGCATCAATACGAGGATCAGATTCTGCCGCGGGAAGTCACTTTCAAGGACGATCTTGGGCCCATTGTAGACCTTTGGGCCGGCCAGCAGAGCTTTGTTGCAATGGCAAAGGGAGAGGGTGCCAAACATACGCTCCACCAGTGGGGCATGCTCTCAGATCAAGAAAAGAGCAGCGCGGAAGCCGTTCGTGCCCAGCTTGACCCGCACATCCCGGAGGATAGCGGATTCTGGCAGACTGTCGAGAAAAACAACGCTCTTGCGCGTACTGTTGTGCATCCGGTTCAGGTATTGGCTCCCTTTGAGCTTGTCTCGGACAACGAGGACGGTAAGGTTGACGTTGAAGTTTCAGTCGGCCACGAGGGCTTTGTGATTGCTGGCAAAGACCTACCGACGCCCTTTCGCTGGGACTGGTCACTTCGTCCCGTCCCTTTGCACCTGCATGCCACCGCTCTCGACGAGTTCCTCGGCTCGCACAGCGTCGTTTCAATTGCGCAGGGTTGGCAGCATACGGTGCTCTTGGCTGCGGAAAAAGAGGGATGATGAATAAATATATAATGACGACGACGGCGTGGACAAGGAAAAAAGGTTGAAGTAGAAAGAAAGTCAGAGAAAAGTGCTCACTTACTGGGCAGGCCAGCCTGCAATGCAGTAAGCGGGTAAGTAATGAAACGAACGACCGGCTCAGGCTATCCTTTGCCGGACTGATTTGTCTCGATCATCAGACGTAGATGACAGTCATTCAAGCAGCAACAACAGCAATCCATCCATCCTCCATCCATCATCCACGACAAGCTTGCTCTCATCTCATGATGCGCATGCATGCAGTGTGCAGCAAACAAAGTCAGCACCGAATGAATGAATGCATGCACATCTCCCCCCCCAACTCAAAAGGACAAAATGGACGAGTGAGGAATTCATATGACGTAGGGAGGAGGGAATTTGATGAAGGATGATGAGTGATGCCATCATCCATTTATGTATTGCTCGATTTGCAAAGTCACTCCCTTTTCCCCCTTCATTGCTCTCGAAATCGAAACGAGAAAGTGAGAGAAACGGAGGAAAGAAGGAACAAGAGAGAGGCCGCCGGCCAAGCGCCTGCGAGGCGAGCCGAGGGAGAGGAGCGGCGGCGCCATTTTTTTCTTTGAGGCGCCGCCAGAAAAGTTAGTCAAGTGTGCTGCTAGATAGCTAGAGGTAGAGATAGAGATCCCACCCTTACCTCCCACCATCGATCGATCAGATCAATCACAATCTATCATCCATCCTTTCCTTCCATACCGTCCGTCTAGCGAGGATGCTTGCTTAGTAGTAGCAGCATGCCAAGCTACGCACGCACACGACGCGGGAGGATGGATTGGATGGAGTGAAGTGGAGCGGATTGAGCTGGATTGGGTTGGTTGGGTTGGATTGGATGGAACGGTCTTCGATGAGATTGTCTCGAGAGAGAATGTGTGGAGATGAAGAGTACAAAAAAAGGTGTTGGCGGTTCTCAACGCAGCAGTTCGAGGACAGCGCGAATCTCACGAGGCAACATCAACGCTACGCAGAGTGCATCAGCACTCGTTTACGTAGCAGTTGCAGGTCGCTCATCGGCGGTCCCCTACACGACGACAATACCCCTCTGTAGAGTAGAGAAGGTGTGTGTGTGTGTCGTGCCTACTGCGTTTAGTGAAAACCTAATCACACTTAAGAATGTGATCTCCGGTGTTTGCTCCATTGCGAACCAAGTTCGCGTCGGAACAATTCGTGCCAAAAAACACGCTCAGTACACGCTATTCGCCGTATACATCTTCTTTGTTTGTGCAATGCTCGCTTGCCATATAAGCCTGCCTTTACGGCGGCCCCTGCTGGGTCATGGCAGCGTTCGCCGACAAGATCTTAACCTGCATGTGCATACATGTCCTCCTCAATGCTCTCTCTTCGAAAGCTTCCCCGCGTCTGTACCAGTTCGCCTTGGCTTCACGCAATGGAAGCCAAGAGAACCACCAGGCAACGAGGAGCGGTCGAGTGAGGGCATTGATTGGGTTGGATTGGGTGGTGGACCACCCAGAGGTCCCCGGCACTGGGCGAAAGTAAGAGGAGCTCTTGGTTGAGATCTTGTCTGCGAGATAGCAAAACAAAAGAAGCGGCGACCAGCGCTACTGAGATGAGAGAAGCGCTCGCTCATCATCGGGTCGACATCAGTCAGAGCAGGCCAGATATACCATACCGCTGCCGCTGCTGGTGATAGACGTCCAACCCTGATTGAGAGCTCACGCGTGCATAAATAATGCCAAACAAAGGCCAATGATACACAGGCAGACGCAAATGCGTCCGCCTCAGCAGGCCAATGCGAGCGCAGGAAGGAGTATTGTATGTATGTACACTTTTGATCTGGAGTGATGATCTGATCGTTCGTTGCGAAGACAAAAACAAACGCACAAACAAGCCAAACGCCATCTCGATCACGACAGCTGCCCTTTGTCTCCCTTCCTAGCCTTTCCTTCTCACATTGTCGCCGTCGCCGCGCCGAGTCGTCGCCCATATCACGGATAAATATGTATGTACAACACCGTGCGTGCGAACGGAGATTTGGAGAAGGGAGGTGAAAGGGAAAGAAGAAGCATCGTGATGATGAAATGACTGCCTGGCTGACTGCTTGTCGATTGTGCCAGACGCCGCCGAGTGATTGATCGATCGCACGATCGCAAATGCATTCCATGCTTTTAGCTTCACTTTCCATGCGCTGTGATGATTGAAAAGAGCCCCCAAACACACCTTGAAAACTTTGCAACGAAATGCAAGGCTTTGTACAAGGTGCAAAAGGACCAATCAACCAAAAATCGATCGAGTTTCGATCAACAACGCGCGCAAGAGGAGAGAGAGGAGTGAATACAAACGAAGAAGAAGAGGAAAAAAGACAAGGGTACACTGACCTTCTTTTCTTCTTGTCTCCCTCCTCCTTCGCTGCTGCGACCTCCCCCAACCAAATATCGCCGCACGAGCAGAGAGCGGGAGGAAACGTTCAAACGGGGGAGCGAGCCCGCCGTTCCCTCCCGATCTCGCCAACTTACCGAATGCTCATGCGAGCGAGACCTTGGCGCGAAGCGGTGGCAGCGCCCTTGACGCGCTTGGTGCGCTTGACCGGGTTGGCAGCCTCAAAGACCTTCCAGAAACGAAGGGTCTCGTCGGCAGCCGCCGAGCAGACCGTGGTACCGTCCGGGGACATGGCCATGTGCAAGACGCGAGCCGAGTGGCTGCGCAGATCCTTGACGCGTGCCATCGAGGGGAACTTCCAGAGGCTGAGCTGGTTCTCGCTAAAACCATGCGAGGACAGAAGCTCCTTCTCGTGCGGGTTCCAGATGAGCGAGCAGACCTGCGAGCCAGTGTCGACGCTGTGGAGGTTGGCACCGTTCGCCGCATTCCAGATCTTGATCGTACGGTCGGCCGTACCCCCGCCGCTGGCCAGCACATTGCGCTGGTGCGGGCACCAGGCGAGTGCCTTTACAGCAGCGAGGTGATCAGTGATCTTGAGGCGGGGAGTCTGCACAACGTTAGCGGTCTGCTGCGACCGTGCGCCCTCGCCGGCGAAACGCGCGTCCCAGAGGCAGAGCAGGTTGTCGTTGCCGCCCGAGGCCAGGGTCTGGCCATCAGGGGACCAGGCAAGTCCGCAAACCTCCTGAACGTGGCCCTCGAGGACACCGACCTTGTGGTTGGCGACGCGAACGTCGTGGTGCACAATGATCGAGTCGCGGCTGCCGCTGGAAAGCACGTGCTGGTTCCACGAAAGCGAGGAGACGCGGGAGCTGTGGCCGTCCATGTTGCGGAGCAGCTTGCAGGTCTCCACGTCAAAGAGCTTGGTCTCGCTAAAGTTGGTTCCCACAGCAAGGTAGCCGCCGCCCTCTTGCACAAACTTGACCGAGGTGATGTAGTCGTCCTCGGCCTCGCACTGGCAGAGCTCCTCAATGCCACCGGTCTCGGCGTTCCACAGGTAGACTGTCTGGCCGAGAGCCACAGCGAGCATGTTGGAGGCGCCCCAGTCGACGAGGTTGAGGTAGTAGTCGTCGAGCAGGTCGGGCGCATCGAGGATGCGCTCGGGAGCGGAGGGAATGTGACGGACAGGCTTTTGCGCGCGCGACATCTTCTCCTTGTTCTGCGTGTAAAGGACCTTGAGGGAGTTCTCGTATCCCTCGGGTGGTGCGGGAGCCTTCTTCTTGAAGGCGAGCACGCGGGAGTCGCCGGCGCCCATGCTCGAGGCGAGAGCCTTGTTGAACTCGGCGCGAGTCGGTGACTCGGACTGGTTCGACGCTGAGCTGCTGTTCTCCTTCATGAGGTTGAAGTGGGCGTTGGCGAGGTCCATGGCTCCCCGGTTCGGGATGAAGCGGTCATGCTGCGGTGTGGACTTGCCCTTGCTGGGAGTCTTGCCGCTGCGGTTGCGCTTGCGGCTCGACTTGGGCGTGCGCGCGGCGAGAGCCTTGCGCTTCCATCGAGGCTCGACGGAGCTGTTCACCTCTTCGCAGAAGTTGTTCAGGCATTCGTCGAGCTCGATCTGCTCCTGGACAAAGTTGTGGGCGGTGCCGTGGGTCATTGTGCTGCTGTTTTCGTTCTGTGTGAATGTCGTCGTCGTCGTGGTGAATGTTGTGGTTAGAGCCTTCGTTGTGGCTGAGTGCTTTGGTTTCTGTTCGAATGTCGAATAATGGATGGGCATTGACGGAAGAGAAGGAGAGAAAGAAGAAGAGTCGAGGGAGGGAAGGCAGGGAGGAAGAAAGAGGTCAGTCAGTGTTGGTTCATTCAATTCAGGCCCCTGTACAGTGCAACAACAATGCCATGCAATGCCGTGCTGTTTAACGCCGTGCTGTAGTGACATGCCGTGCAGTGCAGTGCAGCTGTAGTGCAGTGCCGTCCGGCCCTACTCCACTCTCTTCACATTTCGTTCATGTTGCTTAATCCTCTTGCGTCTCTCTCTCTCTCTCTGCCTCACTTACGTGTGTGTGCGGTTTGCTTGTGCGTAGGTGCGTGGGTTGCAAGGTTGCGGGTTTGCTGCCTCGCGCGCGGGTCTGCTCGCTCGTGCGTCCGCGCCCGCCCCACCTAACCACCGACACCCCTCGAAACCTCCGCGGTTTCCTCTTTCAAACTGCGAAAATGCGTTGCGCATTCGAAAATTCGAACCTCGAAAATGGGTTGCGGTGCGTCGGCCTGTGCTGTTCCCGTCGGGATGGGCGGGGGGGGGTTGGGTGGAGGAGCCGAGCACCCGCACAAGGGCGAGGAGGGAGCCGGTGACCGGCCAATCCCAGTCATTTTTGTGCGTCCGACGCGCACGGCGGGGCCATCCAGTCAGAGAAGGCTCGAACTTTTTTTAGAAAAAAAGAGGAGATGGTGGTCTGATCGACAGGAATCCAAGCCCCAACCATCCTTCTTCTTTAGAAAAAAGAAAAAAAGAGGGAAGCTCAGCTTGTCGTTACTCCAAAGAAGTGACATAGAAAGAATGGTCGTTGTCCAACGAGGCAGCATGCGCTCGCACTTAGTAGACCATCGCTGATTTGTGGGAGCACGAATTGATAAAGTTGAAGTTTAGACAACCAGAAGCACTAGAGATGTGAACCGGGGACCTTGCACATTCATTCATTCGATTACCACAATTCTTTTCAACCTTCTGTCCTTGCTTTCTGTTGATTTTCCCTCTCCTTTCCATGCTATCCCCCCTTTTTTAATAATTAAAAAAGTCTGGACTTGGCATCTAACTCTTAGTGAAAACAGTTGTCGTGCCAAGAAGAAGAAAGGAAAGCAAAATTGAAATGAAAAATGAGATTGAAGTTGTGAGCTTGTCTTGTCAGAAACTGGCCGTCAGGCCTCGCACATTGACACGTCACTTGCGAGGGGTTAGGGGGGAGGGGAGGAGGAGGAAGAGGAGGCATCGGCTTTGCTTTCCTTGGCGTCCGCGGCAGCGGTGTCAGTAGTAGTAGCAGCGGCAGCAGCATCCTCGGCAGCGACCTCTGGGTCAACTTCCATGAGACCGCCACATTCGGTTCCCTTCTTGTACGACTTGCGAGATCCCATTTCGCTGCTGGCAGCAGTGTCGTCGGCGCCGTTGCTTTCGGACTTCTTGGTATCAGCCTCAGCCTTGACATCATCGGACTCGGCAGGATTGGCGGCACTGGGGGCAGCAGAAGAAGAGGAAGAGGAGCGGTCCTGGTGGGCATCATCCTCGTAGTACTCGGCAGGATGGTCAGGGCGCTGGACGTAGCTGGGAGCGTCAGGGTCTGCTTCGTCGAGTGCGATCTTGGCGCGCTCGTCCGGATTGGAAAAGTCGTTGGGGCGGTCTTGGAATTGAACGCTCGGCACGGCCTCGAGCTGCGACAAGTTCTCCAGAATGATGTTCGTGTACTTGTCCAGGTAGGCGCGCGAGTTTGCATTCTTCATCTGAGGGTCCGGTGTGAGGTGCAAAAAGTGATTCGGGCCAAAGTAGTTGTGGTACTGGTTCCACGGGATGTCGTTCTGCATCTCATCTTGTTTGCCAAGAGCGATGCCCGTTTCGTAGGCCCAGCAGCGGGCCACATTGCGGGGCGTGTATCCACCGCCTCCGAGCAGAATCACAGGAAGACCAAAGGACTTTACGTACTCGACTGCGTAGCCATGGCCGTGAAGGGACAGGTTCCAGCAGCCGAGACGATCGCCGGTAATGGAGTCGGCGCCGCAGCACATGACCACAGCGCCAGGCTGAAAGTGGGCCATAATGCTGGAAATAACGGGCTTGAAGATGCTCTCGAAGCCAGCGTCGTCAAGACCGTCCTTGAGCGGAAAGTTCACTGCGTAGTTTTTGCCGTTGCGCGCTCCCGTGTCCGTGTAAGCGCCGCTGCCGGGGAAAAAGTCACCGTACTTGTGAAAGGAGCAAGTCATGACCCGGTTCGTTGTGTAAAACGCCTCCTCGACGCCGTCGCCGTGGTGAATGTCAATGTCAATGTAGAGGACACGAGGATGGTATTTGAGAAGCTCCACAATGGAGAGCACAATGTCGTTGATGTAGCAAAAGCCGGAAGCCTCGCCCTTCTTTGCGTGATGCAGACCGCCGGACCAGTTGATGCACACATCAGCTTGGCCGTGGTTTACCTTGATGGCAGCGTCCAGAGAGGCACCGGAGCAGCTCGACATGAAATTATACAGGCCGTCAAAGATGGGGCAGTCCGAGTATGGGCCCACATTGAAGCGGGTCATTTGCTTTTCGAACTCTTGCTCCGTGTCCGGGGAAATGCGTCTGAGAAAGTCCACGTACTCGTGCGTGTGAAAGCGCTCAAGATCCTCGGCGGTGGCATCATGGGGCCGGAGGACTTCCATCTTGCGGAACATGCCGTACGTGAGCAGGAGATGGTGCGTCAGCTTGAGCCGGTGCGGCTTCATCGGGTGGGACGGGCTGTGCATACAGACATTGTTTTCCAGCCGGGATGGTTGATGCGTCAGTGACTCTCTACTCTATTTGTGTTACAAGATTATCCATCCACGATGCTCGCACACGTCGTTCGCTATAGCGCGAGGACGCGTTCAGGCATTGTCTGTTTGATGGACTAAAGGATTCCATTCATTCATTCGTTCATTCATCCATCGCTCCCAGCACTTACCCATAGTAGTAGGACCCAAATTCTGGTTTATAAAAGTACGCCACGCGCGACTTGCGCTGCGCGGCGGTGGACTGCGATGCAGAAGCCGACATCTCGGCAAGCTCGGCGAGTATATCTCGCACTTCTTTCCGTGCTGCCGTGCAACGAGCTATCCAAGTCAGGCAAGGAGATTGGTCTTTGGGCCTGAAGATACGCCAGGGTCAAAGCAGAAGAAAGGTGGTTGACACGCGGCGTGCCTTGGGGCGGTGCGCTTCGTCACTCTCGCGGGCAGCCAAACTAAACCCGGGTATGCGCGCAAGTTCCTGGCGCGTCCCGGCCGACCTGCCTGCCGACAAGCTCTCGCCGCCCTCGCCGTCCGCGCGCGCCCGCACGCGCACGCTCCCGTGATCTCCGCGTCGATCTCGATTTGCCGACCGACCAAAAAAGGAAAAAAAAAAGCTTTACACAGAAAGAAAGAAAGAAAAAAAGAAAAAAATCATGAAAGAACGGCTGGAACGCGAGGTGGAACAACAGTGACAAACGGCGGCGCGCAAGTGCGGTATAGAAGCAGTGAAAATGGGATTTTGCGGGGGCGCAAGTGGGCTAAAGGGCCGCCGCAGAGCCCCTCGTGGGTGGCCACGAAAGGGAGCGAGCGCACGTATACTATTTATTCTCTGCGCATTCCAGAATCGCTCGTGGAGCGGCGCGATCGAGAGATTGTCGCGCGGTAAATCGAGAACAAAGACCCGAGGAAGGTCGGGTCCGGACGGAGCGAGCCCTGCGCGACGAAGCGAGCAGACCCACTTGCGAGGAGGTTAGCAGCCATGGCGGACACGGCGTCAGACTCGAGCTCCGACGCAGATCTGAACGAGTTCCTGGGGCTTCCGGAGGACTACGAGCTGCCCGATGAGGACGACGGTGATGACGAGGTCGTCAATGGCCAGGACCTCGCGAATTGCAATGGCAAGAAACGGGGCCTCGGCGTCGCAGATCCCCTGTTTTCGCTGCGTCTCGTCGAGCGCATGACCCTCGAAAGCAACGTCGAGGGCCTCGAGCTCATGTTGACCAAGGCCGAAGCCGAAGCGGAAGAACGGCAAGCCCTTGCCGATGACCCAGAGGTCAAGGACTTGCAGCTCGAGGTGCTGCGCATGGCTGTGGCATTGGCGCGTGGAGATTTTATTGAGGCTCTTTCTTCGCCAGCTGTGAGCGGCATCTTCGCCCCCGAGGACACCAAGGGGTACTCGGTGAGTCGGGTCAAGAATCGCGAGGGCCGGTTCTTGCACGAGCGAGTCGTGGAGCACATTGACCAGGGCCTTGGCCCTTGCGTCGGCCGCAAGAGTTTTAAAGATCCCAGCGTTTCGAGCCCTGAAGATCATGTGAACCAGCGCGCTTTGCGAGCCGTGGCGACCATGTTTGCTGGTATTGCCTGTCTGCATCTCTTTGTGCAAGCCAACTGGACCGGCCCGCCCGTATCAGAGAGCGCCGTGGAGCCCATGTACCCGCTTCCGTTTTTGCGCAACGTGTACGATGGCGCGAATGCCGAGACGACGGCGACGCCAGGAGCAGCATCCGACAAGCAGGAACCTGGGGTCAGGTACCTGGAGACGGCTCTGTCTGCGCTCGAAGCGGACGCCAAGGCGTCGGCGGCTATTGCTGGCAAGGACACAAGTCGGTTTGAAGAGAATCTCGACGCTTTCCCGCAACTGCATGCCCGCGCTGCCCTGATGCTGGGCGCCAACGGTGAAGAGGTGTATCGCGACGCCAAGTTTTTGCACTTTTTGCATGTCGCACGCGTGATTCTGCGCGTGGTGGCTAACCCGACAGTGGCTCCGGGCGCCGTGGATCCGACGGATATGCTCGAGGAGGCCAAGCTCGTCGATGAGGCCGGGGCCGTGATGGAGGATGCCGACTTTGGCGGCGACAGCGACGATGACGAGGCAGGTATCAATATGGCGTCCACGCAAGGCACGCAGGGTGGAGTGAGTAGCAAGCCGCAAGAGGAAATCGCCTCGAGCGTGCGGAGTGCTCTGCGACATTTGTTGACTTCGGGATGGTGGGCGGCGCGGTCCGCCGTGGTCCATCAGGAAACACTCGAGGCCAAAGACGCGGCTGCGCCGAGTCTGGAGCAAGAGGCGGAGCGTGGTTTTCGGCGCACGTTGCGCGCCGTGGATCTCATGTATCCTGATGACAAGCTTCTTCTCGCGAGCGTGTGGATCGAGTGTGGCGTGGCACGGCACAAGTTCAAGGCTGCCGATCGTGCCAAGCAAGCTTTTGCCGAGGCCAAGGAGGCAGCTCAGTTGAACATTCAGATGACTGGCGCGCTGGGCAAGCGTACCAAGTTCCAGCGTCAAGAGAAGACGCAGCTTATCCTCTTGGCAGCCTCGTCAACGACGAAACAGCCTTCGCCAAGCGAGTCAGCGTCTGCCACGACCACATCGGCAGGAGTCACTTCTTCTTCTTCTTCTTCCTCTTCTTCCTCTGCGCCGGTCCCAGTAGAAGGCGAAGAGGATCTATCGGCAGAGGGAATGGGCCAGACATCTGTGCTTGGCATTCCCAAGATCAAACTCGAGGAAGTGGACGCGGAGACCCCGCTGCATGAGCAAGTTCAGCTGGGCGCCGAGGTTGACGACGAAGAGGCGCGCATGCGACGCGGGACCCTGAGTCTGTTGGACCAGTGCATCGTCTTGGGACTGTGCATGGACGTGAAGAATAGCTACGCGATGGAAGGATTGACCGCAGAGGAGATGTTGGCGTACGTGGAGCGCGTGCTTCAGAGCCCTGAGAACTGGATGGTGTACTCGACGGCGCTCCTGATCAAGTCGCAGCTCGAATTCGAGCGGAACAAGACGAAGGAGCGTGCCATCTTGCAAATGCAAGTGCTTGTGGACCAGCAGACGAACCGTCTTACGCCTCTTCAACCCAAGCAGCGCGATCTGGACGAGGCGGCTCCAGTGACGGAACGTCTTGCGTTTCTGCACGCGCTTGCGTGGCCTGCCGTGTGGGAGCTCAAGCGTGGACTCGCTGCACTGTACCGCGAGGTGGGCGCTGCCGGCAGCGCGCTTCAGATTTATGAAGAGGTGCGGCTTTGGGAAGAGGCTGTGGACTGTCTGGTGATGATGGAAAAGCGCGCGCGCGCGGAGAAGCTTGTGCGTGAACGTTTGGCTGTGCAGCCTTCTGCGCATCTTATGTGCGTCTTGGGTGGCCTGCTGCAGGACGAGGACTGGTACCGCAAGGCGTGGGAGTTCAGTGGCAAGCGTCACGCGCGCGCCAAGCGCGAGTGGGCTCTCTTGGCCTTTAACCGCGGGGATTTGCAAGAGAGTGCTGACCATTTACAAGATGCTCTGCGCATCAATCCTTTGTTTCCGGAGAGCTGGTTCCGTCTTGGCTCGTGCGCCATGCGACTCGAGCAGTGGAAATTGGCGCGTACGGCCTTTGCTCATGTGACGCGTCAGGATCCGGATAGCGGTGACTCGTGGGCCAACCTCAGCTCTGTGCTGGTGCAGCTCGGAGACTATCCGGCGGCTCTCAAGGCGGTTGCCGAGGCGGTGCGCCAGTCGCGGTCGAACTGGAAGATTTGGGAAAACTACATTTTGCTTGCAGTGAACACGCATCAGTGGGGCATGGCCATTGACGGCATGAGCAACTTGGTAGATGTGCGCGGGGGAAGCGGCGAGGCCGTGGCAGATATGGTGGACCTGCAGAGTCTGCTCGTTTTGGTTGACGCGCTTACGCAAAAGAGCGGTGCTGCGGAATCTGGGAATGACGGCGGCGTCAACGAGGAGAAGGAGGATAACAAGGAGCGAGACCCGCACGCGCCGAGTGCCTCTGAGGGAGGCATGAGTGCGGAGCTGACAGCCTCGCTGCGCGCGCAGCTGGAGGCACTCTTTGAGAAGATGCGTGCCAAGTGCAAGAGCGAGCCCAACATGTGGAAGGTGATGAGCATCTATTACGAAGGCGTTGGTGATTTGGTCCAGGTTCGCGACTGCTTGGTGAGGCGCATGCGTTCGCTTATGCAGCAAGAGGTCGGCTGGGAGCGTGAGGAGCTGAAGGCCGAGCGCATCGTTAGCGTTGCGCAAGATCTCGTCGCGCGTTTTGCGGATCACGCTGAGCGCGACCCTGCCCTCGTCTCGGACGCCGCTGCTCGGGAGTCTGCCCTCTCGCAAGCTTCGCAGCTCGCGCGCTCGGTCGTCGACAAGCTCAAAGCCAATGAGGATCTTCCTGCGACCGTGTACACGCCCCTCGAGGATGACTTGCCGAAATGATGATGATCAATCCCCAATTTACTAATCTGCAACTGTTTTTCTTCTTTTCTATACCTTTCATTTTTCATGCGCGAACCGTCGCCATCTCTCTTGTGCGCTTGCTTGCTCGTGCGCTTGCTTGTGTGCTTGGCCTTTCAATCTTAATCGTCGGCAAGCAAGAAATCAAAAGGGTGAACGCGTGCTTGACGTGAGTCCGTCCGTGCGTCCGTGCGTGCGAGACCGGCCCCATCTCCTGTATCGATATACTGTCGGTTCACTCTGGCCTCTTACTTCACAGAGTCACTCACATACTCATTCATCTCTGCTGCTACCAATGTGCTGCTGCTGGCGGCTGATTTCTCCAAAGCTTCAAGCAAGCACCTGAGCGAGCTGAGCTAGCTAGCTGCACTACTGCCTGTCTCTGATCAAGTCGCCCTCTTCTTCTCCCTCCTCCTCGGTCTTCTCTTCTTTTGAAGTTCTCTTCTCTTCACCTCGTTCTCCCAAATCCGGTCCCAGCTGCATCTCGGTCCTGGTTCTCCCAGTCTCGGCCCTGGTTCTCCCAGTCGGCACTCCAACAAGCCCGCGCGCTGCGCTCTCCCGCTTGCTTGCGTGCGTGCTCGCCTGCCCGCGCGCCCGTGCATGCAGACCCCGAAAACCAAGAACAGACTTCTCCGTCGAGCGGCGACAGCGGCGGCGGTGTCGAGGCGGAAGAGCAGCAGCAAGAGCAGCAGCAGCAGCAACAAGAACAGCAGCGGCGGCAACAACAGCAGCAGCGGCAGCAGCAAGAGGAAGAGCACGAGCAGGAGAAAATCCAGAAAGCTGCAGAGGCGGCAGGATGGCGGACACGGCCATGATCCTGCGAAGGGCGACGACGGAGGAGGATCTCGCGCAAGAGGTGCTCTTCGGAGGCCTGCGGCCCTCGCTGCATCTGCAAGGAGAGCGCCGCTCGCCCGCAGAGCTGGAGGAGGCAGAGGGTGACGACGCTGACGAGGTGTTCATGCAGATCAAAATGCTGCTGACCTCGGCGATAGCAAGTGGGCAACTCCAGTCGCTCGCGCGCGCCATCGCGCTGGCATGGCAGGCCGGACACGACTCGAAGCTTTTGCGCCAGGCGGAACCGCGGATGATGCGCAAGGCGCAGGAGGTGCAGCTGGGCCAGGATCTTAAACTTGCCATGGAAAAGCGGAATCGAATCAAACTCACCGACTGTCTGAACGCGGCGACGGAGCTGGGGCTGACGGCGGCTGACTTTGAGCCGCTCAAAGCCGCCCTTGAGCTCGAACGCGAGCTCGAGGAGGAAATTCGCAAATCGCAAGACGAAGCGCGGCCCGGACACACAAACAAGATGCAGAACGTGATTGGAGAGCTGCACCGCAAGCTGATTGGACATGATCTGGTGAAACTGCAAGAGACTGTCGTCAGGGAGGCTGCGAGCGCAGAAGCGTCCATGACGGATAACTCGAAGCGGCTCTCGGACGCGCTGCGACGTCTGGACAGGTGCAAAGCCATGATCACGAGCTCTTCCAAGCTGACGGAGCTGCAAGAGCTGCAAGCGCTCATTCACGACGTGAGCCCTCAGAATCAAGAGGCCACCGTGAAGCTGCTCCTAGAGCAGGTGCAGAATCTGCGCGAAGATAACACGCGATTGATGATGACGCTGCGCAGCAGCAGCGGAGGGGCCGTGGTGTATCTTTCGGAAAGTTCGGCGACTGATTCGACGCTCAATGCCGAAGCCGTGGTGGCAGAGGTGAATGAGCTTCGGGCGCGCGTCGCGGAGCTGGAAGAGAACGAAAAGTCCTTCAATGACGGTGTTGAACAGGCTGCCAAGTATGGTGCCGAGTGGATGGAGGGCAAGAAGAATGCTGAGATTGAGGAAATTACGAGGACGCTTACCGAGCAGGCCGAGGCAGCCAAGGGCATGTCTGAGGAGGAAGTCGAACGCACGGTGGAGTGGCGTGTCCTGGAAGCACGAAAAGAGGAACGCATGGCGAAAGTAAAAGCGCTCGAGGGTTTCTCTAGGAAGTTGGATTCACGTCACAATGAGGCGATGGCACAGCTGCAACGGGAGTTCGACGCATTGCTAGCGGACCGCAACGAGGTCTATGCAAGGTTGGAACATTTTGATCAAGAAAGGCACGAGCTCACGCTCCAGCTTAGCGAGGTTCGTGCCGAAAATCTCCGTTTGGAGAGATTGCTTCGTTTGCATGGGTAAAAGAGCAAGCAAGCAAGCAAGCAAGCAAGCAAGCAAGCAAGCAAGCAAGCAAGCAAGCAAGCAAGCAAGCAAGAGAGAGAGAGAGAAGAGCGGGTGTCTTTCTCGCTTTCTAATGACGGCGGTCAGCGACCTTTTTCTATTTTCTTTTCTGTGCCCTGCGCACATTCTCAATCATGATCTACTTTCTTTGCCGTCCCATCAAGTGAAATAAGCAAGCAGACAAATCAAGATGAGTCACGAGACATTTCAAGATGCCAGGTCGAGTCATGATGTCTTTAGATTATTTCCAATCAAGCATTCAAGTCAAGTCCTCTTTATTTCTTTGGAGCAATAACCAGGCCAAGCCATGCCAAGTCCCAATGCCTCGAGACGACCACGTTCGACCGAAAATACGATACAATACGAACTTTTAACCCTCGCCCACCATTCGTCAACGAGCAAGAAATCGAAATGGGCGAACGCGTGCTTGACGAAGGCGCGTGCGTGCGGGACCGGCCTCATCTCCCGTATCGGTTCAGTTTACTCTCAGAGGCCTCACCACTCACTCATTCCTCGTTCTTCTTTGGCGGGCCACCTAGCCTTCCTGCTACGCTCGGCGCCGGTGTCGCTGCCGATGACGATTTCGTCAACGCTTCACACCAGCCAGCATCCCTGCCAGCATCCCAGCCAGCATCCCAGCCAGCACCCCAGCTGCAGCTCCAGCTGACCTCGCCGCACTGCCTGTCGTCCGGGACGCCCTGTCCGCTCGCTCGCTCGCTCTCTTCTTCTCCTCGCGCTCCGGTCCCGGTCCGCGTCTGCGCCTCGGCCCTCTCCTCCATCCCGGCGCGCCTTCCCGCAAGCTCTCCCCGCGCCGCGGCCGGCTTCGGGCGCGCCCAGACCCGAGGCGCTCTGCCCCCGCGGGCGTCAGAGCGCGAGCGTCTCCGTCTCCGCGGCCCGAGGAGTCCGCCGCGGCCGCTGCCAGCGCTCTTCGTTTGCTCCGCTGCGCTCGCCCGCTTCGCTTTCCCTGCAACGAGCTCTGACCAGACGGGGCAGCGAGCTGCGAGCGCAGTCGGGCGGGCGAGCGCAGCCGCGGCGTGCAAAGAAGGCAGACCCCGAAACCGACTTTTCCGGGCGAGCGGCGGCGCGGCGGCGCGGCGCGGCGGAGGCAGGGCGCGGCGCGCGGGCGCGGCGGGCGGGAGAGCAGCAGCGAGAGCGACGGCATCTGCGGCAGCAGCAGCGGCAGCGGCAGCGTAAAGTGGAGGTGCAGAGCGACGCCGGCAAGCAAGATGGCGGACACGGCCGCGATCCTGCGAAAGGCGACGACGGAGGAGGATCTCGCGCAAGAGGTGCTCTTCGGAGGCCTGCGGCCCTCGCTGCATCTGCAAGGAGAGCGCCGCTCGCCCGCAGAGCTGGAGGAGGCAGAGGATGACGACTCTGACGAGGTGTTCATGCAGATCAAAATGCTGCTGACCTCGGCGATGAATAGTGGGCAACTCAAGTCGCTCGTGCGCGCCATCGCGCTGGCATGGCAGGCAGGATACGACTCGAAGCTTTTGCGCCAGGCGGAACCGCGCATGGTGCGCAAGGCGCAGGAGGTGCAGCTGGGCCAGGATCTTAAACTTGCCATGGAAAAGCGGAATCGAATCAAACTCACCGACTGTCTGAACGCGGCGACGGAGCTGGGGCTGACGGCGGCTGACTTTGAGCCGCTCAAAGCCGCCCTTGAGCTCGAACGCGAGCTCGAGGAGGAAATTCGCAAATCGCAAGACGAAGCGCGGCCCGGACACACAAACAAGATGCAGAACGTGATTGGAGAGCTGCACCGCAAGCTGATTGGACATGATCTGGTGAAACTGCAAGAGACTGTCGTCAGGGAGGCTGCGAGCGCAGAAGCGTCCATGACAGATAACTCGAAGCGGCTCTCGGACGCGCTGCGACGTCTGGACAAGTGCAAAGCCATGATCACGAGCTCTTCCAAGCTGACGGAGCTGCAAGAGCTGCAAGCGCTCATTCACGACGTGAGCCCTCAGAATCAAGAGGCCACCGTGAAGCTGCTCTCGGAGCAAGTGGAGAATCTGCGCGAAGATAACACGCGATTGATGATGACGCTGCGCAGCAGCAGCGGAGGGGCCGTGGTGTATCTTTCGGAAAGTTCGGCGGCTGATTCGACGCTCAATGCCGAAGCCGTGGTGGCAGAGGTGAATGAGCTTCGGGCGCGCGTCGCGGAGCTGGAAGAAAACGAAAAGTTTTTCAATGACCGTGTTGAACAGGCTGCCAAGTATGGTGCCGAGTGGATGGAGGGCAAGAAGAATTCCGAGATTGAGGAGATTACGACGAAGCTTACCGAGCAGGCCGAGGCAGCCAAGGGCATGTCTGAGGAGGAAGTCGAACGCACGGTGAAGCGGCGTGTCCTGGAAGCACAAAAGGAAGAACGCAAGGCGAAATTAGCAGCGCTCGAAGGTCTCGAGAAGAATCTGGTTTCACGTCACAATGAGGCGATGGCGCAGCTGCAACGGGAGTACGACGCATTGCTAGCGGATCGCAACGAAGCTCATGCAAGATTGGAACATTATGACCATGAAAGGTATGATCTCACGCTCCAGCTCGACGCTGCGCATGCGAAGATTCGCCAGTTGGACAAATTACTTCGTATGCGTGGCTAAGAACGCGAGCGAGAGAGTGAGAGCGAGTATTTCTCTTGCTTTCTGAAGACGGCGGTCGACCGAACGAACTTTTTCTTTTTCTTATCTGTGCCATGAATGATTTTTTTTTTCCCCCTTGTTTGGGCCGTCTGCTGACCAAGCAGCAAAGCAATCAAGCCAAGACAAGTGGCAAGAATGCGTTCAAACGAAAAAAGACAAACACAAAGAGTAGGAAAAACATACTATGTATTACGATCTTTTAGCCCGCCCCCTCCCGCCTTTCGGTGTCGGGTTAGGACAAGGTTCACTTTCTTAGAGCGCGTTGGTGGGCTCGTAGACAAAGGCAGCATCCTCGGTCTCGAGGTCAATGCGCGGGTCGTTGCGCAGGGCGTTGAGACGGCGCAGGTAGCAGGCTCCGCGGAGGATTTGCAGGTTGATCTGGACGACACAGGGGTACTCGTTGGAGACAGCGGGGTCGAGGTAGGTGCCCTTGATGAAGTCGTTGAAGGCGCCAATGGCCGGGCCACACCAGACCTGGTAGTCCATGACGCGATCCGGGGCGCCCATGTTGGCCCAGCGGCTGGCAAGACCAAGGTACCAGCGGAAGCAGAGCGACATCTTGAGCTTGGGGTCGTGCTCGGCGCGCTGGATCTTCTCCGGGTTCTTGAGACCGTTAATGTAAAAGTCCTTGGTCTCCTCCCAGACCTCCTGGAGTGCGCGCTTGAAGATGCGCTTCTCGATGCGCTCGAGCTCGGCAGGGGGCATAGAGTCGAAGGAGTCGTACTTGCAAAAGAGCTCGTAGAGCTTGTTGGCGCGCGAGGGGAACATGGTTCCCTTCTTGAGGACCTGGAGCTTGACGCCCTCCTCGAACATGTCGGCGGCCGGGGCCATGCAGATGTCCGAGTAGGTGGCCTGCGAGAGCTGCTTGCGCACGTTGTCGCAGGTGCCGGACTGCTTGGCGACCTGGTTGACAGTGCCGGTGACGATGAAGGCGGCGCCCATGGTGAGCGCGGCGGCGGCGGCCTGCGGGCAGCCGACGCCACCGCCGGCGCCAACGCGGACGCGAAGGTGCGCGGGGTAGCCGCACTCGCGGTGCAGGCGGTTGCGGAGGTTGATGATGAGCGGGAGGATGACGTGGATGGGGCGGTTGTCGGTGTGGCCGCCCGAGTCAGCCTCGACGGCGATATCGTCGGCAACGGGGACGCGGCGCGCGAGCTCGGCCTGCTCCTGGGTGATCTCGCCCGAGGCGATGAGCTTCTCGAGGAGGTGCTCCGGGGCCGGGCGGATGAACATCTCGGCGAGCTCGGTGCGCGAGACCTTGCCGATGATGCGGTTGCGGATGTTGACCGAACCGTCGGCGTTGCGCGAGAGGCCGGCGGCGCGGTAGCGCACGACCTGCGGGGTGAGGGTCATGAATGCCGAGGCCTCCACCACAGTGACGCCCTTCTCGAGGAAGAGATCAACGTTGCCCTTCTCAAGGTTGCTGTCAAAGGGCGAGTGGATGAGGTTGACGGCGTAGGGGCCCTGGGGCAGGGCGGCCTGGATCTTCTCGACAGCGGCGCGCACGTGGTGCATGGGGAGGCCGCCGGCGCCAAAGGAGCCGAGGATCTTGCGCTTGCCGGCGGCGATGACGAGGTCTGCCGAGGCGATGCCCTTGGCCATGGCGCCCGTGTACAGCGGGGCCACGACGCCGTAGGTCTCCATGAAGGAGCGGTCACCGAGGTCGCCGAGCGTGCAGGGCTGCACAATGGTGGCCTGGCCGGAGGCCACGTCGGTGTGCTTCTTGAGCTGGCCGCTGGTCGGGTCCTGCGAGAGGTAGAGCGGGGCATCGAGCTCGAGGAGCTCGGTCTTGAGCTGCTTGAGGTCGATGGTCTGGGCCGGGCCGGAGGCGACAGCGGGGCTCGAGCGCGTGCGCTCGACGGACGAAGCCGAGGAGCCCACAGAGGCAGCGGAGGAGGCGGCGGCAGGGGCCTCACCCGAGGCGATGCGCACGCGAATGTTGCTCACCGAGTAGACGCGGAGGCTGTCGGCCCAGAGGAAGCCGTCGGCGACGAGGTCAACAACGCCATCGTGGGCGTCCACGGACACGATGTGGACCTCCGAGTCCATCTTCTTGCTCTTGGGCGTGAGCTGGCCGCGGTACTTCCAGCTGATCTTGCCCGGGGCGTGCACAAAGGTGGGGTTGGCAATGCCGTGCTTGCCGGCAAGATCTTCGTGGGCGGCGATGGCCTCGACGAGCTGGAACATGGACTCGACACCGAGACTTCCGGGCATGACCGAGTCAAACCAAAAGTGGCACGAGAAGAACCAGTCGTTCGGGTTGACCATCTTGGAACCATGGGCGTAGCCAAGGCTCTTCTTGCCGCTGCCGGGGACAATGTCGACGGCGTCGAGGTACTGGCCCTGGTCCGTGCGGCGGTTGAGCTGGGCGCCGCTGGGGGCGTTGGCGAAGATGGCGGTGCGGCCGCTGCCGTTGGGGCGCACGTCAAAGGAGGAGACCTGCGAGGCCGGAACCTTGTTCTCAATGAACCAGGGCTCCGACTTGCGGCCGTTGTCGAGGCCGGCCTGGGCGGCAAAGACCTCGGGCACGAACCAGCCGAACGAGGTCGAGCCCTTGTAAAAGAGCACATCATCGACGTAGAGCTCAAAGGTGAAGCGGTGGACGCCCATCTCGCCGAGCATGCTGTAGCCAGTGCACTTGGTGACGTTGCGGATGGTCTTGCCGCGGTAGTCGAGGTCGGCGCGCACGAACTCGGCGTTGGCGTCGAGGTTGCGGAAGAGAATGTCGTCCTTCTCCATGGTCAGGGGCGCCTTGAGCACCGAGGTGAGCACACCCGAGGTCTGGAGGGCGATCTCCATGAGGATCGAGTACGGCATGTGGGCATCGTTGCAGGCGCCCTTGTAGAACCAGGCGTCCGCGGGGCAGTCGAACTCGCCAACCATGGTACCCTTGGAGGGGTCGAGGTCGATGTTGCGGTAGTTGACGTGCTTGAGGTCAGACACGGACACGGCGCGGGTGACGAGAGCGAGGTCCCATGCGGGGCTGCGGCTGGTGTTCGAGTTGTCGAACTTGGCAAACTCGGGGCCGAGGCACATGCTGACCTTGCCGGCCATGAACTCGGCCATGTTGAACCAGGTGAGCGGCATCTTGCCCGGGGTGTGGTCGTTATCGTTGGGGTTGCCGGGGAAGGGCGTAAAGGCGATGTTGCGCGGCTTGTAGGCCGAGGGCGCAAAAGAGGGCGTAGGGTTGCCCGGGATGCGGGCCATGGGGTGCCAGGACATCTCCTTCGGGGCGAGGGCGTCGCCCTTGAGGATGTGCTCGGGAAGGGCAACGGGCTTGGGCGCAAGAACATCGGCGCTGAAGGCAGGCTTGGCCGGGGCGGCGCTGGCGCCGGAGGAAGCCTTGGAGGCCTCGGGGCCGACGGTGGCGGCGCCGTTGGCAAAGACGGGCTGAACCTTGGAGGGGTTCTTGTTGGTGGAGCGCTTCTGCATCTTGAGAGCAATGCCCTTGAAGTCGACGACGATCTTCTTGTTGAGGTCACCCTTGCCGTAGTCGCTGATGCGGTCGAGGCTGAAGTCCTGGCCCTTTTCGTAGTCGACATCAATGATGTTGACGTCGGCAATGGCGTACGGGTCGTTGTCCTCGTCGAAGCCCATCTCCTTGATCTCCATGACGTAGACGAGCTTGCCCTTGTGCGGGGAGATTTGGCCGCGGCAGCGGACCTTGTTGGGGTGGCCGTTGACCGGGCGGAAGTCAAAGGGTCCGGTGGTGAGGTGGAGGCCGAGCCAGATCATGTACATCTTGAGCATCTGGCTGCAGCCGTCGGAGACGAGGGATCCGGCCATGACCTGATCCTTGACAAAGTGGCAGGGAAAGTACCAGTGGTCGCGCTCGAGGATCTTCTCACCGACGAGCTGACCGAGGCCGTAGACACCGCCCTTGTGGTCGATGCTGGTGACGCGGTCAATCATGAGCATCTTGCGCGCGCAGAGTTTGTAGTTGATTTCCGGCATGCCGTTCTTGGAGCCAAAGACGGATGCCCAGTCCTTGTCGACGAGGGTCTGCATCTCCTTTTCGTTGAGCTTGGTCTTGTGGAGGCAGGGAGCGACGGCGTAGGGGGAAACGTCCTGCTTTGGGATCTTGGCGCGGGCGGCGAGGTCGCCGCGGGTGAAGACGACACCCTTGCCGGCCTCGAGCTCCTCGTTGGTGAAGAAGCCGGCGCAGCCGTCGCGCATCTCGATGAGGAGGCGGCCGTTGACGTAGCAGTCGTACTCGAAGAAGAACATGGAGATGCCGCCGTCGAGACGCTTGGCGAAGCCGGTGACGCGAATGTCGTACTCGAGGGTCTCGCCCTCGTGGGCCACGCCGTAAAAGGTGAGCGTGGTGTTGAGCAGGCGGTAGACGCGGTCGCCCTGGTTCTGGAAGTCAATGCCCATGTAGGAGATGAGCATGAGATCGCACTGGCCACTCTCGACCAGGACGGCCCAGGGGCAGTCTCCGCCCTCGGAGAGCTCTCCGTTGACGGGGAGATCGTACTCGGTGACCATGCGGGCGCCGACGCGGTAGTTGTTGACCTCGGCGTCCATGAGGGTGACGCGGGTCACGAGCAGGTACTCGCGGGCGGGCAGACGCACGCGGCGCGGGTACTTGTCGATGACGGCGAACTCGGGTCCGAAGACCTTGGCAATGTCGCCCTCTGCGAACTCGAGGAGTTCCTCATAGTTGAACACCTCGGTCTTGCCGCTGGTCAGCTCCTCCTTGGTCATCTCCCAGCATGGCTTCTTGTTCGTCTTGACACGGAGCGCCATCGTCTCTGCCGCTTTTTTTTCTTTATCTCCCTCTCGTTGCTGCTGCCGCTGCTGCTGCTGCTGCTGCTGCTGCTGTGATTCCGCAGCGGTACTAGTGATCTGCGGCGCGGGCTCGGGCTCGCGGCCGGCCTCTGCTAGCTCTGGATCTCGATCGGGTTCTGCCTCGGGCTCGGCCGCCCGCTGCTCTCCCCGCTCCCGCTCCCGGCCCTGCTCCTGCGCCTTCTCCTGCTCCGCGCGGCGCCTTCCGCCCGCCGCCGACGCCGCCGGCCTTGTCGTCGCGGCCGCTGGCGTCGTCGCCTCCGTCGTCGCGCGCGCCACACCTGCGCCCCGGGCGCCCCGCAGCAGCAGCCGCTCCCGCCCGGCCCCCTCCGCCTCCGCGCGCGCGTCCCCTCTGCGCGCGCCCGCCCCGCAGCCCGCCCCGCAGCCCGCCCCGCCGCCGCAGCTGGAACGCGCCTCCGGAAGAGAACGCGCCTTGGAACGCGCCTGGTCCTCGCGCTCGGGCTCTTCTCTTTCGAGCTCGCCTTGCGCGCCTCCTCCTCCTTCTCGCTCTTCGTGGCCGGCGAGCTCTTCTTGGGCGGCGAGCAGCCGCTGCCGCTCCTCCTGCGACGCCCGCGCGCGCCAGGGCCAGACGCCCGCGGCGGCCGCCAGCGCGAGCGCCAGGGCCGCCGCCAGCGCCGCGGCGGCGGCGATCGTCGCGGCGCCGGGGGCCTCGATCGTGCCGAAGAGGTGCGCGGGAATGGTGGCCAGGCAGGAGTCTGTACGCGATAGCAGCTGCAGACAGGCAGGCGAGCGCGCTATGCTATGATGGATGGGCCCGTACGGCGCTCTTCGTTTCGGGCTCGCGGAGATCCGCGCGGGGATCAAGGTCTGTCTGCACTGCGAGCGATGCACGCAGTGCGGCGCGTGCGAGAGGCGCTCTCTCTGGGCCCTCTGGCTGGTGCCTGGCTGCCCGGCCGCCCGTTCGTCCGTCTGTGGCTGCCCGTGCGAGCGATGCATGCATGCGATGCGATAAGATGCAGACGTATGCAGATGGCGGCAGATTCACGCGCTCCTGCTTCCCGCTGTGGACCTAAAAAATAAAAAGCATCCAACCATCATTCTTTCAAGTTCCTCGATGAATCCATCCAGTTATAGCATAATATCCACGCGGACTGGAAGCGCCAGCGCCAGCGGGACGCCGCCGACCTCGTGGCAAACCAAACCTGCAGCAGCAGCAGCACCAGCAGCACCAGCGAGCGCCAACGTGGCAGCGGGCGTGCATGCCGTCATCGCCGCCAACCTTTTTTAGCCTGCCGGAGCCGATCTTCTTTCGTTGGTGCTAGCGTGTGAAAGAAAGAAAGAAAGAAAGAAAGCAAGAAAGCAAGCAAGCAAGTCACAGCCACAGCGCGAACCAGTGACTCGTGTCGCGTCGCGTCGCGTCGCGTCGCATCGCATCGCATCGCATCGCATCGCTTCAGGCTGAGCAAACCCTCGCCGGCGCGGCGGGCAGGATGTTTGTACGTACGGACGTAAGTATACGCGGAGCGGAGTGGAGAGGCCGGGGCGGCCTGGCGGGTGGACCGCCTGACAGAGAGCCAAGAGAACCAACCTCCAAATTTTTCGAAAAAATCAAAACAAAGAACACCGACCAACACTTTCCGGGGTAAGAAGAAAATCCAAATCCAACTCTAACAACCTAGCTGCACGCCCGGACAAGGCCGCGCCGACCAAGCCAAACCAAGCCAGGCCAGGCCAGGCCAGGCCAGGCCCCGCCGCGGCGACGTCTCCCTCTCTCTCCCTCTCCCTCTCCCTCGCTCCGCTCCGCCGCCGCGCCTCGCAGCGCGCCTACCTTCTTGATTCGCGGCAGCGTCTTTCTCTCGCTCGCATCGTGCTTGCGTACTCGCCCCTCCCGCAGCCGCTCCCACACCCATTCCCGCAGCCGCTCACTTCGCCGCCTCATAAAGGGGCGGTAACGCGGTCCTGCAACCCCAAAACTCTGCTCCGCTCCGCGCTGCGCTGCGCTGTGCCGCGCTCTGCTCTGCTCTGCTCTGCTCTGCGGCCGCCCTCCCGCTGCGCCTGCGCGCTCTCCCCTTCTTCCTCCGCTCCGCCCGCCGCTGGCCTGCGGCCGCCGGCAGAGAGAGGGAGAGGGCCGACGTCTGCGGCGGTCTTGGCTGTACGGTATCGCGGCGATAGCGTGCGCGCGGGGGGCCTAGGCGCGGCGCCAGCGGAAACGCTAGGCCCGCGGCGGCTACCTGCGAGCGCATGACGCAAGGGCATGCGTAGTCTCGCGCGCCGCCGCCGACGTAGGCCGCTGACGAAGACGGAAGCCGCCGCCCTGCGTTGCCCGCCTGCGTCCGTGCGCGGAGCCGCGTGCGGGAGGCAGCCGCGAGCCGCGCAGGGAGACCTCGGCCGGCCGGCTCCGTCGCGGGCGGCTGCAGCGGCGGCGGCGGCAGCAGAATGTGGGCGGCGGGCGGGGGCTTCTGCCGCAGCGCAGCAGCGTGGAGCGGAGTTCTTGCTGTTCTGAAGGATATGATGTGAAAGAAGCAGGGGCCGCGGCAGGTCCGCAGTGACCCCGCGGCGCACGCCCGCCGAGATCTGATCCGGAAATTGCGAAGCGGCTTGCGTCATCCGCCGAGCGTGCATCAGCATGCCATGGGTCGATGGCAGCGCCGCTCGCAGCGCGGAGGGGCGGCGGCAGGAGAGAGGGAGGGAGGGAGGGAGGGAGGGAGGAAGGTAGGGCACGGCACTGGCAGGAGCGAGCGGCGGAGCGCACGCGACCGATGGGAGAGGTAAAAATGTTCGTTTAGGTTTGGGCTTAGCTCTTGCATTCCGGCCAAGCGAAAGCCGAAAGAGGCTGCACGATGCGAAAGGCTTGCGTCGTCCGCACGAGCGACGCATGGAGGGATGGCAGGTAGAGCTGAGGAAAAAGGTATGCACCCGCCGCGATCATGTGTGGGCGCGTGCGCCACCACGTGCCAGGCAAAATACAGCGTTTCGTCACGCGGCAAACTGCGGCTGCATCCGTGCTGTGGAAAAGTCTGCTTTAGGTCTCTTGCTCCCCTTGCGGCCCTTTCGTTTACTACCATGGTGACTCGCACACATCCCGTCAACTTGCCAATAATCATGTATACTACCAGTACGTAACCTGCTGTCCTTGTCCTTGTTTTTCTTTCGCCCATTGCCTCAGGCCTATAGGCCTACCTCCTCAAATAAGTAAGACTTTGGGCCTGATTTCATTTGTCTGTGGGCGGACAAATGCTGCTTTTCACATTCAAACTTGCAAGTCGTTCGTTGACCTGGTTTTTATTTCAAATCCTAGTTGAAGAAAGCGTTGCGTGCCGGGGCGTGGTGCTGATGATGGCCTCCAAGGATCAAGGTTGAGGCCCCTGTGTCAAGGTGTTGGTTGCCGGGAATAGATCAATTAGAAGAGCTGAGCACGATGAAAGGCCACTGTCGATCAAGGGTTTGTCAACGATCAAGGTCTTGACAAAACAAAACAGAAAAGAATCCAACGAGACGATCAAGATTTTGACAATCCACCAGAGCTTGGCAATCGAGAGTTCCGCAATCAAGAACTCGACAATTTAAACTCCATGTCTGAAAGCTCGACAATAAAGAGCTCGATGAACCAGAGCTTGGCAATCAAGAGCTTCATAATTGCAAAAGTTTGGCAATCAAGAGCTTGACAATTGATTGAAAGCTTGACAATCAAGAGTTCGACAATTAAGAGCTCGACAATCCAGAGCTTGGCAATCAAGACCTTGGCAATCAAGAGCTCGACAACTCGGAATTTGACAGTCCAGAGCTCGACAACCGAGAACTTGGACAGGCACGGTTTTGCTTGACGACAGTATAAGTAAGGTCTTCCTCACAAACCAACCTCCTTATTGAGGGCTTTCTTTTGCTCTTATTTTCTTTTCTTCCTTTTCATTTTGTTCCCCACGAAATCAAACAAGGTCATACAAAATCAGTCCAAACACACGCTCTCTGCACTGCATTGATTCACAAACAAAAGGGGTCCGGTTGGTTGTCGATTAGATAGAGTTGACGCACCTAAGGTTTGTCCTCGGTTAATGGGGGTCGCATAGCGGCGAGGCGTTCCCATAGCGGATGCTCCTCGTCAAGTTCAACGGCGTCGAAGCGCTCCTCGACAAAGACGGCAGCCGGTTGGTCGAGCTTGAAGTCGAGGTAGTCAAAGATATCCATCAAGACCTCGATATGCGCAATCTTGAGATTCTTGCGGAAAGTGATGGACTCGCAGAGCGCGCTGCTCATGGTGTCCGGCATGAGAGCCCGGACCTCCTCGCGAGAACCACCACGCTGCTCGACCATCTTGATCATGTTCTGAAAGCCACTAATCACGTGAAAGTGGCTGATGCCCTTGAAGCGCGACTCCGCAAAATTATTGCAAAAGGCACGCAAGGCCTCGTCCGAAAGCTGAATGTCGTGGCGAAGGCAGCCCCAGACCATGTCGGAGATCCACATGGCCTTGGTGTGAGGCGCCGAGGCCTCTACCTCTGCGCGAATAAGGTCTGAGAGCGGCTCGCCATTGGGCGCATGCTCGGCAGGGTTGATCTTGAGCTTGGCCATGCCGTCGAGAAGCATGGCGACATACTTTGGCCGAAAGTTCTTCTCGCGCAGGCGCACGTCCGTCGCGTACGTGAGCGTGTCGAGAACGCGCTCCGGCATGCCAAAGACGCGGCGGTGGTTGGGCGAAAGCTCCCGGTTGCGAATGGCGAGCGCGCGCAGGGCGGCCGCGACGCACGCGCCGTCGAGCTGGGGCGCGTACTGGAGCACGGCACCCTGCAGAGACGCCAGACGGCCCTTCTTCTCGTAGTAAATGAATTTGTCGTGCAGGCGCACGGGCTTGATCGGCTTGATGCGCACAGGCCTATTGCCGCGGTTCTTCTCGACGCGGCGCTGCACCTTGAGGTCGGCCTTGGTCACCTCCTTGATGCGGCCGTCCACGTGCGCGGGCCTTTCCCAGGGCGCCGTGCCGTGCGGCTGTGGCAGCGGCGAGGGAGGGTCGCGCTTGGGGACGTGATGCACAGGCCGCGCAAAGCGTCGCACGCCCATGCTCGCCTCCGCGCGAGCGCCGTTGTTCGCGCGGGCGCCGACGCTCGGCAGGCCTGCCGCCATGAGCCGCACGCCGGACTCATGCAGACCTTTGGCGCCCGCGGGCGCCGCGCGCCTCGCCGCCGCCCGCAGCATCCTCTCTGCGCGCGCTTTTCGCCCCTTCGCTGCCCGCCGCCGCGCCGCAGTCCCTTCGCGCGCGCGACCCGAAACCGGTCTTACGCAGCAAGCCTCTCGCGCTCCAGCTGCTGCTGCTGCTGCCGCTGCTGCGTCCACCAACCGCGCAAGTCGGCTATAGCGCGGCCCAAGGGCGCTATTCGTCGATGCCGCACTTGTTGGCGCCTCTTTGCCGACTTGTCCAAGTGAACTAAGCTGCCTGCTGCAATGGATGTTATGCTCGAGTAAAAGGCGTCGAGACAAAACGAGCGTCGTGAGAAGCACGCTGCAGGCGGATCATTGCTGCCTCGAACTTGCTGCGCACGAGGCGAGCAGGTGCAGAGAGCAGCGCAAGAACGACAAATGGAGGCGAGGTAGAGTGAGGAGGAAAGGAGAAAAAGATAAGAAGGGAGACAAGACAAGACAAGACAAGACAAGACAAGAAAAGAAAAGAAGAAAAGGAGGGCGGCCAGGCGGGACGATTGCCATCGTCGTCAGTATGAATCGATGATGGATCTGTTAACGGGAAGGAAATGGTAAAGTGGAGGGAGTCAAGCGCTTAGGCCATCGGGTTGTACAGCTTGAAGTGGACGTTGAGCTCCGGGACGTAGTTGACCTCACCGGCGGTGATGTTGAACCAGATGGGGCCGTCCTGGCCCTTGGGGATCATGCCGACGGTGCGCTCGTGCATCTCGGAGGGGACCATGATGGGGTTCTCGAAAGAGCCCTGGCCCTTCTCCATCTGAACCGGCTGGCGGTTGAAGTACTCCTTGCCCTCGGCGAAGGCCTTGAGCTCCTCGCGCTCACGGCCGGTGGCCTGCTCGGCATCATCGGCGATCACCTCGGGCTTGCCACCGGGGCCCTGCGAGAGGGGGGGCTGCTTGTAGCCAGCGAGGCCGCGGACCTGCATCCGGGCGCCGAGGCGCATGGTGCGCGAGCCAGCAACACGAAGCATTTTGCTATAGATTTGGGGGAAACTTGTGTGTGTGTGTGTGTGAAAGTGCTAAGACTAATTTCTGCGTGAGATCGAACACGAGCAGCAACACGTTAGTGATTCATCGTTCTCCTTTGTCTGTCCTCAAGTTTACCCAAGCCAGAAGGAAAGAATGCGAGAGACTAGCATGGAAGCAAGGCCAGCTGGCACCAGCAGGACGGGCAGCCGAACGGACGAGGTCGGCCTGGCCGCTTGCCTCTCTCTGGCGCACGGGACACCGACGGCGCCCCATCTCAGCACCTCTGCGCATCTTCATCTCCCCTTCCCCGTCTGCGCCGCCCGCGGCCTCTTCCGTCCTCGTCGTCGCGCGCGAGCCGCGGCCGCGAGCAAGCCGTCCGCGGCCGTCCGCAGGCAGCTCGCGAGCTCGTCCATCTTCATCATCTTTTTCATCTCCTCGCTGCGCCGCGCCTCGCCCGGGCCGCGCAGCGCGCGATCGCGGGCGGGCGCGCACGAGCGGGCGGGCGTGCGGGCGGGCGGGCGGGCGCCGCGCGCGGGAGGCCTCGCGCGAGGCCACGTACCTTGGGCGGTGGTGCGGATTGCTTTGCTTTGCTTTGCTCTGCTTTGCTGCTGCTGCCGATTGTGGTGCAGCGAGGCCGCAGAAACGGGCGCCAGTGGACGCCAGAGGCGCGCCTTTGCTGCGGCGCCCAGTCGCGGAGCATTGCGCGCTCCCCCCTCGCGCCACTGCGGTCATTTTTGCCTTTCTTTCTCCCCTCGGGTAAATTATTGTGAGGGGGGAATGTGACGCGAAAGCGAGGTTTACCCGAGAGGTAAGAGACTGGGGAAAGAACAAGGAGGGAACGCTGTTCTCTGGGATGCCGGCCGGGGCCGCGGCCGCGGGCAAAAGGGGGAAAGGATTGCGTTGGGCGATGGTGAAGCTGGCAAGATTACTTGGCTGGGTGATTGGATGGACATTCATGCTCTTTTGTAAATCTTACAAAATCAAGAGAGGAACCGAATTTGTTGACGAGGCACATACGTGTTTGCTCCAAAAAAACGAAATCCGAGCCATTTGATGAACGATTTGCGTGCATGGATAGTACCACACGCTCGCCTCTTTCTACAGCAACCCCCCAAAGCTCTTTTCATTCTTTTTCACATACATCAAATAGCCTATAAAATTCGTCAGCCAGAGTGAGAAGAATCCCCCGACTCAGACGCCAGCGTCATAGGTGCGGACGCGCTCGCGAATGCCCGCACGGCACACGGGACAAACCTTGATGCGCGTGTCACAAGCGGGACACACGCTGCGATGACCGCATGGCACGTAGCAGACCGCAATTGGAGCGTGCATGCAAACGAGGCATCGCGGACTTGCCTGCTTTTGGAGACTTTCAATCTTGGACGTGAGCTCATCGGTGTGACGCGCAGATGCAAGTCGAGCGCGGTGCTGCGCGTCGAGCACGGTCATGAGTTTAGCCCGACGACCCTCGAGAGAGCGCACTTGCTGATCGAATTTGCCCAAAACCTCAGAGACGTGCGACTCCCATTGCTGACACTGCATCGAAGCAGCGCGAACCATACTGCGAACTTGCAACACCTCTCGTTCCAAGTGGACGCGTCTATTGCTTTCGTCCTGAAGTTGGCTCTGCAGGCGAAAGGCCTCGTTCTCAGCGCCCGTTAATTGGCTCGACATGGTCTGCGCAATACTTTCGATTTTAGCGCGATCGTTCTTTTCCTGCGTGGCCACGGCCAAGAGCTGATTTGCGCGTTCATGGGCAGACTGACGGTCCTGATTCGCCGTCTCGAGCTTGAGGTGTGCTTGCTCGAGCGCTTCGCGCAGCGAGAAAGCTTCAGATGCAGAGGTTTCCTTTTCGGCGTGCAACACGGCGATGCGCTCTTTGAACGACTGTGATGTGGCGGCAGAGGCGTCCACGGCCTGTGAGTGCTCGCCACGAACATTGTCGACAACAATCTCAAGCGCTTGCACTTTGAGACGTAGTGCGCTTACTTGACCCCGGAGATCCTCTTTTTCCATACATTCACGCTCGCGCAAGAGGCTCGACTCCTCGTTGTTCACCTCTTGCGGCCCCTGCAACAGGACAGATGCAGACTTTGCAGTTGCGTTCGAGTTCGTTGTCTCAGCATCTTGCATGCCAGGTGGCTGACTGTAGCGATCCGTCAGATGCGTTGCCATGGAGCCCGACGACATGGACGAAACCGAGGCCACGCTTAGACTCTTTGCATGCTCGAGAGGCAGCTTAGGTCCCTCAGCCATATCCAAAGCAGTGGTCGAATCGGGCGCAGCGCATTTCGGCGGCGCTGATGCCGTGTTCGAGGCTGTGCTTTCGCAATCGCCCCGAAATGTACTCTCCGCGAGAGAAGGGCTTTCGTCAATGGAAGGAGACACCTCGGTCACGTCATTGGTGGGTTCCCTGTCATAATTCTCGTTCGCATTGACCTCAGCCTCGATGTCATCTCTGGGCAGCGTCCTTCGATGCTTCACGTGACTTCCCATCCTGCTTCGTTCTGCAAGATTCTCTTCGGTCTCATCGCCGGCGTCTTCATTCACGTCATCATTCTTGTCGACTTTTTCTTCGTCTGGAGCACTACTCTTGCGATCATCGAAGGTATCGCGAGTAGCTTCTTGCGCTCGGCGCTTTCGTTTACGCAAGGCCATGGAAGGCTGCAGTGGTGCGGAGAAGAGGCTCTTTGCTTCATGTTCGCTTGTAGCGCTTTTGGCGTCACTTTTCGGCGCCTCATCTTCGTCGCTGTCGTCAATAACGATGACTTCCTGGTCCACTTGTTCGCTTTTGCGCTGGTCGTTAGTGTCGATAGCAACCTTTTGCATGATCAAGGGTTTACTTTTCGTTTCATCAAAGCTCGTTGCGAGGTCACAGAGCGCCGGCGCTGACGCTTGCGGAGCGCTCTCAGCATTCAAGCCGTCGTTTGTCTCTTGCTTTCCCTCGTCGTGCTTGGCCTTGTCATTATCGTTTTGCTTCGCATCGATGTTCTCGTTCTGTTCAGCATCGCAATTGACACATGTCCGTCCAATAGTTTCGTCGTCGTCGTTTTTCCTGTCCTCGTTGTCGTTTTCGTCGTTTTTGTCGTTTTTGTCGTCGTCGTTATTGTTGTTGTTGTTGTTGTCCTCGTTGTTGTTGTTGTTGTCCGGTACAGAGGGCGCTTCGATCCCCGTCATTTCGAGGGGGATTGTATCGCGCATTGTTGACTCGTAGGTCATGGCACTGGCTTCGACTGCTGCCGCTTCTGCATCTGCGCGTATTACACGTTCGACAAGAGCAGCCGCTGTGGCTGCATTCGCAGCGTCGACGGCATCGCGCGAATTTTCGTCTTCGTCGACATCCATGGGATCATCGCCAAGTTCGTGCTGGAGTTTGCGCATCGCCGCGAGCTCAGAAGACGAAGACGAAGGATTTTCAGCAGCAGCAGAAGAAGAAGAGGACGCGGACGACGGGGTTGCAGCATCTGGGACAGGCACCAAGGATACAAGACATGGCTCGATGCTTGCCTCGCTGGGTTCAAGCACACGTCGCGCAGTATCCAGATGGTCATGAAAAGGCTCAATGAGGTCATTGGCCAAAAGACGAGCAGGATCCTGCGCGAGACGAAAGGCGTCCTGCTGGCGGGTGCGCCAAGTCGAAAGGTCCACGTGAAGGGCGCAAAGTGCAAGTTCGGGATAATGCAGGCGATCGACTTTGTCAGTATCATGATGCCTGTCGTGGGATCCAGCAAAGGAGCTGGTCGAGCTGCTGTTGCTGGCGGTGCGAATGCGATAGATGTCGACGTCGTCGTCTTCGTCGTCTTTGTGGTTGCTGTTGCTGCTGTAATTGAGACGAGGGCGCAATAAGCCGAGGGCGCGCGGGCGCTCGGGCGTGGTGGAGGTCTCAAGGAGAGACTTTCTCGGAAGCGGGGCAAGTCGCTCGAGAATCTGGGCGCGAACGTCGTACGGGTGGCGCTGCGTCGCAAAGGTCTTTGCATGGTCGCGCTCGAGCCGCTCGTCCCCGTCCTTGAGGAGGGCCTTGCCCGTGCGCGCGCGGAGTTCGAGACGCATTGGCCGCCTTCGTGCCGTTGGCAGGACGGGCGGCGGGCCGCTGATGACCATGGCGCTGGGCCCGTCGCGCTCGGCTTCCCAGCGGCGGCGCGCGAGGCCGCCGCCGCCGCCGAAGTCCGGCGCGTCTGCGCGCATCGCCCGGCCGCGTCTCCTCTCCTCGCCGGCCTTGTCGTCTTGCTCGGTCCCTCGCGTCGCTCGCGTGGTGCGCCTGTCCGCCGCGGCTGCTACCGGGTATCTAGGGTAAAGCATAGGACCGCGCTCTCAACAAGCAAGTGGGAAATTTCCATTTCGAGGCATTTTGGGAAAGCATGGCGAGCCGGGAGAGAATGAATGAAGGATTGAAGGAATGAATGCTTCAATGAATGACTGCATCATGTGCCTGTGAAAAAGAGAGGAGAGGGGAGGAGGGGAGGATGCGTCGACGGCGGAAAACTTGTCGAGCTTGGCTGGCTATTGGGTATGTGAGGTGTTCGTTTGACCTTGTTGAATACAAAACGTGCGTTTACGCGATAATACAACACGTTCGTTTACGCGATGAGGTGAGGAAGAGGTTTTCTCCGACGTCGAAGCCCAAGATGGCGTTGATCCTTCTTTTGCAAAATCAAAATCTGCGTCGACAGCGGAAAAATTGTCGAGCTTGGCTGGCTATTGGACATGTGAGGTGTTCGTTTGACCTTGTTGAATGCAACACGTACGTTTACGCGATGAGGTGAGGAAGAGGTTTTCTCCGACGTCGAAGCCCAAGATGGCGTTAATCCTTTTTTTTTCAAAATTGAAAGCTTTGAGCCGGTTGAAAAGAGTGGTTTTGGATAAATATACCAAAAGATGCTTGTTAAATTCTTTGAGAGAATGTGGGTAGGTTATTATTCCTCGCTGATGAAAAGTCTGCATGAACACGAAGTGTTACGGCTTTTGTGTCTCGGTGTGTTTCGAGCCTTGCTTTCAGAAACCCAAAGCTCATAACTTGTGATGGATGTTCGTATACTGTCTGTTAGATTGGTTGTATTGAGCGATCCTTACCATTTTGATTTGGACTGTGCGATCGAATTCATGCAGCTGTAATGCAAGAGCAAGAAGCGGGATTAGCTGTCGTGTGAGAGCGACGCCTTGAGCGCGCGTTCTAGCTCATGCTGTTGACCAGCAGACATGCCTGGGCCGGCATCGATGACATCCTTGGGGTCTGTGGCCAAGACATCGACAGGAAGGTTGCCTTTTTCCTCCATGCCACGAGCGTCCTCGATCGTGTTGCTGTCCTGACTGCTCGAGCGCGACTTTGCGAAAGTGTCTGCGTCTGCGTGGTCCATGTCGAAGCCGTGCATCTTCTTCACGTCACTGGTGTCATTCTCGGCGTCCGCGGGCGCCCCCTCATGGGCGCTCTCCAGCTCTTGATGTTGCTCTTGCTGCTGCTGCTGCTGCTGCTGCTGCCCCTGCGGCAGCTCCTGCTGCTGCAGCTGCTCCATGTCGTCTGCCGTCGCCGTTCTTCGCTCCTCCGCGCTCGCTCGCTCTCCCGTGCACAAGGTCCTCGCCGTCGCCCGTGCGCGCGTCCCAGGACTTTTCCTCTCCGCGTTTGCTGTTGCTCGTGCGGTCTGCAGCAAGCTGTCAACCCGAGTCACCTCGAGTCGCTCTCGCGCGCCCTGGCATGGACCCTGACCGCGGTGCGTCCTCGCCTTCTTTCTTCCGCGTCCGCGATTCCTTCTCCGCGGCGTGCGCACGAACGCTGGCGAAACGAGCCGCACTCGGTCGCACTATACATACAGGGAAAAAGCGTCCCAGAAGCCAGGTATACGTAAGCTGTGCGCTTGCGACTCCTCCTCTACGAAGGCGCAGCGGCCACGACGGGCGGCGATGCGGTTGCGACCGCGCGGCCGTCAAGCTTTCAAGTTTGGAGGGCATCATCCACCGTGTTTCTCCCTTTTATGCAAGACTTGCGCAATCGTAATTTGCCACGATGCCCTCGCTTTTGGGACGGACTCGGCGGCTAGATTGTGTTATCTTGACTAGTCAACGACTAGTGCCTCGCCAGCCGGCCGCTGCCGTTTCTGAAAGTCCCCAACTTTCTGAACGTTCTCATCGCCCGAAGAGGCCCAAGCGGCGAAGAGGCCTATTCCCGCACGCCGCGGCGACGAAGCGCAGCCGGCACGGAGGACGAACGCCACCCTGCCACTGCGGCGGGGAGGACTGCGCGCTTGCCGCTAGCCAGCGGCCAGGCGGGCGGAAGTGGCATGTGGGCGGCACGGGCGGAGCGCGCGGCAAGCAGCAGCAGCTGCACGGCAAGAGGCAGGGTAGAGGCACGCGGCAGCTACGATGGCAGAATTGCAGCTCGCCGCGGCACGCGGCCGCGGCGGAGCCCACGCATTATCGTTTGAGCGAGAACTTCGAAGCAAGGAAAGGAGCCAAGGCGAGAAGGCCCGTGCTGGCGGGTTCCCACTGCGGGGGTCAGTTCAGAGAAGTCTTGTAACGCGAGCACATTGTAAGAGTGAAACACCCACCATAACAGACCACGCGCGACGACTCTCCGGACATACCCGCAGCTCGACGCCGGGGTCATGTCTGTCTCGCTTCCACGCTATACCGCACATGGAACGCACGCGCGATCTCGGATGCCCAAGCGAGTCCCGCTGATCACCCGTGATCACGAGCGAGTCGCGGCCGACGCGACAGCGGGTCGCGTCTTGTCACGTCGCGCCTCGCCTCGCAGACAGACAGTCAGTCCGAGAGACGGACGCCAGGCTGGGCGCGGCAATTGCGCCCCGATCGAGGCCCGGTCACGCCCGCGCGGAAGGACGCCGTGCGTGCTGCCGCTGCACGCGCGGAACCGTGTGGCCGCCGCGCGCTCGTCGTCGCAGCATCTGCAGCAGCCGCCGTCCTTTCCAGACGCCGCGAGGCGACTCGAGGCGAGGCGAGGCGAGGCGAGGCGAGGCGAGGCGAGGCCGCGGAACTTCAGGTCCCCTTGGCTGCGACCGCCACGGTCGCCCGCGCGAGCACGCTCAAGCTGACTCGAGAGCGCGAGGCTCATCGCCCGCATGGCATCACTTCGCCTCCATGGCATGCATGCATTGCATGCAGCAGTTGCAGCGCATCACGAGGATCGATCGGAGGAGAAAGGGAGGGAGGGAGGGAGGTAACCGGGTTTCCCGCCTCCGCAGAGCAGAGCAGAGCAGAGCAGAGCAGAGCAGAGCAGAGCAGAGCAGAGCAGAGCAGAGCGTTCCGGCGAGCGTGGGAGGGAAGGACAAGGCCAGGATCGGTCGCCGGCGATGAGCGAGAGCCGCCTTTCTCGCCTCCTCCCGTCCTGAGCTTCCTGCGCCCAGCGCTCTGCTCTGCTTGTGTCCTGCGAAGCCAACTTCCTTCGTTCGTTCGATCGATCCTTCTCCGCCCATCTTGAAGTCGAGACCCTTCCATCCCTCCATCCATCCCCCGATCTACTACCCGTCCATCCCTCCCTCGATTCTCGCTCGATCTCGCGCCCTTCCCGCCCGGTTCTCGCGCCGACCCGCTCGATCCTGATCATCAGCCGCGCCTGCATAAAGCAGAAAGGCGGCACGGATACCTGCCGCCAGCCGCTGCCGCTGCACTGTGGCCGCTGCATCCGCTCTGAGCCTCGCCGCGCTGCGCGTCCCGCCGCGGCCTCGGAGCCGACCCGCGCCGCCTCCTTCCTCCCCTCCGTCGCGTTTGCCGCGCGTCCCAGCCGCGCTGGTCTGGCTGCCTGGGACAGCCAGCCAGCCAGCCAGCTGAGCCAGCCAGCCAGACAGACAGCCTCGCTCGGCTCGGTCCCGGCGCCTCGGCCTCGCGCACCGCGGCCGCGCACCGCCTCGCACCGCACGGGCCCGGCGCCTCGCCCGCCTCGCCTGCCTGCCTGCCCTGGCGGGGCTGCGTAGCTGCAGCAAGCATCGGCAGCGGGCTGGTATCTGTCTGTCTGTCTGTCAGTCTGACTGTCTCTGCGCCGTGCTGCGGCAAGGAGGCGAGGGGACGCAGCCGCCGCGTCCCGCGCTGCGCCTCGGCGCCGGCTCAGCCTCAGCGCCGTGACGCGAGCCTCGCCGCGAGAGCGCGGGGCGAAGTTGCTTATTGTGCGCGAGGGCGCGCGGGCGTGCATGCGCGCGAGCAAAGCAAGCTAGGATGCGTGCGTGCGTGCGTGCGTGCGTGCGAAGGATCGGTCTGCAGCTGCACTGCTCCTTGGCTTGTGATGATCCTCCCTCCTGCTTGGCTCGTCTTGGTCTCGCTGCAAAGGGCGGAGAGCGGCTGCGCCTCGCGAGGCTGAGGCGTAGGGGGTCCTAGGGCGCGGCTAGGGGCGCGGGGAAGAAGCAGGCGCGGCGGCGGCGGCGGCGGCGGCGCGGGAGAAGCAAACCAGCAACTCGAGCACCCAAAAGAATCCAAAGCAAAGACAAGCAGCTCCAAGCACCTTTCCAAGTCAACACCAGCAAGCAAGATGGCCCAGGGAGACGTTGTCAACCAGAGCACCATTGACCAGGCCCAGAACAAGGCCACCGAGGTCAAGAACGCCGCCAGCGAGAAGGCCACCGAGGCCTCGAACAAGGCCTCCGAGATGGCCAGCCAGGCCGGCAACACCCTCCAGGAGAAGAAGGAGGAGGCCGCCAACGCCGCCCAGGAGACCGCCAACACCGCCGGCCAGAAGAAGGAGGAGGCCAAGGAGACCGTCCAGGCCAAGGGCAACGAGGCCGGCAGCTC